>OV656866.1:42229275-42829275 GCA_927399465.1 Sarcophaga caerulescens
GTAAAGATTTATTTGCCAAAAACAAATCATGTATTTCTTTAACCTTTACTGATTTCAATCCTTTTAAAAATATTTCCTTTCAAATTCCAAACTCCCCAGATATTACATTGCATATGTATGCCGACAATTCGTTGGAACTTATAAGAATAAAATCATCATACAGACAATGTCTGTATGTAATTTGCCAACAGGTTGCTTAAAGATGTTCACAAGTGATGTCTTTAAGAAAAAGAAAAAAATTGTATTTATTTTGTGTGAGTAAATTATGTTGTCATCAAATTTAATTCTTATTTATTTTTTAATTTTTTTCGATTTTTTTATAATTTTTACGACTCTATCCAATAAAATATTTGTAGGCAATTATACGCTAATTTAACGCAAACGATGTGTAAAAATATTAAAAGGCGCCGAATCAAATATTAACAAATATTTCTTTGTTTTTTTATTTTTTCTTTATTTCTTGGATTAAATGAAAAAAAAACAAATATTAAAAACAAAAAAACACAAATCATTTATTGCTAGAAAATTACAAGAGGGTTCCTACAAGTGTGATGTTATCCTGAACGAACTATTGAAATAAATTCACACTCTATATTTTATAAGAGTTTTTTATGTCTAAAAGGGCGTGGCATCAAAAACTATAGCATTATAATTATTATCACAGCTGATTGTAATAGTTTAAGAGAGTTTTATAAAGATTAGTAGAAGTCTCTCGCTGAATAGCTGAATGGTTACGAGTGATGACAAGTGAATTAATTTTGTGGTCGAGGCGTAGCAATTTACAATCAATAAATTGTGTCTGTCTGTTAAAATTTTTGTTCCGTAATTATAGCATATCCTAGGCAGAAATGATTCGATCTACATGAGTCCACGAAAAAAGCTTTTCCTTTAGTTTAGGTTAAGTTAAATAAACAGTCGTCTCGCTTACCTTTTAACAAAACAATTATATCTCCTGGCTAACATCTCATCTAGACACGTCCTGTCAAAAAATTAAAAATTTGAAATTAAAAAAAATTAAAAATACTCAAGTCTGCTTCGTCTGAGGTCCCCAAGTGCCGGAAAAATAACAGAAAAAATGTTCTGTAGCCTCAACTTCCTTCTTATCATTACAACTCCTGCAGCAATCATTGTGATATATTGCCAGTCTAGGGGCATGTTTATCCTAAGAGTCTAGTTATAACTGCTTTAAGGTTCTTAAGAAGCACACTGGTCAGAGACAATTCTGTCCGGAATATGTCGTAGATTTATAATCACATGTTTAATTTGCAAATAACAGACGTTTGCGTGTCCCTCTACAGGGAAACATGAATCTAACGTGTGAATTTATTGTAATTTTCTGTTGTGTTATGTAAGTACCTTGGTAAGTGCTTCAGCTGTGTTGCTACCTTCAATATGCCTGTACCCAGGAATTCATATGAGTGTAAACGTAAAATGTCTCGCTATCTTCTCTAATCACACCCGACATTTTTGGGCTTTTGGTAAATATGTTTATACTTCCATTCGATTTACTCTAATAACGTATTCGTGGAGCAGTTATCATTATAGTCATTAGTTCCGCTTAGTAGTAGTTCCGCCTAAAGTGCTACAATAATCACGTAGTACAAGTAAGATTCTAAGATTCACCTAAAAAGATTCCACATCCGATTTTGCACGTGATTTGTGTTCGTGAATGAATATTGGAAGAACATTAATTGAAAGATGTAAACCGTTATCATAAGACAATTTATTCTTAATTTTTGTTGCAAACCACTATTAAACGCAGATTCAGGATATAGTTCAACTATATCAAAGGCAATATCATGGCAATCTTATTTATTCTCAGAGCTTTTGTCAGAAATCTGCTGAGAGGAAGTTGCCAAAGAAATATTTTTCCATATTTCGTTTTGTTGGAGATGTCTATAGATGAACTATATTCAGGATATAGTTCAACTATATCAAAGGCAATATCATGGCAATCTTATTTATTCTCAGAGCTTTTGTCAGAAATCTGCTGAGAGGAAGTTGCCAAAGAAATATTTTTCCATATTTCGTTTTGTTGGAGATGTCTGACCTCGGATTTGAACCATGGCCTTACGTCAACTAAGCCAACACACTACCTAGTAGATTACGGCATACATCTCCATCCGGTATACTGGAATATACCGATTTGCGAACATTAACCGATAGTACAGCGGCAGTCTTTATAGCCATTATTACACCCCGATTTCTTTTGCCGTAATAGAGTAGTGCAAGGAACAATCTAGGATTCAATTAATAAGCCAACACACTACCTACTAGACTACGACGACGACGTTAGTAAAGTATAACAAGATAAAATAGAGTACAGTATAGTAAATTACTATGGAGAGGGCTTTAAATCTGTCATAACGATAATTACACTGAAGAATAGTACAATAAAAATCAGAGGGAAGATAAAAGCCCATTGCCAAAAAAACTGGTCAACATATGATTTCTGGTTTCTTATTATGGTAACAAGAATTCAAAAAAATTCTCTAAAATTATTGCAACCCAAGGCGTGTTGTATTAGTGCCTGGTAAAAAAAGCTTTTCATTCTTAGCTTACGCAGCCAATTTTTTGTTCAATTAAAACAGAAAAGCAAGTTAAGTTGTTACTTTATCTCTCAGAAGACCCTTTTCTATTTGAATGAAAATTTATAAAAGTCCCTTTAAATGCCGAAAGATAATATTTTTTTAGTTTTTTTTTCTAAATCTTATGCAAGTTTGTCTATTTATTTTTAAATATGATTTTTTGTTTTTTGTTTTTTTATTTTTGGCTAAAAGACATTAAAACAAGACATTCGTACAACATGTAACCGAAAACATGAAAAAGTACCATATGTTATGTGATGTTGCAGTTGATGTTGTTATTGATATTGTTGTTGTTGTTTTCCCTCAACTTTGAACTCTGAATCACAGCATGGGAATTGGATCTAGCATGCATATCAACTCATGCAAAAAACCATATTTGTACGGTTATAAATAATGTATTAAAAATAAATCCCAAAAAAAAAACAACAATGTTAGCAATCTTAACAAATATTTTGAAAACACTGGGAAATTTGACAAGAAGTGAAAAAGACGACCAAAAAAAATCTTAATTTTTGATTTATTTTCTTAAGCTCAATATTACAATGAAACGAAAATGAATTCAAGTCTTAATCAAACGCCCACTCTGGACCCATTAGATGTAATAGTTGTCACTCTTCACATACGAATTTGATCATCAACGCTCATACCACATGATGCTGAAGATTAATCAAAAAAAAAAAAAAAAAAAAAAAAAAAAAAAAAAAAACATCAGCAGTTTATGGCTGTTTATTGCTAAAAATTTTGCATTGTTTGCAATGAAAACTAAAAAAATTTTTGTAAAACGAATTGGATTTGCGTTTAGCACGCAAACCTACCTAAGCTAAGTTCCATAGCCAAAACTGTATGAAATCTCTATGGGCTGTGGAAGCACATGCACATATCATCCTACTCCACATGGTATTAATCATCCTCAATACTGGTAGACTTTATTAACGCCATGTAGAGAGGTTGCTAATAATAAAGGTATTAAATTGCAATTGTTGTTATTGTTCGAACTTTGTCTAGTGATTGCTAATTTTTTTCTTTTAATTTTTACCTGCATCATCGCCTTTGATCACTTTATTCAAAAAAATATTTCTTTTTTAATTTCATTTTTATTCGCAATATTATTTGAATTTTTTCCATCACACACAAGTATTAAACAGGCTTTAAAAACAACGACTAAATAACAGTTAAAAGCCATTAATTATATTTAAAACCAATTGTAAAATAACAACAACAACAACAACAACAAAAAATTAGGATAATAAAATATAAAATTTGTTTGGCTTTTAAGCGCAATAAACGAAATATGTTTTTAACGCAAAGGCATAAAACGCTCTTAAAACGCAAACAAACAAAAAATATTTTTTATGAATTAAAAACATAGATGGGCACTTTGCAGTATGCCCAAGTATGATTAAAAACAATGTTGCGAAATCTGTATAGAACAACAAATTTTTAATTCATTGCTAGTCTAATAAAAATTCTTATTGGCGTTTCTAAGTGTATACAGGTCTATCTGTTCGCCTACCATCTTGCTGGCAAAATCATCTTCAGCCTTCTTCAGCGTGGGTTCAATCTAGTTCCACTTATGAATTTTTATTTCAACTTGAATTGGCCATGGAACCGCTGGCATCTGCTGATGTAATTATGAAATCTGTTTACACAACATGTTGTCATTTTCTACACATACGTAATTGGTTCTTACAACCCTTTAGTCAGTATTACGACCTAGCTTCTTACACCACTTATGTTGTGTGTTTTAATTTTATACATGTGTCGCGGGACCTACAGTCTAAAGTCGTTTCCGAACTACAGATTTTTAAGAAACTTTTTCATGGCAATTTTTTTTACTCTCAGCATTTTTGCTAGAGAACTGATGAGAGGAAGTCTTCTATATAAATATTTTTTCTTATTTCAGTCTGTTGTAGATGTCTGGGCCACGGTTTGAACCATGGCCTCATGTCTAATAAGCCAACACACTACCTACTAGAATAACTGCTATGAAAGTGAGCCGACGAAAAGGATGCACAAGCAAAACCTCGGTGTATGGTTATTTATATTAGCGGGCAATTACTACAGTCTGATGCAAAAAATCGCATACAGTCGTCCAGACTTAACCAATTGTGTTCTACCAGAATAACTCCAAAGGGCTTTCACGGGTAACAATTCATTGTTGTAGTTGACCAATAGGCAATGCCTGTGAGATTTTGTAAACAAAACAACTCTATTCAATCAGTGATTGCCTTTAGAGAAAAGAAATCTTTAAACCAAGTTAAGACTATTATGAGGTATGATATAGTTGACCTGTCTAAGGCATAGCTGGAGATAGGTGGCTTATTAGATACGAGAAAGTGATTCAAATCCCAGCTCAGACGTCTCAAACAAAATGAAATATTAAAAACATTTTCTTCGTTGCCAGACGCAACGTTTAGGGATCGCAAAAGTTTCCATCAATCTTTGACTAGTTAGTGTGGATTTCAAAGTAAGTTTCGTTACTGGCATCTTTGTGAGCATCTTAAAATGAACTGTGGAGCGCTAATTTTATGTTTTACGCAATCGTTGATATAAATAATGTATTTAAAAAGAATCATTTGTAGACCAAGTTATCTGGTTTTTGAACAAAATTCATTAGAAAATATAAATATAAATATAAAATTTCAACATCTGTTCCTTTTATGCCAAAGCCAATAGTTAATCAATTGGAAACAAGTTGCAATAAATAAAGCAATACTTCTAATCTGTTTTACACATATGTATGTACGTATGTCCTATTAGAAAAAACACAGAAATTTTTTAATCTATTCATGAAGAATTTCCTTCTTTATTTTATTGGTTTTTACCTACATTAACACCAATTTCGTACTTTTTTTTTCTTATCTTTTTCCAATTTATTACTCAAAATTTTCTTAAATCTTGAATGTTTTTTTATTGCACCTTAAAATGATTGATTTTAATCCTATAATTAACAGAATTGCAAAATTCTCTTACACACTGACCAAATACTCAGAAATAAAATGATTAATTTTAGTTTTTCTTTTTTTTAACTTCTTGTGAAAGATTAAATATGACAAACAAACAAACATCTCTTCAAATCTCTGTATTACCCCCAGTGTATGCATATGAGTAAATATGAATTTTTTCTTTGAAATAGTGTTGCCATTTTTCCATTTAAAATTGTAATTCAAGGCATATAAAACAAGTTATGTCAAATTGTATTGAGCCACACCAGCCTAGCGGGTGAAGAGAGCGAAATAGCTTTAAAATGTCTAGCTTTCCAAAATCAGAATTCTAAATGTTTCAGGACAGAACTTATGTTCAGTGTGCTCTTAGCAGGTTCTCTTAGAATTACATCATCTAAGGTACTGTTAGTAGTAGTAGTTATTAGATGTGAGGCCACTCTTCAAACCCCCAGGTCAAACATCTCCAACAAACTAAAATAAAATATTTCTTTGGCGACTTCCACTCAGCAGATTTCTGGCAAAAACTCGGAGAGTAAATAAAATGCCATGAAAAGTTTCTGAAAAATCTGTCGTTCAGAGTTGTCTTTAAACTGTAGGTCCCGCCACTTATGTTAAAAATTCACACACAACATGAGTAGTGTGAGAAAATAGGTCATAATCCTGGCTGAAGGGTTGTTATGATCAATTATCCTTGTATGTATGTATATATATTGACTAACTACACAAAACCTGACCTCGCTTGCGATTCTGTTACTTCAACGAAAATACCAAAAATATTATCTAAGTATTCACTGACGGATCTAGATAACACGACAAAGTCGAGTGTGGAATCTTTTCAAAACAATTAAAACCTTCTGCAGAAGCTGTAATGACAAGGAAGAAGAGGAGACCACAGGACATCTTCTCTGTTATTGGCACCTGGCATCCAAAGACGCCTTGGCACCCTAAGGTCTAGTCAAAGATCATTACGACAAAATCCATATCCTTTGAAGACTATCGGGATGGTTGATTCCTTTAAACGTTTTAATAATCCATTATTCAGGAGCGAATATTAATTTGATTTCCTTTCTTAAACTATTATTCTTACATGGCAACACTTTCAACTTTAGTGTGTAAGTGGCCATTACCCAATTGTACCAATGTTTGCGAATCGGTAGACAACGTTAAACATTTCCGTTGGGCGTTGCAACAACAACATTCAATATCAAACACTTATACATTTGCACTCTCACTCTTACTCTCCCTCTCTCATAACCATAGATAAAACTACACACATACAACTGGCATTAAATCGTATAAAACGATTAAACAAGAAGTAAATGAAGAAGTGAAGTGAAGAAGGAAAAAAAACAAATATAATCATACAAAGATTCGTTGATACGAGTACATACGATTAATAAACAAGTTGTTCACCTACATTTTGCGCAAAGAAACAAAGAAGAAAAAAAACAGTTAAAAACAACAACGACAACGATAGCAACAAAAAAAAATTAAAAATATTTAATGTTGTCCAGCAAACAACAGCAGTAACAACAATGGATCTAATTGAAGCTGGTGTTTGTTGGTTAAATTGTAATCATTTGTTGTTGTTATTGTTGTTGTTGCTTATTAATTTTATTGCAACAAAACGTACGACACACTAAGAAATCTAAACTCTTGGCAAACATTTAACCAACTAATGAACGGGTCATAATAATTGAAATTGACGACGACGTTGGTAATGATGATCATGATCATGATCATGATGTTGAAAATGAAGATGAAATTAAAATTGAATACAATAATGATGTTGCTGTTGCAAAAACACACAGAAAACTGATGCCGTAATAGACATAGAACAGCCTAAAACAGTCAGACAATTGCAGGCAGTTGCAGGCTTTTAGGCAGGCAGACAGGCACTATAAAATCTCCTGTTTCAAGTCAGTGTTAAATGTTTGTAAATTGCCTGTAATATTTTTCAATGTGTAATAAATTAACAACAAAAAAAGACGCTTAAGAACTAGGCACTCTACATAACGCATCTGTAATATGATAACAGTTGAGCTGATGAATTTTTGAAGAAACGTATTAGAATGAACGTTGATTCTTGAAAGAGAGAGTCACTACATGATAGGTTACATGAGAAACTGATTAAAACAACACTAGTCCTAGAACAGCGAATGATAATGTGATTTTTTTGCTCAAGTAGAATTCTATATAAATAAAGTCAAACGGATCCAAAGCGTCAAACGGATGCCAGTAGGGGCTTGTTGCTATACGGTTGGATCTAAACATGGATATCAATAGAAGAGGACTAATTTGCCAATCTTGATATACAGGGTTTTGAATATCATCACTGATAGTTAAAAATCCATTAAAGCAATAACATCCGTACAGGATGAAAAACTGTTTTGGAATATAAAAACACAATTAACAATTATGCCAGACGCGACTTGGTACTCATTATATGGGTAACTAGTCATCAGGTAGTGATCGCAAATCAGGAAAAGAATGATCTGACTAATAAAGACAAAGTGTTACATGAAGTAAACTGGATGCCTCAATCTGTAAAAGTGGGCTAAAACGTCATCTCAACTATTGTGGAAAAATATATCAGTAGAAATAAGTTGATTTGTCCTGTTCTCTTTTCTCACTGATGTTCAAAGTTGTCCTTGATTGTATGGTACAATATCTTATCAACACCAAAACGAACCTGATGATTTAACACAAGGCTATAGGTCTCTACTACACAAACAAGTTCTGTCTCCTGGATCACAAACATTACGATATTAGGGGAAGAAGCGTCATCAGAACGAAAATTATGAGAATTAACGCCAATAATACTGCCAGTCTTCAAACTTAATGATGTCACGTTCTTTAGTTATCTCGATAATATCTTAGCGAAGTCCGACTAATCCAGTGTTCATTATTAAAAATTAGCATTTTTAATTGTGGAATGCAACGGTTAGAGATGACAGATATCTGGGGATATAAATCACTTTTTACTTCTTATTCTAGTTAGGAACACCATGCGAGCTTGCTTTAAAAAGAAATTATAATCGTAAGACCCATCTATATGTCATAGTTTTTATTATGATTGTTGTGGAGATCTACGTAGGGATATATCTCCTAAAAGCATATTGCCATGAGGAATTTCGACATGTTGCTCGGTGTCAACATGGTGCCCAGATGTTTCCTTCTATGAGGCATTAGCCTTTTAGGATCCAAGGATGAGTCATAATGACTCAATACCATCATCACAGAATCAACATGTTGGGTTCGAAACAATTAACATACTAAACAAGTTGCTTTGGAAGTTTCTACAATGTTCGGTCAAAAGATCGGATACAATCCTCAGATTAATCGTAATGTCTATTCCTAATAGTCTAACGCATGACTCAAGTCCAGAAAAGTTTTTGCCTCTTCTCTCTACCCTCACAAACATCTCTTCCCACTTTACAAAGAGATTCTGGTCTCATCAGCGACCTGTTGTTGCCCTCCTCGTAAGCTCATCTGCACTCTAGTTGTGTAATTTACTACATTATCTAGAACCGAGCAGAGTGTATCATACTGCAGATTTAGCTACCTTAGACAGTCCCATAATATCTTCGAGCTAATCTCACAAGAGCCATGTGCTCAGATATATACTTCTGCATGGACTTCCGCTTAAAATGTGTTTGCGGAGTCGACTTTAAAATGTATGTAGGTCCCGCTTCTAATGGATAAAATTAACACACACAACATAAGTGTTGCAGAGAAACTAGGTCGTTATCCTGCCTAAAGGGTTGGAATGACAAATTATGTATGTACGGTTTATACCGTTTATTTAAACTTTATTAACTATACTGCCACTAAGCTTCTACTCAACCTAATCCTTAAAGAAAATATTTGTTTTATTCGATTGCTAATAAATAATTATAAATGCAAGTATGTGGTGTTTGTTTTATGATTTCATAAAACAAAAAACAAACAAAATGAATTCCCAGCCAGCATCTTTAAAATTAACTTCCACTGGTCTAATGTCCATTTATGTGTATGTCTGCCTTGAAAAAAATACGTTTTACTTTTAATTTTAGTTTTTGTTGGTTTTACTTAACAATTCTAAATCTCTGACAGTGCAGTGGTATGTATTGCCACAAAAATCTTTCCCAGAAAAAAATTTTACAAACGTTTCATACGATTTTTTCTAAAAATTTTAATTTATTTGGTTTCTAAAAAGAATTACAAGTTTAAATGTACAGACATACATACATACACGTTAAGATAATTTATTGAACCATCATAAATTTATCACAAAAAACAAGTTTAAATTGATTAGGAAAATAAATTTTTTTTGTTCGAGTAAAATATTTAACATTGACAAATCTATTGTGCATATGAAGCATAATTAAATTTTATGTTGGAACTAAGGCTACTTATGACAATTACGTATTGCATTCTATGTATCGGGTGGGCCATCTATTGATTTAAATTTGAATCATCGGTTATTCCGAATCTGGTCAATACGAATGTACGTCATTCTATTTTGTCACAAAATTCAGTATATTACTCAAATATTTTAAAGCATATAATTGGTATTCTTAATAAATTGTGCACAACTAATTACACGGTCTTAAAATAAAAAACTATATACAGAATACGGTTTCATTGCACGCAGTATAATAAATGCTCAAAATTAATCAAAAGACTTAAGCAACGAACCTGATTTGACAATTTTTCGTCATGAGAAAGTAATCAATCGGAGTTTTGCATTTAAAACAATAAAAATAATCTATAGTGTGGGTCATCTATCGGTTTAAATTTGAACCGTCAATTATTTCGAATCTGACAATACTTATGTCATTCTATTCACAAAATTCAAAATATTATCTCCACTGAACGCAAAGAATCGATTTACGCTTGAAAAACGTTGGTATTTATTAGGCCATCGAGAATATCATGGACATTCTTTTTTTTTAAAAAAAATCATCTTTTGTTAATAAATAAAATTACCGTATTTGGGGATCAGAAAACCCACACATGGTTTTACAGAAGGCAATGCAGCTTGTGGAGAGGAGGCATCATTGGCCCATATTTCTTTGAAAATGAGGACGGCGGAACCATTACGGTCAATGGTGACACCTATCGCACCATTTTTTTGTACTCGCTCTTAATGGTATTGATGTGAACAATGTTTGGTTTCAACAGGATGGTGCAATTTGCTACACATATCATGCCACAATCGACTGATTGCACCAAAAGTTTGATGGCGGTTTAATTAGCCGAAATGGTGATGTAAATTGGCCGCCAGAAGCTGCGACTTGACACTGTTGGACATTTGAAGACTAACATTCGTAATGCCATTGCCGATATACGACCCATACACTCGAAAAATTTCCAATTAAAAATTTGTCTGATCGAATGAGGTACTGTAAGGCCAGCTGCGGCAGCCATATGAATGAAATAATATTCCATTTCTAACCGGAACAATTGTACATCGGAACAAAAAATAAATTTAAAAAAATTTCAAACCGTTTTCATTTTATTGCATTTTGAAATTTAAACTTTTTAATTTCCCACTTTATGTTTAACCAGCATTATTGGAATGTATTTGCTTAAGACAACATTAAGCGTAATTTTCTGTTCATAAGTACTTTTTATAATTTCTATTGGCTGTCTTGCTAAAATATGGCGTGTTTCAAACAACACTGATTCATGCAATCACAAGACTTTTCATACATTGAGCAAATATCCACGTACCATATGTAAATTCTGTTTTTATTTCTTCATGCCGCATCTGGATTATTTCAAAATGTCATTTGATTCATTCTAATAAGACTTTCCAAATTGAATTATTCCTTAACAATTTTTTATTTTATTTGTTTTTTTTTTGTTTTTCAATTACGCGTATATCTTTTAACATTTATATTTTCACGCTAAATAAATACAATTTCTATTCTCTTAATAATTTAAAATTAAAATTGTATATACAGTGTGACAAACTAAAATTTGTACAAAGGCATAAAATCCTACACCTTAATATTCATATTGCGGGGTGTAAAGACAACTTTTTCCCTCTTAAGTGTGCTACAACGTTAGATAAATTGAATCGCATATATTAATGATGTCGGGTCAAAAATATGTCACTTCCTTAGATGGCCAGTTCCAATGACGCAATGAAATATTTGTGACTTCCTTAGCTTCTTCCAGTTTAATCTTCTGAGATGAGTTATGTCTGAACGACGACATTAAAATGTTTCATCGTTTCGAAATTCTCTCTACATGCCCTACATTCACTATTATCTACCACGCCTTTGCAATTCAGATGTACGCATATGGCGGAGTGTCCCGTAAAAACACTAATTAGCGTCCTCTACACGCATTTACTTAGTTTTGCTCATGGTTTTTCTCTCTTCCGGATCCCCTCAAAGTATCTTTTCAATTTTTCCTTCTGTTTCCTTGTTCCTTAATGATTTAATCGCTTCTGAATTTTCTCAATTGTTAATCGATTCATAGATTCCAGGACAAACCTTGCTCCCGTACCCCTTAATGCTATTGCCCTAATTGTCATTTGACTATCAGCAAAGATATTTAATCTCTACGGTCCAAGATCCCTGGTTCAGATCATATGTTCCCTGAGAAAAGCTTTTTTTTAGATTCTTCCAAATAGCATACTGTACGATCTCCAAGTTTAGAGCCATCGAGTAGAAACAAGTTTTCACCGCGTATCTATGCCACCCCGGTTCCGTGGCGGGACCTACAGTTTAAAGTTTATAAGAAACTTTTTCATTGCAAATTTTTATTTGCTCTTGCCAGAAATCTGCTGAGAGGCAGTCGCCGAAGAAATATTTTTCATATTTTGTTTTGTTGAAGATGTTTAACCTGGTACTTGAGCCCTGGCCTCACGTCTAATATGCAAACACACTACCTACTGGACTACGGCGACTACAGTGTTAAGTATCCTGTTGAATAATTCCGGGTTAGGCATTTATTCTTTCAGTGTCCCAATGATACTTTTGTGATACGATTTGCGCTTCTAATTGAGCCGCCTCACATAGCACCCGCGCAATTCAATCGGTTTGGGCGCGGTATTAATATCTCGGTTGTTTCGAAACGTTTTCCTCATATCAGGATATAGCTTCCGCCAAGTTCCTCATTTCGTAACTTCTTTAAAGGGTTTGTAATGTTAATTTCTGGAGATCTATCAATATTTATCATTTATCAACTATTTTCCGATATATTTTGATGCATTTCCTACACATCGCAGCACCTTCTTTTGCAAATATTTCTATGAAAGAAGAATATGCGGTCACCTGTAATAAAAATTACATCGTTAAGCTCAATAAAATTTATTCAATTTTGTAAATTGTCTACCTTATAATGGCTTCCATTGTATTTTAATATCACGGTACTGAATTCTTTCTTGTTTTAAGCAAATTTATAATCTAAATGTCATTATTAGTCTCAAAGGTATTGTTCGTATTAAACGTGGAAGAGCAGAAATATCAAGAAGAAGAAGCCAAAAAAAAAGAATTCCATTTATCGTTTGGCTGGCTGGTATACTAAACCATAACTAAACTCATATAAATTAATAAATACTTGAGCGTTTTATTTATTTTTTTCAATTTTTTTTTTCTCAATTTTTTTTTATTGCAAATGCCAAGTAAATTGTTGTGGTGGCTTCGTTTCATTTAATTCTAATACTGTAGACAACCATCATAAATTCCTTAAAATAAAGCACTTGTTATACGATGATCTCTGTCTGTTTTGCTGTCGTTTTCATTTTGTTTATTCATCTGTTTATTGTGGTTCTCTTTTGTTTCATTACAGGTGCAGCATTTAACACAAACGCTAATTTACAAGAAGAACGTGCAGCAACGACGTTACCTACACCCACAACAACAGCATCAGCGGCCGCAACGACCACGGCAACAACAGCATTATTATCAAGCACTGCGGCCACAGTGGTGTTACCACCACCAGTTCCTCTGCAAAAACAACCTGAAAGCATAACAGCAACGATAGGAAATAATACAACACCACCGAAGATCTCAACATTAATAGCAAATACAGCAACAACAACAACAACATTAGCAACAGTAAAAAATACAAATACTGCAACAACAACAACAACAACCAATCAACAACAATTACTAAATAGCAAAAGCAATAGCAACAGCAGCAACTACGGCACTGGCGGCAATAGCAGCAACAACATCAATAATAGCACAGGCTGTAAAATACAGGCTGTTAAAATAAAAACTGAAACAATAACAACATCCATAGAACAAGAACAAGACTCAATTGCCACCAAGACGACAAGCGCAACAACAAAAATAACAACTACTACAACATCTTCATCATCAACATCAATAGCATCAGCATTAGCTTTAGGATCGACAACGTTAAATACAAATCCAAATACAACAAATCGAGCAACATCAAGCAACCAACAAAATCAACTACAACAACATAACAAGACCATCACACGGCAAACAAACGCTACAACAAGCATGTTACTATTGCAACCAAATGTAAGTTTGAAAATTATTTCACTTGCAAACTGATCTCTTAAACTGATGATAAAAGAAAGAATTCTGAAAAAAATGTACGTATAGTCTGGCATGCTTTCAAGATGCCACACCTTCACTAAGTAGGTTTTTGTCACAAATAAAAAACATAATCAGGATTGACTTGAAAGGAATTTTATGTCCAACTCCATTTGAGCTGTTTTTAGATTAGTTCTGTTGGCCCGAACAATTATTCCTTAGGTACTATTGGTTTCACCGTCATGGTATTCATCATAAGAAGCATAAAAAGTGAATACCATTCCGATAACAAAAAAACCTCTTGTTCACACGACTGACATTATGTAACAGCCATAGCCAGAAATATATATTAGATTTTCCTTTAAATTCCTTTTTGTTGTAGTTCCCGTAGTCTAGGCTTATTAGACTTGAGAATAGGTTCAAGTCCTACGTCAGACATATCGAACAAAACGAAATATGAAAACATTTGTCTTTTGGCAAATGCCACTCTCATCAAATTTCTGTCAAATTTTTGAGAGTAAATGGAATTGCCATGAAAAAGTTTCTCAAAAATCTGCCGTTTGGAGTCGACTTTAAACTGTAGGTCCTCCCACTTGTGGATACAATTAAGACACACAACATAAGTAGTATGAGAAGCTAGGTCATAATCCTTACTGAAGGGTTGTAATAATCAATTGTGTATACGAGTATACGTATTTGGCCGTGAAATAAATTCGCTGAAAAAAAAAACTTGAGAACCGAATAATAATTGTGGTTCTATTGTAAATTAAACATAACTAACTAACTACTTCCGCATAAGGATACATAATGAGACTCGAAAAGTTGTATTATTTAAACTACCAATATAGGCTCTATAAGAGTTAAAAATATAGTGCCTAATACAATCATCTATGAACTGCTATTTACAAATTATAAACCAAATACAATTTACAGTTGTAAACATTGTTCGGTAGTAGTTCTAAAACTACATATAACTTCCCAAGAGATAGTAACATTAATGAGCTAAAATACCTCATACATAAGAGCACATAGTCAGAGTTGGTGTTACATTAGATAACCTTCAGCACACATTATATCATCATATGCAAATATTACAATGTTTGCCAAACAAATGATTTATTGCGATATAAAATCATTTTTAAATCCCTCCTTAAATGTTTTGTTGTTGTTGTTCTACACAACAATATTTATCTAATTACACTACAATTGACAAAATAAATTAAACTCAATTAAGTATCTTTACAGTGTTGACGCAAATTATACAAGCATGTGTTTTAAAGCAAAACATAAAAAATTAAAGACAGCCGCAACCAATCAACAAATTATCACCAGCAACACCTTTTGACACAATGAAAGGGTCTTTGTCAGTGTCTCTTCGGTAGTTGGTGAATAATTTTTTTTTTTTTTTTTGGAAAAAATGGGGTTGGAAAGACATCAAAATATTACCTGATAATAACCCTATAAAAAATTCATTATTCTTAACTCAAATTTAATAATCCACACAAGACAAGCGACACAAGACACAATAACTGCCAATCACAAACATTGGTTGCTGTTGTCCTTGTTGTTGTTGCATACATGAAAAGCGCATGTCTAACATTGTAATAACAACAACAACTCCGCCAGCCAGCAACTGAAGAGGCAACCACTGATATTATTTCAGTTTTAAAAATGTTGTCTAATTGTACTCCAATATTTCCATTGAAAATTCTAATTTAGTCTCTTAACAACCGCATTTCGTTACAGAACACTTTCGGTAATCTTTCTCCGTTTGATAATTTCTCTACACAAGCCAACAACCAACAATCGCCAGTTCAAGCGTCTCATCCACATCATCACCATCACTCCCATCATCACCATCATCATCAGCAGCAGCACAATTCTCTACAATCCCAGAGCGGTATCCACCACCATCATCAACATCAACACGTCAGCACGAATAGTGGTAATCATCACAGTATATTATCAGTGGCTACGGAAGACCATTTGATTGGTAACCTTACGGATACTACCACCTCAGAGCATTCGGAATTAATTGATCATACATTTAATCAGTTATCGGATTTATTTTTTCCTACCGACTCTAATCAATCCCTGCTATCGCCTACTATCGAACAGAATTCAGCAAGAGAAACCGACTCGTCCGGACATCATCACCACCAACATAGCCAGTTGCAAGATTTACATTCGTCCTGTGAAACATTGGTGGGTTCAAGTGAGGATATTACCAGCTCTATTGAAAATTTAACCAAACTAACCTGCCTACGTGAAAAAAGACTTTCTTCGATACCCGAACAACATACAGCTACTACACCCAACTCGGAACAAGATCACTCGTCTTTGTGCTTTGATCGTTCAACGCCTCAAGAAATAGGTCTGCTCAGTTTAAGGTCAAGCAGTGATCCAGCCATAGCCTTACATACGCTGCAAGAAAGACAAGCATTACAACAACAGCAGCAGCAACAGCAACATATTTCTCACCATCGTACGGGTGGTGATCCTTTAATATCGCCCTTAGGCGGACCACTTTCCTTGCCCAGTTTCCAAGAGACCTATTCCCTTAAGTACGGCACATCAACGCCCACTTCGGATTCGTTAACAACGGAACTTCATATAAAAATGGATGAAGATTGTTTTCCTTTAACTGCACCCTCTGAAGCTATAGGTGGACCAGCGTTGAATCAACATGCTACCACACCTACACCACTAAACAACCATCAAGGCTTGACGACACATCAACATCATCAACATGCGCCTCTGCATACGCAATTGCAGAACCAACATAATCTAGGAAGTACCCACCAGCAACACCACGTACATCATCATCATCACCACCACCAGCACCAACCGCACCAGCAGCAACAGCAAACGCAACAGCAACAACAACAACAATCATCAAACAATTTTAGCTATCACGGACATTTTAATGCAACAACGACACCAGCATCTTCAAGTTCTTCAGCTTCCTCGTATGAATTCAATACTGGTTCCAGTTCCGGCAATGACTCGGCACAAAATTTTAATGCCTCCACGGCGGCAGAAAATTTCTACCAGCAATATCAGTTGTCCCAACCAAATGTAAGTATCTGTTGGAAGTGTTGTCGAAGTGCTTAGAGGTAAAGGATCCTCTTTTTAATTTCCTTGTTTGCTTTTTTATTTCCACAGAACTATCAAACATCTGCAGCTGAACGTTATAGCCTACCAACATTTCCTACTATGTCTGAATTGGAAGCGGCTACAGCTGCCGCCTCCTCTGTGGCATTAGCTCCGATGCGTAGAGCTTCTTTGCCCGTTAATCGTTCCGAATCTCCAATCAGCCATAGTCCTAAACTTCCTAAGTTGGTCATTAATACCGGCAGTAATACAACACTTCATCTCAAACATCACACACACTCACAGCTGTCCAGTGCACCCAGTTCGGCTTCGAACTCACCCAGTGTACGACAGCAAACATCAACACCCATTCTACATCATATTTCTCAAACAACTGATTTGCTCAACGGTCGTGTTATACCCACACCGTCCTCACAACTCTGTGCAGTTTGTGGCGATACAGCTGCATGTCAACACTATGGCGTAAGAACGTGTGAAGGCTGTAAGGGCTTCTTTAAACGCACCGTCCAAAAAGGTTCCAAATACGTATGCTTGGCTGATAAAAATTGTCCCGTCGATAAAAGACGTCGTAATCGCTGTCAATTCTGTCGTTTCCAGAAATGCTTAGCAGTGGGTATGGTCAAGGAGGTGGTACGTACCGATTCACTTAAGGGTCGCCGCGGTCGGCTGCCATCCAAACCGAAATCACCCCAGGAATCACCACCTTCACCACCTGTCTCTTTAATCACTGCTTTAGTGCGATCGCATGTTGACACCACACCGGATCCTTCGTGCCTCGACTATTCGCAATATCGTGATCCCACCCAGAACTCTTTACCCATTGCAATGAGTGAAGCTGAAAAAGTTCAACAATTCTACACTCTTCTCACCACTTCGGTTGACGTTATCAAGCAATTCGCTGAGAAAATACCCGGCTATTGTGATCTGACGCCCGACGATCAAGAGTTACTCCTACAATCCGCCTCCTTGGAATTATTCGTATTACGATTATCCTACAGAGCTCGTGTGGATGACACAAAAATGACGTTCTGCAATGGCATCGTATTGCATCGCAGCCAGTGTCAACGTTCTTTCGGAGACTGGTTAAATGGTATTTTGGAATTTAGCAAAAGTTTACATAATTTGGAAATTGACATTTCGGCGTTTGCGTGTCTGTGTGCGTTAACCTTGGTAACAGGTGAGTGAAGCAAAACATTTTTTATTCGGTTAATTATAAAGAGGTTTCTATGTCAATTCGTATGACAGTTCTGAATGCATGCGAGATTAGGGCAGCTGTATTTTGTAATGTGAGTGTCTTAGTTTTATCTATCCTGGAAAAGGACATCACAATCAACGGAGGATACTCTACTAATTTAATGCTGCATTCAAGTGATACAATTTTTGTTTTACAAAACACACATCTGCTATTGCCACGACCATAAACAATGACTTCAAGTTCGAAAACTATCCTAAGTTTTCTCTGTTAGGTTAGAGGACGTGTACTTGTCGACTGAGACAAGTGCAGTACCCGGAGGTCGAATTGACCCATTGTTAATGTCTCTATTAATGCAAATAAATTAGGTTTCCGCCGTCTTGAGTCTATGATAAAATTAAGCTCTACAAAGATCAAAGAAAAAATTGGAGAGTAACTTTCCAATCCGGATTAAAGTTAACCGTAGTCTAGTAGATAGTGTGTTGGCTAATTAGACCCGAGGTCTCGGTGCAAATCCCAGGTCAAATATTTCCAACAAAACGAAATGTGCAAAAATATTTCTTCGGCGACTGCCTCTCAGCAGATTTCCGGCAAAAACTCTGAGAGTAAATAAAATTGCCATGAAAAGTTTCTCAAAAAATCTGCCGTTCGGAGTCGACTTTAAACAGTAGATCCCGCCACTCATGTATGAAATTAACACACACAACATAAGTGGTGTGAGAAGCTAGGTCGTAATCCTGACTGGAGGGTTGTAATGACCAATTATGTATGCTATGTATGATTAAATAAATATAGGGACTGAAAGCCAAATACAGTGAACGGTTAAGTAAAGTAGGACTCTTCTCTTTATTTAGCTTGGCCATATACACTATGGCCAGTGGACATCGTACATATTTCATAAATTTTTGATTCGACTAAAACTACGATTCAGAAGCGTATTGAAAATAACGAAACGACTTAAGAACTTTCTTCGATTAATTCTTTGAAGACAGAAGAATCAAGGGCCAGACTTATTAGTTAACATAGATCCTAAACTTCACTGTCAGAAGTCTCCTTCGTTTAAACCAACTGATGGGTTTTCCTCATAGAGCACCTTAATTGTAAAAATTTATTCTGGTTCATTAACTGTTCTAATCTTTCTTTCACGCCTATCGTATATTCAACGTATGTACTCCATTAAATATACTCGCAGCAAAAATGATCGAAGTTCTTAGACTTTGAAGCAGAGTATCTTTTTCGTCCTTTTCTTAATTGGTTTGACCTATTCGTTAACAGTCAATGCACTTCCTAGTTCATTTCACGTGTCAGAAATCTCCAACAAGATGAAGTATGAAAAAAATATTTCTGCGGCGACTTCCTCTCAGCAGATTTCTGGCAAAAACTCTTGAGAGTAAATAAAAAATTTGAAATGAAAATTTCCTCAAAAAATCTATAGTTCGGAGTCGACTTTAAACTGCAGGTCCCGCCACTGATGTATAAAATTAACACACACAACGTAAGTGGTGTGGGAAACTAGGTCGTAATCTTGACGGAAGGGTTGTATCTTTTCAAGACAATAATTAATTTTAGCAAACCCCTTATAGGGTCTCCCCTAGTCCAGAGTAAAAGTTTATTGTACTTCAACCTCCTAACGAAATACTTCGGAATTCCAACCAGGTTACTGTTTTTTCTTGCCTGGTTTAGCAACACAGCATTCGTGAATACTTTTGGTCGACTGGTTCTATCAAATTAAGTAAAATTGTTGGCAGTTTAGATATGGATTAAATTAAAATTGTTTTTGTTTTTACTTTACCTTTTATTTATTTAAATTTAATATTAGGTTATCCTTCTCTCTTACAGAACGTCACGGCCTGCGAGAACCGAAAAAAGTCGAACAACTTCAAATGAAAATCATTGGCAGTCTGCGTGATCATGTTACCTACAATGCTGAAGCACAAAAGAAGCCACACTATTTTAGTAGGCTATTGGGAAAATTACCCGAATTAAGATCACTTAGCGTACAAGGCTTACAGAGAATATTTTATTTAAAATTAGAGGATTTAGTACCAGCGCCCGCCTTAATTGAAAATATGTTTGTAGCCAGTTTGCCATTTTAAACAAAGGGAGAGAGAGAGAGAGAGAGAGAAGAGGAGAAAATAAAATAAATTTATTATAAAAAATATTAATGTTAAGTGTATAAAATATAATTTAAAAATTAATAATTTATAATTTTAAATAATAACTAAACGTATTTTTGTATATTTCATTGAAAACCGTTACTGATTTTTTGGTGAACCGTTTAAAGGTGTTTGTTTACAAGCAACTGTTTACGTGACTTGTCAGACGCTTGTTTGATTTTTTTGTTTTTGTTCTGTATTTCGTTTTAATAGCTATTAAAACCATAGAATATAATTGAAAAATTAGCGGTAGTTTAAGCTGTCAAAATCAATTTTCAATTGATTTAAAGTGAAAAGAAAAAAAAATACAGAAAACTACCCCCCTTCAAACCGCTGTCAATGTAACAACCACAAAAAAAGAATACAGCAGACGATGAAAACTATTAAAAGAAATTAGACAATAAACATTATTAGGCATTGGCAAATGCATGACAACAGAAAGAATTCCTTTAAAAAAACTAAAATTATTTTCAATTGTTTTTATTTTATAGTTTTTTTTTTCTTACAAAATAAATAATCTCCTTATGATGTTTAGAATTTAAAAGAAAGCTCAATATTGTTTATAATTTTTTTAATAAAAAATAATTAAAGTAAATTTAAATTAATAATAATTTAATTTAATTGCTCTCTAGTCATTTTTTTTATTTTATTTTCTTATTACAATTACCTTATTTTATTTTGGTACCTGTAAAGCATAGTTAAAAAACTTTAGTGTGTAAGTCCGTAGTTAATAAGAGAACATTTTTATTTTTATTTGTTCATAAATATTTTCAATAATAATTTAAAATTATTTATTTCCCGAAAAATTTGTATTAAATTTAAAAACAGTTCAACTGTTACTATTTTCACAAGATTCTCATTAGTTAAAAAACAATGCATAAATTAATTATAAATCGCACAAATTAATTATAAAAACAAATTAGTGTTATTTAATGTAATCAATTCGTAAAGCTAAGGAATAGGAGGCTCTAATAGAAAAATCATTTAAAATTTCAAATCGCAATTGCAATTTCAGGCATTGCTTCGCCTACAATAAAAAGACAATTTAAAACTTTATTGCTATTCTAGAGGTACAAAACAATTTAATAATAATAAGCCAATAATTATTTACAACGCTTAGGGCCATTATTACAACTTCCCGTTAAAGTTGGGGTTAGTTAAAGGTACCTTTAGCTAAAGGGAACTGTAAAGCTACCTTTAACTGATTTTCGTTATTACAACTTACAGATAAAATAAAATTAAAATATGGCAGTGCCGGAGCAAAGTCGATAAAACTGCTCAATTAAACAAGTTTTTTTTAACGCAGTGGCAACAGCGGACTTCGTTTTTTTGTTGTATGTGCTCATTTTGTTTAAATTTGAAGTTGCCATATCGAAAATAGTATATGATATGGCAAGTTCAAACATAAAGTGACCTTTAAATGTTAAAAGTAGGATGATCTTCCCTTTAGCTTAACGATCACTTCTATCTTATTGGGTACTCATAATAATGAAAAACAATTTATCTGCCCGTTAAAATCCTCTCTTTAGTTAACGGCAAGTTGTAATAATGGCCCTTACAGTTTTTTTTAAATCAAAAACAAAAATAATAATACTAAACACAGATATCGTCTGAGTCCGGTGATTGACAACGTTTTGAAAAATTTAATAAAAAAGTTGCCAAAATACAAGGTCCTCGATAAAGACAGATTTTTTTTCTGTTATTAGGTTCACAATTTTAAATAAATAATTTCACTTGTCGTCGTAGTCTAGTAGGTAGTATGTTGGCTCATTAGACGTGAGGCCACCACGGTTCTAACTACAGGTCAGACATCTCCAATAAAACGAAATATGAAAAAAAATTTCTTTCGGCGACTTCCTCTCAGCAGATATCTGGCAAAAACTCTGAGAGTAAATAAAACTGCCGTGGAAAAGTTTCCCAAAAAAATCTGTCGCTCGGAGTCGATGTTAAACTGTAGATCCCGCCACTCGTGTATAAAATTAACGCACACAACATAAGTAGTGTAAGAAGCTAGGTCGTAATCCTCACTGAAGAGTTATAATGACTAATTATGTATGTATGTAAGTATGTATAACCATTCACACACAGTCATCACATCACAAAGACAACTATTGTCGTCCTGAAAATAGTACGAATTTCTATAAAATTATTCAAAATCATAGACAAGACAGCGTAAATTAAGACAAAATATAAGATTTAGAATTTAAATGCTCTTGTTCACATTTAAAATTGTTTATATTTTTGAGTATTACTGCAATATCAGTCATTACAACCCGTTAGACAGCCTATCTTCTCAGTGAGAATATATAAGTGGCAGAATCTGCAGTAAAATTCGAATCCGAGAGACAAATTTAAAAAGTTTTTTATGGTAATTGCTTACGCTCACAGCTTTTGCCAAAAGAGTGCTTGGGAGGGGTGCTGAAAATTATATTTTTTTTCAGATTGCCTTTTTTTCTCTAGAAATCAGAGGTGAGGTTTGAACCCTCGAGCTTTCGTCTAATAAGCCAACACAGTACTCAACATACCAAGTGAATATTAGTTGCCTTATATCTGTATATCCTATGTGAACGTGGATGGCCAAATTCGCGGTTCTTTTTCTCTCATTTGTGGTGAGTGCATCAACCGCTATTGGACTAACAATATTCGCCATAAAAAATTTTGAAAGCAAACCCTTTTGATTCATTTTGATTCCTTTACATTTATTTCCAAATTCGATAACAAATCAATGCTAGTTTATCTGAACTGCTGTCAAAAAAAAATAAATATTTGCAAAAAATTATATATGTATAAACGTCAATTGAAACGTGAACTCACGTAAACTCTTGGGTTCACAAACGAGATTTAGTGAGCGAAACAAAGGGTTCATTTTCCCGTCTGAACATAGTATACGAAAGTACAACAGTGTCTTAACACTACAGAATTCACCGTGGTCTAGTAGGTAGTGTGTTGACTTATTAGATGCGTAGTCACGGTTTGAATTCCAGCTCAGACATTTCAAACAGATTCAGCAGATTTCTTTCAAAAACTCTGAAGGTAACTGCAATTATCATTAAAAGTCTCTTAAAAAATTGGCATTCAGAGTCGACTTTAGATTCCGCCACACAACATAAGTGATGTGGGAAGCTAGGTCATTATCCTGACTGAAGGGTTATAATGAGCAATTATGTATGTATTTATGTAACACTACAGAAAGTGTAATAAAAATCGCGAAAACGTGAATCTTCAGAAACGTAAACACTACAGAAACACGAAATTTTTTGTGACATTGACTATTCTAAAACGTGAACAAAAGTTGAAAGCTCTAAAACGTAAATTTAAATTTTCAACAAAATTTTTTATATTCACCCTATCTTGTTATCTTGAAATCCCCAATCAAATCGATGCGAAAACGTGAACAAATCGAAAACACAAACAACCTTTGAAAAAATTAATTTATGTTTCTGCGAGTTCACTGTATATATATTCATATTGTACTTGAAAAAGGATCATATTTGACTGTAGATCACGAAATTTATTATTCTTCTGGTTTAAAAGGCTATGAAAGTAAAATTCCATTAAAATACATTTAAAATCTCTATTTTGAAAATGTTGAAAATATTTTTATTAAAATTTTGCAAATCAAAAATGTGCATTTTCTCTTTTTTCTTGCTATGCGATCAAACTAAATTTATCAATACATATAGTGGACAGCAAAAGTCTTAGTACTCCAATATATCTTGACCAAAAAAGTGCCCACAGGCTTAATACACTTGCACAAAGTCCCGATATGACTTCCAGAGAGTATTTAGGAGATTATTTGAAAGAACGGTTACGTAATCGCTAAACCTCAAACAAAAGTCAATCAAAAAACTTGCTCATCAGAAAACACTAAACAAAACTTGTACATTCAATTCCAAATAGGTTAAATGGAGTGCTTGACCTTAAGGGATATTCTACTAAATATAAGGGATAGCATTTTCGTATATTAGGCCTTTGAATTTTAAATTACTCAGGGTTCTCCATGGAGATACCTATGGAGTCATCTGAAACTTTTCCTTATTTTTCTCTTGTTTTATGAAAAACATTAAAAAATTGTTTGTTTTATAATAAAACAGAAATACGAGTAAATTAATAAAATAAATATAAAAACCTTAACTTTTTATACAAACTGTTGGTTAATATTCATGAAATTGTCAAAATATATGTATGTTGGAGTACCAAGACTTTTGCTGTCCACTGTATGTGCATATACATATGTACATACATAATTGGTCATTACAACCTTCTAGTCAGGATTACGTTAATTTTATACAAAACGATAATTTTTTTGAGAAATTTTTCATTGCAATTTTATTTTCTCTCCGAGTTTTTGCCAAAAATCAGCTGAGAGGGAGTCACCGAAGAAATATTTTTTGTATTTTAGTTTGTTAGAGATGTCTGTCCTGGGGTATGAAAAAATACGCAATAAAACAGTGGAATAAAATTTTAAAATTTTGTTGGTCGAAATTTTGTTGGTTATAAAATTCTTCTAAATTCAAAATAATATTTAACGAAGATTGCCTTTCTATATTGGTTTCATTTAATTTCTTTTCTTTGGAAAATGTTGGCATAGTTCTTATCATATTTTAATTCTATAAAACGAAATAATTACCGTTGAAATATAAATTAAAAATTAATTTCAGAAAATATTGATGTATTGAATATGTTAAGAACTTATTTCAATTTTAATCAATATTAACTAGCAAAAGAAATAACAATTTATATTTTAATTTCTGTTTACGATTTTATTACAGTGACCTCCTTCCTTAGTCTTTCTTAAATAATTAGATTAGAAAAGTTTTCTTTTTATATTTGAAAAAACGTAATATATATACATACATATTTAAGTGTATAAATAGTTTCCTAAATTGTTTATTTTTCTGTTTAGTTTACTACTATTAAAATTAGTTTTAATACAAACAAAAAATTAGTATAACAAAACCAACTTAGATGATAAGATTTTAAAATTTAATTAAATTTCACGAGAGTTAATGTACCTTAATAACAACAAAAAAATAAAAAATAATACAATACAATAATACATAAACGTAAATCAAATAAGATGAAACATATACGAAAGAAAAATAATACAATTCATTGAAAATATTATATCAACAATAATATAAATTAATTTATCTTTCTTCATTTTATTTTAATAGCTAATACTCATACCATTTTTTTTATTATTAAAATCTAAAAAAAGAGAAAAAATATTTCGACTTCAAAAATCATCCTTTAGATGTGGTAATGAATGTGTCTTTATATTTCTTTAAAAAAAAAAAAAAAACCTTAAATATCTAAATGAAATGTTTGCAAATACTTTCTATAAATTCCTCTTTAAAATAGCTAATAGGCCACTGTTTTTTATATAAATTTTTATAATTCGTTAAACGATCTTATATGTATATGTAGTACGTAGTTACATAAGTTAAAATCTTTTTATTAAATTCTACTGTTATATATAATAGGTATGTATGTCTCCATTGTGATAGTTATGTTGAGTTTTTTTTTTTTTGTTATACCATATCAGTGTAGTTAGTTTCATATATATTGCATGTACCTTCATATACAGTGGCTAACAAAAGTTAACGTATCAAGCTTAAAAAGTTTGGAAACAATTGGAAAAATTATAATTAAAACTGAATATAGTTTTATACGTATAACAAAAAAAATATTTGAAAATATATGTGCATTAAAATTATAAAATTTTGTTTATTATGGACTACTTATGGACTACTTATCTATTATATTTCACTAATATGACTTAAAAATGTTCTAATTGTGACCTGTAAAAGTTTCATACAACTCAAAGAACGTTCAGACACAATATTTCATCAGCAAACAATTTGCAGAAGCTTTAATTATTATATTCAGAGCAAATTCTCGGCAAAGAGTGACTCAATGGTAAACAGAACATTAAGCCATTAAAATTTGCTTATCTTTACGAGCATAACGATCCCAATTACCATTGGATACACAACAACCTTTCATACAAGCTCCCTTAACTTCACAACAACCTTTCAATCAATCTCCCTTAACTTCATTATAGGTACAGTGACTCACAGCTTATATCAACCAGCACCTTTAAGTTCATAAAATTTCGAAACGAATCAATATATTTAAAAAAAAATTGAATAAGAGTTTATAAAACATATTCAAAAATTAAAAACAAAAATTTAACTCAGCCTCAAATGGTATGAAAATGAATGAGGAATTAACAAAATTATATGAGTATAATTTTTTTAATTGAATTAAGCTGTGCGCCACTGTATACGTAAACTGAAATACAATGTCTTTCGTATTGACTAAAGCTAGAAGCTTGCCTGCAATTTCAATGGTCTAATCGGTAACATTGTAGATGCAACTAAAATGTTTAGTCATACAAGAACCGCTCTTTATAAATATTTTTTTGAAAACATGGCACAATCTACCTGGCCCTTCTATACTGCACTTAGCCAGGCTTCGTCGCTATTCAAATGCCAGGAGTGTCACTAATACTGCCAGCAACGATTCGATGATAGAAATTTAAACCACCTCGATTTTTTTTTGTATCCAGCTTTATTTAAATGATTCCCAACAGTGTTACATACCGATCTTAATCGACAATATTTGTTAATTTTCAATTCGTCATCCAAATCATGATGCATCTTTCCAGGCAAAACAACATAAACAAATCTGATAAAACAAAACGCTGTATAAAGTGCTACAGTTTCACATATTAAGCCGCCAGGCTTGTGTTTCCGCATGCATTTTAGATTTTTCTTGGGTATAAAACTGGATTAAAAAAATCTTAATACTCTTCCATTGAAAGGAAAATAATCCATCATCCTGGAATGCCTTTCTGCATTTCTTTAGGGCACAGAAAAACATCGTGAAAAATAACATACCCTTCTCCTCAATTTCTTACGCCAGTACATTGCAGCAAAATCTGTCTTTTTCTTCTTTTCACTCCAGCATTCTGTCTACTATGTTATCGAAGGTAATATCTAGCATTCTACTGAATAAACGTATGCTCAGGTTAATCGCTTTACAGTAAATGCAGCCTAGACCATGCGACGCAAATTCTTAAGCCATGGCCTGATTCCACTTAAGCCATGGCCTGTTTCTCGTCCATCGTCTGCTTATTTCTGCTCTCAATCTAGTTGGCTATCGCGATGTGGTTTGAAGTCTTAGACCTGCGGCACTAATGGCCGGATTTTCTCCTTGCCTATCATGCAGCATTAAATCGCTCTCTAACTCTTCACTAAACACGAGGATTGCAATATTGGAGACTATGCGGTAAACTGAAGCAACTCTGAGTGCCTCTATTCAGATGTACAGCTTCCAGTACTGTACACTTCCTTTTTGTTACTCTGCAGATTTCGCTTTTCAATATTTGCTATTCATCTGCATACTGGAGGCAATGCAAAACTGTGTCAAAGAACAACGCTTTGCAACTCTTAAATAAATCTGGATATAACGAACAATCTGAGTATAAAGGATTTCTTTTTACTACGCCTTACCAGTGCTAAATAAGAAAATATTAAATTTGAAACTTTGTAGTTTCAATAGTTAAAGGATCGCAAGCTAATATAGAGAAATATTTATGTAGAGGAGCTCTTTAGGCTTATTTCTTCCTTTTCGTTAAAGTAAGCTTTTGTTTCGTATTTTATCAAACGTTTCAAACATAACTGAACTCCCAATTTTGTTCTCTATATTAATGATGGCTATGCTATATTGAAAGCATATAAGGCGTATGAAAATTTTTGTTGGCCACTGTTTTTTTATATAACTTTTAATAGCGTAACTATATATCATTAGCTTTAAACACATTTTCCCTAATTAAAACAAAACATATAATTAAACAATAATTTTACCAGCTAGTATACATACTTACATATATATGTACATATAAATTCTATATACATACATACATACATATATAATAATTTATGTAATATTTAATGTATTTAAATGCTTTATTATGTAGAGTTACACACTTATATACATATGTATATTATACATTATTATTATATATAAAATAAGTATATATAAATATTTACTAACATTAAACATTTATATAGCATATGCGACATTAAAATCTATATTTTAAATTTAAAAAAAGAAAACAACAAAAAATATTTAATATACGATACTCTAGATTTATATTTTTTTAAATATGTATTGTATTTCAAATTTTCCCTATATTTTTTAAGTACAGTGTAGTTAGGTAACAAATATTTAATGGTTAGTTATTTCTATTGTTTTTGTATTAAATACATTGAAAAATAGGCAATTAATTACTTAAGAGAAAAAATAAAGATTTAAATATTTTAATAATAACAAAAATTTATATTAAATAAATTAAACTCACCATTTATTGAATTGGCTTTAATTAAATTTAAAACAAAAAAATAATAATTATTTTTCAATCAAAAATTATAAATAAATTAAACATATCATATAGTTTTCTTTTTATTAAGATTAATTATAAATCTCTTAATTAATGTTTCCTAATTATTTCTAATTAAAATTAAGAAAAAAAATTTAGATATTTAAAAAGTTTTTTTTATGGTATTCCTTAATCCTTCTTCTTTTCCTTTTCTTCCTTTAATTTAAAAAAGCAATTATTTGAAGAGATTTTTAAATGCGCATCTCATTTTGAATATAAAAATAAGCGTATCTCAATACTTTTTTCATTTATTTCACTCTGGCTATGAAATATGGCTTCTTAAATTCAAATTTAAACTTGCCTTATCGTTACATATCAATATATTTTATTAAAAGATTTTATAGTTTCTGAAACACTTAATTATTCTAGACTGCCGATCTATCTGTCAATTAATTTACGTAGAGTGTGATTTATTAAAAACACACTTTCCCTTAATTTTCAAACCTCTGGGTACTTCAAGTTCGAATAAAATATTCAAATTTAAATTAAACACACATTTTAAATGGCATATGATAACATACTACATATGTATATACATAAATACATACATAATTGATCATTATAACCCTGCAGTCAGGACCTACCTTCCCACACCCCTTATGTTGTGTGCATTTATTTTATCCATAAGTGGCGGGACCTACAGTTACAGTCGACTTCCAACGACAGATCTTTGAGGAACTTTTCATGGCAATTTTATTTACTCTCTGAATTTTTGTCAGAAATCTGTTGGCAGTTGCCGAAGAAATATTTTTTCATATCAACACACTACCTACAAAACTACGGCGACTACAAGTCAGCCTCTATTTAAAGATTTTTTTACTTAAATGTCACTTGTGACTACGGGTTAGATGGTTCTCTCTTGAACTCCAATTATTCTGCTGTATTTAAGGGTTTGCCCTTGTACACAAGAGATTTACATAATTTCACAAAAATATTCTTGTGCGGTCAATATACATAATTTTGGCAACCACTGGACCCATCAAATGCAACGGGTCCATGTTTGAAAAAACAACATGTCAAACAAGTTCAATTCTTTCATTTTAGAAAAAAAAAAAGAAATTAGTAATCTTGACACAATAACTTTGTACGTTCGTTTAACGTTGGGATTTTATCTTCTCGACCATTAAAACCATCATGGCGCCAGCTAATAAACCGCACCAGAAAGCGCGTGTTACAGGGTACATTAGCAGCTCTTGAACTAAATTCTAAAGTCGATAATTCTGTTTGTTAAAGTACCCATTGAACCAAAAGTAAACCTTTGATTACTTATTTAATTCAATAGGCTTAGTGGATGCGAAGAGAAAGCATATATATTTAACTCATTAGGCTGATGGATTGTAGTCACAGTAGTGTAGTGGGTAGTGCTTTGACTTAAGAGACGAGAGCATGAGAATTTAAAGCTCAGCTCTAGCATATGAAAAAAATATATGCCTTTAAATATGTTTCTTGTCTATGGTTAAGATTAGACGATAAACACTAAGTTCCACATGAGCGAAACAGGCGGTAATCATTTGCTGCTAAGTCCGGATTATGAAGCCTCGATTAGCCAAACGTTCACGGAACGTACGTTCATTTTTACTATATAAAAGGCAATGTAAATGCTTACCGAAATTACGTTAGGGTTCGGTAACAGCTTTCATAGTTTTTTGAATTCTAAAAACAAAGGTACGTCCCGTGGACGTTTGTTTAACCGGGGCTTAACGCTATTGCATGAGAAATTTACAACTATGTTGCACGATGCTTTAGACAAGTTATGTACTTGTAATTTGTATGACTTGTCTTTGTCAAAGGCTGATTGTGAGCGCCTTTTCTTTTCAGAAAGTTTAATTTTACCTTCTGACCTTCAACAATCAACTCAACGTGATTCAAACATAAACATTTTTGTTTGACTTTGTAATAACTGGCCTTCTTTTCATTTTCATCCAGCCTGAGATCCATATTGATGCAATTCAGTAGCGATTCTTGTAGGGAACTTCTCTTTATTTTTTTATTTGTTTTTTGTTTTTATTAGTACGCGAAGGATCTAATATTGCATACTAACTCAATAATAAGATTAGGTCACCCGCTACTAAGGGTATTGAAATTTCTGGAGATATTTCTCATATTCTGGCAGCATATTTCTCAAATGCCGAAATGAGCACTCAATTGTTTTGAGTTCTTAAAACAGTGCAATAGTTTTTGTTTACGAATTCAACAATAACATTATGTTACCTGTCACAAATTCTGGGCATGAAGCATCATATTTCTCATGTGTCAAATGAAACATTCAGCTAAATCAGTATCTTAGGACAGTGCAAGAAATCTCCTTACTATTTACACCTCTTATATCTGTCCGAAAATTAATTTCAACTCTCATGTATGTATATGCTGGCGCTTTGAAGTGTATTTTAAAGCTTCTGGATCGTGTACAGAAAAAAGCAAAGGTAGGTTATCCATTATTGAATCATTGGAACACCGTCACAATGTGTATTGAGTTCAATGTTTTATCGCTACTACAACCGACAGTGCTTTAGAGAAATAAAGGGACATGCTTTCGAAAATTTTTGGGCAGAATCGTTTACAGTTGATTGCCCAGTGTAATCCACTTTGCATTTCACCGCTTCCAACTTCTCTTCCTCTCCCTGCATTAGTTCTTTCCGTTGCTTATGTCATTAGATAGATTCAAATCTAATATCCATAAATACTACTCCCTCTTTTTTACTCTTCTAAACCAATTTTTGTTGATCCCACACAATGTACTGCATGTTGTTAATGAATATTGGTTGTGGAAAACCTTTAAAAATCTCTTCAAGTAATATTACATTTTTAACCTCTGCTTATATTTAATTTTCAAATGCCCAAAACTTAATTTTAATTTAAAAAAAAATGAAATTGAAAATAAAAAAGAAAATATTTTTACAAAATAAATACTACAAATGTACCTTAAAAACAGTGAAACTGAGATGTAACATTGGGAACCTGAATTTTTTTGAATGGAATATGAAATTGAATTTATTGAAATACAAACAAATACTTAAAAAAAAAAAGACAAATGCTAATAGAACTATAATTTAATATAAAATAAAAACATAATACACACACACACAAACAAACAAACTAAAATTAAGATTAATTAATGAATTGAATTAAAAACAAAAAATAAAAAGAAAAATATTTTTTACATGTATTTTCATACTTCAAACTATTTAAGTTGTTTTCTATGTTTCCTTCAAAGAAAGTAAATTAAATTAAATTTAAAAAATATATATACTTTAGATAGAAATTGAAATCGTTTAATAAAATTAAACTATTGAATAATAATTAAGGGAAAGTAAGATATATTTTGTTACCTAAAGACTCTTTTTTTTCAATTTAAGCATAAAATGAATTTAAAAAAAGAATAAATTAAGCCTAAAAAATATATATTTATAAAGGAAAGTTATTAATTATTAAGTTAATCTAAATTAAAGCTAAAGAAAGATATACAAATAAAAATAAAATATTAAACAAAAAAAAAGAAAAACAATAACTCAACAAAAAGACGAATTCAAAGCGTATGTTATGTTATAAACTGCACTTTATTTATGTGTTTAAATCAAGTAAAAACAAAAATAATTATAACAACAATAACAAATATATTAGTTAATTAACGTGTTTAAAACAATCAACTAAAACATAAAATTAAATTTAAATTCTAAACATTTTCCAAAAAAAAAAAATCTTAAATTTGTTTCAACTATTGGCATAAAATTATTATTTTTATCATAAAATATTTCATTACACTTTAATTTATTTATTTATAATATTTTAAATTAAAAACAATAAAAATTATATGTGTTATGAAAAGAAAAAACAAAATGTTGCTCAGTTCGAATTATAATTCGAAATTTGTTAAGATACTTACAATGTACATCCTAGTACATACATATGTACATATTTATTTATAATATTTTAAATTAAAAACAATAAAAATTATATGTGTTATGAAAAGAAAAAACAAAATGTTGCTCAGTTCGAATTATAATTCGAAATTTGTTAAGATACTTACAATGTACATCCTAGTACATACATATGTACATATGTATGTATATCTAAGTTTTATATACAATATTATGTTTTGTTTGATTAAATTTTATAATTCGTTATGTTTCAAATAATAATAATTATTATTTTGTTTTTTAAGTTATTTTTGTTACTGCATTATTATTGCATTATATTTGTATGAAAACAACATAATAATAAAACAACAATAAAAATGTACTTTTTCCTTGATGTAAAAAATTTCACGACTACTCTCTACCTTATTTCGTATATAAAAGTAAGTAAAAATTATACTGACCTACTTGCATATGTCCTTAATGTCCTTAAAACATCATGACACACAAAAGTTGGTAGGCATGCCGAAAAACTATGTACTCCGGCAAATGACTTTTGCAGCAGCTGTGGGTCTGAGAAGGAGGAAATGACTGACTTTCACCTTGCGAGTCAATGACCTTTTCTTCGCATAAAAAGGCATTTTGACATCCTTGGCTGAACTCTCAAGTATAAAGAATGCTGCAATTGCAAGATTTATTTTGGATTCGGTTTGATTTCCTCTAGGAAATGTTTGATCCCCGAGTTGAATATTGACTGTGGTATCAAAATGGGTCTAAATGCTGGCCTTCAAGGGGGATCTGTCACATTACCTAAACTTACTAAGTAAAAATTATCGAGTGGTCCATCTATAGGTTTAAATTTGAACCATCGATTATTTCAAATCTGTCAATCAATACTTATGTCTATTATCTCCACTGAACGTCACTCGGTGTTGAACGTAATGAATTGATTTACGCTTGAACAACGTTGGGATTTATTGGGCCAACGAGAAACTGCACGATGATGTCGATTTTGCCAAAAAAAAAAATCAAGTTTTCGAATGAAGTTCATCTTCATCTTGGTAGATAGGTTAATAAGCAAAATTGTCGTATTTGGGGCTCAGAAAACCTATACGTGGTCTTACAGAAGCCAATGCACCCATTACGAGTGACTGTTTGGTGCGGTTTGTCGAGCGGAGGCATCATTGGCCCATATTTCTTTGAAAGTGAGGACAACGCAACCATTATCACACCAAGATAACCGATTTTTTTGTACTCGCTCTTCGTGGTATTGATGTGAACGACGTTTGGTTTCAACAGGATGGTGCAATTTGCCACAATTCTCATGACACAATCGATTTATTGTGTCAAACGTTTGATTTCGGCCGTTTAACTAGCCGAAATGGTGATATTAATTGGCCAGCAAGAAGCTACGATTTAACACCGTTGTACTATTTTCTGTGGGGCGCCGTTAAAAAAAAGTGGTATTGTCGCCAGACATGACAATTGAGCATTTGAAGGCCAACATTCTTAATGCCATTGCCGAGATAACATCCCATACATTTAAAAAAGTGCACGAAAATTGGTCAGATCCAGTGAAGCCAGTCGCGGCAGCCATATGAATGAAACAGTTTTCCATTTCTAACCGAAACAATTGTACTTCACAACAAAAGAATAAATTTGGCAAAATTTCAAACCGTGTTTGTTTTATTGCATTTTGAAATTTAAACTTTTAAATTTCCCATCATATATGTATGTATATCTCATTCTGGCCTTGACATCGCATCTTTTTGTCATTTATGCTTTTACCTCGGAGTATTGAAGAAGAAGATTTTATAAAATGTCACACGTAAGTATGTATGTTTATAACAATTAACGTAAGCCGATTAAAAACCCATCTTGTCTCCTCGTCGGGAAAGTATTCCTCTTCGGAACAGTATTTGCCTTGCTTCGAGGTAGACTCCACTGCGTCAAAAATAACAAGTGTCTAACACTCGTTTCTCCTAATAAATACAGAATGGTTAGAGGCAATAAAAGCTGTCGAATATATATATGACCAGTCAGCATCTTTCCCATTTCTTCTGTTTTCCCTCACTTGTATGTCGAAAATTAATTCATATGTCCACCAAAGGAATCAATTCGCTGACAGTTACCACCTTAACTGTCCCCTGGACAGAACGAATAGAACCCCTGACTAGAAGTGCTTTGCAACCAGGCGTAGTGACAAAAATGAATGGAATAATCTAGAGTGCGAATTTTTTGTTGTGCTTGCATCAAACCCACCTGGTTTGAGAACAGTCTCTGCGTTACTTTACCTTTCTTTAGTTGAGCATACCTTTCGAAACATCCCCAACCACGCCACAGAAGTATTCTGGGCCCATCAACTACGTTGAAGATCCACTCGGACGTTGCACATTCTCTCGTCTGCTTGCTAATTTTCAAAAATGTTCACATGATCTGGCAACCAGGTAGGTAAACTACCTATGCGATTAAGCTTTTCCACATTTAACTACATAAGATCCTTGTGCTTGAATGGCGGTCTGGCTGTTAGATAGGTTACTATGTTCTGTATTTTTACCTAGTATCCAAATTGAGTTGAGCACATCTTTCGAAGACATAAAATTTCGCTTGGAAGATATCCGGGAGCTTCCCCATGAGTTCTGAGTATTTTATCCTGGGACCAAAAACTCTCGATCCTGGAGTTTAAGTTGCGCCCTGCTAAGTTTGGCAAGTTAAATGCGTTTTTGTATGTATCAAACCAATACATAATTGGCCATTACAGCCTTTCAGTCAGGATTACGACCTAACTTCGCACGCCGTTTACGTTGTGTGTGTTAATTTTATACATGCGTAGCAGGACCTACAGTTTAAAATTGACTCAAAATGACAGATTTTTGTGAAACTTTTACATGGCAATTTTTATTTACTCTCAGAGTTTTTGCCAGAAATCTACTGAAAGGCAGTCGCCGAAGAAATATTTTTTTCATATAATTCGTTTTGTTGGAGATGTCTGACCTGGGGTTTGATCCATGGTCTCACGTCTATCTGACTAATAGACTACATCGACTACAGATAATAGAGATAACTCGTGTTACTTTATCTTGATCCACCACGGTTTTGTAGTGTAACTCGTAACGTCTAAAATTTATTCGATTTCATTTCGATTGCAATTTCCTATTGAGGTATGGATGGTTGGTTCTCTATTAATTTATTGTTTTCTTCGCTATTCTCATTATAAAAACCTGTATCCATATGAGCTTTAGAAGACAAACTACAATAATAGTGTGATTACTTTTTAAAATTTTATTGGATTTCTATTTTTTGTTTTATAAGTAGTATAATGCGACTTTTATTATATTCGAAGTATATTTTCAACGAACAAGTCGAGATTTTATAATGATCATAATTATTATTATTTAAAATTACAATTAATAATATGAATATTTGAATTGACCGGAAAAAGGAAATAAATGTTTCATACATTCCAAAAAAAAAAAAAAACAAATGGCTAAAGGTGTATAAAAATTGTATTGAAATAGAAAGAAATCTGATAAGTACACCAATAACCAGAGTATGCTTTTGCTCTATAAGTTTAAATAGTTTTGTTATTAAAATAAAATAATTCTTTTGTTAATTTCAATTTGTGTTTTTAATATAAAAAAATATATTTCTTTTTTTTTTGTTTTTGTGAATATTATTTTATGTAAGAATGACATAAAAACATTATAAATATTTTTTGTTAAGAGTTTAAGTTAAAAAATTAATCGTCGTTATGAAAAGAACTTTTAACAAAGCGTTTCGAAAGCAACAAAAACTAAATAGTATGTGTTGGTTGTAACGTGGCCTGGAATATGGAAAGAAAATTTTAAACGAAAACAAAAAAAATTAAATCAAAAGAAAATTAAGAAGAGAAAATTATTGAAAAATAGAAAACTTAAGGAAGAAAAAAAGAGAAATATTATTAATTATCAAAAGCGCTTTGTAAAAAGTTACATTTCAAAACCAGAAAGTAAGGTTAAAGTGAATTTAATTTGTATACTCATTATTTTAAATAATTTTCATGTTTTTGCCTTTCTTTTTTTTTTTTTCTCATTTACATTATGAAACATTTTAAATGCTAATCTCGTAAACATATTCGTATTAATATTTGGCTTTTAGATAAAAAGAAAGCATTTTACAATTGCTTACACAAAAAAAATTAAAGAAAAATATATATGTATACTATTATAAAAAAAGAAGAAAATTTTGTAAAGCAATGAAATCATTTAAAAGAATATTCAAGTGAAAAGAAATATTAACAATTTAGCTAAATGAGTTTAAGCAATATATCATAATAAGAAAAATTACGTTATTTGAAGAAGTTTTTTAAGAGAGTTTCAATTTTTGCTTTCAGCTGAAATGAGAGAAAAAAAAATCAAATTATTAAAAAGTTAAAATGCTTACCTTCTTTTTAGCTTAGATATTTTGTAAAGGATTCTTTTCAAATACTCAATCAGCCACCAAACGCATTGAAAATTAAAAACTCCAAACAATGAAAAAATTAGTTTGATATCTTCTTCCGCTTGCAAGACGTAAACGCATGTAAAAGATGATCAGGAGTAGAAGAAAGTGTAAAGACAGGGGACAGTAGATAATTTGAATTATCGGACTAGTTAGTGTTGAGAAAATTTAAAGTTGTATGATATTCATGTGACCTTTTTCATTATCTCCACCAGTTTTTAAATATCATAATATTTTTTAAACAATTTATACTTATAAAAACGTTTCTTCTTTTTTAGTATTTTTTAAAATTGCGACGATTTCTAAATCCACCGCCACCACCACCGCTATTACGAGAACGTTGACGATTGTTTTGATTATTGCCATAGTTTTGCACTTTGGCGGAATATTTGCCTGATGGCGGGGAGTAAATTTTTTGATCTGTAGTAATCTTTGATTTCTTTTCTTCATCTTTACCATTTTCAGCTTTGCCATCGAAAGTAATGGGTGCATGGCGTTTGGAGCCAAGTTTATTCTAGAAGAAAGAAAAAAAGAAAAATAAAAAATTAATAAACAGAAGGTTGTAATTATAAAAATTTCAATTAATCGAACAAAAAATTTTTAGAAATAAAATACATAGGAGTTGAAAATTGAGAGTTAAAGCACGAAGAAGAAGAAAAAATGAAAAAAGTTGGCACGAGAAATGGGAAAGATAAAGTGAATTGATGATAAAAAATAAAGAGTTGTAAGAAAAGGTATCAGTTGCGCGAAAATAATGAATGAACATTCCTCACACGACTTAATCTCATTATAAACCTCTGGAGACCAAAAGTCGAATCTCGACAGAGATTTCAAACCATCTAGTCGCCTTCTGACCAGGGTTTTCAACCTCATCCTATCAAGGACTAGACAGTTGTTAAGGAGCTGTTCTATAGTTTCCAACTCCTTCCCATCGCAACATACATTGCCATAGTCTGTGATCTGTGATCTTCATTTATGATCCTTGTCAGTGAATTAACCGCGTAACGCCTAGTAATAACCACCCGTTGGATTTATGCAACACCAGCAGCAAGCCTGTTCTACCATCGCCGTGAAAAGGAGAAATAGGGCCTGTTCGTAAATGCATCACTGCGCTGCATATTATGCGCATTATGTTCATAAATGCAAACCTTGGCAGCACTGCAGCTGTTAAATGTTCATAAATGCAACATTAAAGCATATTGTGCGCAAATAAACAGAAAACACTAATCATAAAAATGGCTGATGCATTGAATGAGTGAGTACAAACATTCTATATTTTTTTATTATTTGTTCTTATTTATTTTACTCTTTCTTTTCGCCTTTTGTCATTTATTTTATCGTCCAGTTCAAAAATCAAATTTATTAATAATTTTTCCTTTTATGCAGTGTTTGTTCGTTCGTAAATGCAAACAAATAAATCAGCAAAAAGAAGTATCAGTAACATGTAATTAGCAATGTGGGCACAAAATAATCATGCAGTGATGCATTTACGAACAGGCCCATACTTTTCGACACACAACATGCAATTCATTACCCTAATGTTCCTTTCTGCTCCTTCACCTTGATTTTCATCAGACAAACCCATTCACCCTCAAGACTGATTAACTGTCAACGAAAATCACATTAGACTATGCTGCAGTCATCACACAATCTAATATGAAACTCCAGTTCAAAGTCCTTAAAGAACTCCTCATCACCAGTCCCCCCATCCGCAGAGATGGATATAATATTTCGCGTCGGCATTTCATCTATCTACAATAAAAATATCCAGCTCAGGCAGAAAAAACACTTTGGGCTCTATATGGTTTATGGTTTTATCAGGAAATGTATTCCCACTCGTGGAAAGAAAACGTTCAGAATGCCGATGTGACCTATTGAGCTCTGTTTCCAGCAGCCCGATTTCCTTAGACATATCGTTAGTCTCATTCGCAAATGTGTTAAGTAACTTTTTTCAAATTTTACAGGAGACACAAAAAACATTGTAGCTTTTTCAGTTTTTAAAATTTCTAAACTGTTTAAACGCAATTATTTTTACAAAATAATAATAATATTAATATTAATAACTAATAATGTTAATTATTATTATTATTAATTAATAATATTAATATTTTTCGTAGTTTTATGGACTTAGCGTTTTTGCAAACCACAAAATTACAACAACTTTAAACTATATAATGACATGTTTAGTTGTTGTAAAACATGTATTTAGTTACATTAATGTTACCGTTTTGCATTAAAATCTCAATTTTGGAAAAAAGTGGACTTAGCGCCTTTGCGAATTATACTAACGATATGACAGACCTGGTGGAGTCTAAACAAATAGCTTTTTTTATAAGCAAATGGATTTATCAATTAGTACCTCAAGTTGTTTCAGCGATTCGCTAGTATAAAAATTACTAGACTGAGAAGGAAAATGTAAACAAATTTTTTAGAAATCCTGGAATATGTTTGGATACAAAAAGAAGTTCTATATATGTACGTTTCCCGTACAAATTACCCCAAATAAGAACATTCACCCCTGAACAACTGCAAAATCGGAGTGTATGATTATACAAAATTGTTCAATTGCGGTAAGTCTAGGACAGTCATAACTTTTGTGCTGTTTGTTTGGTAGGAGATGGAGCCCAAATTTTGTATTTACTCTGTCAAAAATGCCAGTGTTCGAAGGAAATCGATCTCAATAACCCATTCTATACATGCAAACATCAAGTAATTAGCATCTGTTCCTATCTAAAATTTCGACTAATAGAAGCCGATAAAAATTGATTTTAAATTTAAGAATTTACTTACATTCTTACGTTTAACCCATGATAACTGAATGTCATGTTTGAAACTTGGTGGCGAATGGAATAAATCTCTTATTAAAGTACTAATGTTTGATGTTGTCTTTAAAGCGGTTAATTTAAGTTGATTCTCTTCGGTTTTTAATTCTTCGGCGGATTTTCCTTTAACAGCTTCCTCCAATTTTTTGATGTATCTGAACAAAAACATACAAATAAACAAAACAATAAAACATAAAAATAATAACAATTATTTGTGTATGTATTGTAGATATCAACTTACCCTTGAGTACCTCGTGCTAAGTATTGTAATCTTGAGCGAAAATCTTTTAATTTATCGGCGTCATTAACAAATGATAAATTGTCTGGATGTTTTTTACCCAATGTATGTACAGCGTACAATAAGCATTCAGCGTGTGAAAATTGGAAAGAGGGCGGAGGACTACTAACATCTTCATCATCTTTCAATTCAGGCAGAGGCATATATTCCTATTATAAAGTAAAGTGTATTGTAAAGTAAAGTATTTTGCAAAATTTGTTTAGAAAATCTAAACTTACCCTCAATACTTGATAAATATTATCAATACGTTGTGTTGCATTTTCTAAAACATCACAATATGCACACATTTCAGCGAATACTTTCAATAGGCGTAATTGTACTTGATCCTGACCAGCAGTTGTGGCAATCATATTCCATGTACTTAATGGTAATAATTTATCACATACATAAACCACAAATTCCGTAGATTTTATAGTATTCTGTTGTACAAAAGATAATATTTTAAAGAAAACTCAAGTAATTTTTAGAAAACTTATTTATTTTTTTAGATTGTCTATAAACTTACCGAAAAATATGGCATGGCATGTGTAGCACACTGTATGAAACGTTCAACAATTTCATCTTCAATTGTTATTGCATCAATATCAGCATTTAGTTCTGCTTGTTCTTTGGCTAAATTAACCAACTCAGCATGACCTGTAATGGTTGTGCCTAGTTTAGTGCTGCCCAATATATTCATACACAAATGAAATTCATCAGCAGTTACGTCCTAAAATATAAAAATAAAAAAAAAATAAAAAAAAATTTAAATTATCTACTGATAATAAAGAAAACAGACAATAAAATATAACAATAATATGAATATGAAAATAAAGAATGCAGTCAACAACAAGAATGCCTATTAAATAATCAATTATGTCATTCACTATCTCAATAATATGTATAATGATCCGCTTTGACATAAGCAAGTTAGTATGTAGAGCAAAAAAATTAATAAAACAATTAGAAAATATTGTTGTTGCAACTGACTTGTTGAGTTATTGCTAATTTTGTCCAAAGCGAATAGACTCACAAAGGCAATTTTACTTAAAGACAACAAGCTTTGCAATTAAACGCACATCTTAAAAATTTATTTTACTTACAAACTTACAAAACTTCGAATCGAAAAATGTTTAGCTTTGAAAAATAAATTTTAAGACTCAGTAAATTTTGACCATTTAAATTGTAAGTGTTAATTTTATTCATAATTAGCGGGACCTACAGTTTAAAGGCGACTCCGAACGACAGATTTTTGAGACATTTTTCATGACAATTTTTTTATTCATCGAGTTTTTGCTAGACATTTGCTGAGTGGAAGTCGATGAAGAAATATTTTTTCATATTTCGTTTTGTTGGAGATGTCTGACCTGTCTGACGTGTCCTTAAGGAAAATTCAAGACATAAGAGAGGAACACTTTCTATCATTACTCAGCTTTTGGACACATAAGATTACTATATTTTACGGATGACTCTTTATCAGACATTATCCATCTAAGAGTGAATTAAAAAAATTGTGGAAATACGTACATTGTAATAATTTCGAATACATTTACATGATTGGTATCCTTAAATAGATGAGCGGACAAGGCAATTTGCTGACTTGAATTTATGCCGATAAAGCACCAAACAGTTCGTTTGGATGATTGTGCTCTTCCTTACCTTACCTACTTACAATAGAACATGTTAAGGAGTTTATCTCATTATCTCACTTATACAAATATAACAAAATAAAGTAAGTGACTAGGGGGCTGAATAATGTAGGTACCAATAGACTAATTCATCAGTAACTAAATTTACTAAATTGATAGTGTATCACTGCGCAATCAAGGCTGAGGAAGATAGATATTCTTATTATGAACCTACTCAATAACCGCTGCATTATTCTAGATATCACACGCCAATGATATTTTCTTTATGCCATTCCAACTTCCTATATAAGTTGTTATAAGGAAGCTCTGATTTTTTCTCAAGAACTCAAATTAAGCTATGAGTAATAGTTTATATGCTAATCAGTGATGACAAAGGCATCAAACCTGTAAATTTTTCCCCTTTTTTCCAACTTTTTTGAGTTGAAAAGAAGTTTTCATTAAATTTGATTTCTAACAAAACAAGTTTTTTCAATAAATTCAATAATAATAACATGAAATATTTACTCCTGGACAAGATAGCATAAAAAAACACCAACATGGGTAGGTACTGAGACACCGGACTCCGATATTTTCCTTTAAAAATTTGGGACTTTCGTAGAAAACAATTTTTTTTTTTTTTTTTTTTGTTTGTAAGAAGATTTTCTTTTCCAGAAATAAAAAGTTTTTAAAACAAATTACTGGCAACGCTGTTCATAGCACAAGCATCAGATCTGTGCTATCGCGCTAAGTGCATATTTTAGCGAAACAGAGGATAAACTTTAAGCGTGACATGGAAGACATCTATGTTTGCCATCTAATGTTTGCTTTTGCCAGCGCATTAGCAATCATATTAAGCTTAATACAAGTACACGTATCTAGGCAAGGTTTAGTTAAGAATTTCTCTCGATCTCACTTAGGTATGATATTGTATTGACTGTTGAAGTCGTCGAAGTCTAGTAGGTAGTGTGTTGGCTTATTAGAAGAGTCTTGGTCTTCAATGATCATCAGGTCAATAGAATTTAAATATTAGAGCCCAAATTCACATTGAAGCGACTTCAATCGTAGTCTAGTAGGTAGTGTATTGGCTTATTAGACGTAAAGCCAGGGTCCGAGCCCCAGGCCAGACATCAAAACAAAATATAAAAAGTATTTCTTCGGCGATTTCCTCTCAGCAGATTTCTGGCAAAAACTCCGAGAGTAAATAAAATTGCCATTAAATGTAGAAATTGAAGATATGGCGAATACTGTTTATAATTCTCGAAGCCAATATCTGCATTGCTTAATATCTAATTTTAATTTTGTTGTTCATTAATGTGTTTATATAACATTTTACTTACCTGTAATATTTTCTTAATTTCATCGATAATGAATTCTTCAACTTCCTTGGTAACAATAGTGGGTCCCATGGTAAATAATTTTGTTGCAATGAATTTAAAGCAACGTTCACGCGTTGGTTCGTCACCATTTGAGATTTGTGTAAAAATACCAGTTAAAGAGCCCTTGCAGTCCATCTGTGTGTAAATAAAAATTGTAATATAATATGAACTAAATAAATAGTAATTAGTTTACCTTAATAATAGTTTGCAAGGAATTGTTAACTTGTTGTAATTCCAAAGGATCCTCCAAAACTAGGAGTTGAGCTAATGTGTCACCAACTTTAGGTGTAATGCCTACTGTATCTTGACATAACTTTGGCAAATCTTTAATAGCTTGACGGCGAATCTGTAAGAGAGAAAAATTAGAAATAATAAGTTATGAATCGTATAAAAAGGAAGAAGTAAAATAGTTGCAGGTATTTAAAATACAGAAAACAATATTCTCTAGAAATATTTTACAGCTTTCTGCTGTAAAAATTATATTTTACAGCCATAAGTAGCACTTGTAGGTGATTCCTAGAAATACTAGTCCGTACCGAAGCTATATTATAAATACAGAGGAGACAAATCCGCCGATTCATATAGGCCATCTGACCTGTACAATTTGAACCTCCATTTTAGAAGAAACAAGTGAGGCACCGCACATGTGATTAATGGTTGTAACAAAAAAAAACTGACCACTGTCGGTGGTTCCCCATTCTTCTCATGTAATAGCCACCTTGGATTTATATTTACTTGTATGAAGCTATCACAGTCTCGCTATAAGTTATCCTCATGAGAAAAATTAGGTTACGGATCTGGATGGAGGCAAAAGAAAGACCGTACCATAACCTCAGAGAATTCTTTGGATTAAAAATCCAAATGGTAGTGCTACTGTGCTTGTGTAGCTAGCACGAAAGCCCTGTACTTGTCCAAATCTAAATATTTCACCTTATCGACCACAGCAACTACCGTCTATTAAGTCTGGGAACGAAAAATTATCTTCGAATTTCTAGATAAGAGTACAAGCTCAATTTCAGCTGGATTTACACCAAAATGGCCATAAAGATGACTTATAACTAAAAGTCTATGTTAACCAATTGTTTTACAGAATATTGTTGATTTTGTACAATTTTAGAGGTTAGAATAGCAATTTTTGTGTACTAGTTTCACTCACCTGCATATCATCATCTTCACACAGATCCAGTTGTGCATCAATAGCAGTATCTGCTAAATCGGGAAAATGTTTAAAAAATTTTCCTATAAATTGTGAAGCTAAACGTTTTTCCTTGGAAGAGCCCTTAACTGCTTTCAAGATGTCTTTATATTCAGAAACATGCTGGAAAGAAAATCAAAAAACGTTTTTGAAAATGTCCCTAAAAGTATAATAAACGTTTTACTTACTTCTGATATTTTATCACCAGCTTCCGATAAAATTTCATAACATTTATACAAGTGTTCAATATTATCCATGTTTATTTCTCTTGCTTTATTGCTTTTTTTTCACCAAATACTAATCCACAAGCGTTCCGCGTCTTTTTTTTTTTCTAGTAGACAAGTTTATTATTTTTTCTTTTCTACACAATTTTTCTTTTTCTATTTTCTTTTAGTTCCCTATTCGTTGGTATGTATTTTTTTAAACAGCGTGTTTTGTTGAAAATCACCGATTTTTTCTTTGTATTTTTCTTCGTCACTTGTCTAATTATATCTTTATTTTAATAATTACTTAAAACATTAACAATAATTTTTGCTTTTACCCACTTTTTTCATATACACAAGAAATATCGCGTGTATCCCGTTATCAGACTATTGATGGCAGTAAAAACAAATGTAGAGTGAAAATGAAATAAAGAAAAACTATGATGCCGATATCATAGAGTTGCCAATGCGACAGGTTTATACAAGGTGGCCTTAATAGTTCAGGTTCAGTTGATTGAAGAATATTCCACTTGTCAAAAATTTGTTATTTTTGTGTATTTTGTTTTGATAATCAATTTCGCATTTCATAATTAAGTCTAACCCTTATGTCCCCATCCAAATAAATAAAAGTCTTTGTAAGATAATTAAATTCCAAAAAAATCCCAAAAATTTTAATATATAAATAATAAAAATAACGATAACCAATAATAAAAAATAACGATAAAATTCTGTCAAATTCAAAAAAATATTGTTGTACTGCTTCTTTTAATGTAATCACTTCAATGTATTACATTTTTGACGGATAGCAGCTTGTAGCCTAATGCGTTGAATGTGTTTACAACATAATCTATCTATTTTATCTATGAAATGCAGTTGCCAACTATAGCTAGTTAATCCAAATGCAACGTTGTTTGTTTAATTCAAAATACGTCCATTCGATAACAAAACATAAACAAGCCGGCTTGAAATGTGCATTTCATATTTGAAAATTGTTTTAAACATTAGAAAACAATAAACTTCTATAAAATAGTTACGACTTTTATAGATTATATATTACATGGAAACATGTTAATTATTGTGGTGCAGTTTATGCATTTTTTACATTCATCTGCCGTATTCCTTTTAAACGCAAGTTTTCATGTTGGTCGAGCCATTTTCCTACTCTTAATACAAGCCTGTCATATAATAAAGGATATATTCAGTGCCTTGGCAATTATTGGAGAAGAGCTGTACTCTTTCGTAAGTGAACTAAATAACAGCATTAGTGTGGTATCCAATTATATACGCAACTCAGCCAATAGCAACATTAATTGTGCACTGGAAGCTGTAAGTCTGTTTCTGCGGCATATAGCAAAATTCTTTACCAACACACGTCTACATTCCAAGCTATTGGCCACCCAATTAATGTGCTTTATAGGTGACATTCTTAATTTAATTAAAAATGCTTTATTGCTAATAGCGGACTGTGCTTGGTGGCTAATTACTCTATTGCCAAGATGCCTGCTATACGCTTTCATAGCTGTAGGAGATCATATAGTTCAAACGTTAACTGCTTTGCGTTACGCTATATTGAATATAATTCAAGCGATAATAGATGATTTTTTTCGCTTGGTTATTGGTTTTGTATTGGCGTTCATTTTATGGCGTAATCGAAGACGCGTCATATCAGTTCAAATCGGTTGGTATGGTAAACTTAAAAGAGTAAGTTTTAGAGAGAGAGAGTTTAATTATATCAATTTATTTTCAACACCTGCGTATTTTTACATGTATCCAGGTGGTAAGAAGAACACGTATCCGTCTTGTAGCATTTGGTAGCCGGCTGTTCAGACGCAGAGTGAATCGCGCCCCTTCTACGCCACCTCATATGCAACGACGTTCACCCTTACCCCGCAATAGTATTTCATCCACCAGTAACGGTAAGAAGCCTTTAGATGTTAGTCAGCGTTGTGTTGTCTGCCGGGATCGCCAGAAACGTGTACTTCTTTTACCTTGTAAGCATTTATGCCTTTGTGACGAATGTGCCGACTATTTACTCTTTTGCACTGAACGACGAGATTGTCCTTTATGTCGTACACATATTGAGCAATCGATGTCAGTGTACCTTTGATACCAAACAAAGTAGCATTTTATTCTAGGTTTTATTCTATTGTAGTCATTAAGGAGTTTAATTTAAGATTTCTCACAAAACTTTTTATAAAATGAAATTTATAATAAAATCTTATCAAGCTCTACTATCTAAAAAAGACTGATACTTTAATGTTTGATTACGTACCACTAAATTTAAGAAAAAAAAGTTTCAATTTCATTGATTTAACTTTCTAGTGGTTACCGAACATCCTTATATTCGGTTAACATCACTACTCAACACGATACTTTGATCGTTTAATATGAATCGTAAACTACAACGGCCTTTCTTGTAATTAAATTTATTTAAGAGTCTTCACCACTTTGAAAACAATACACTGATCATTTCGGTGCCTACCAATATATGTAACCATTCAATACATTTTAAAAGTAGTTTCAACAAGCAACATAAAATCAATGTTTTCTAGGAATATTACCTGCCTTAAATAAATAGTAATAGGCATTACTACAGACATACATGTGTATACCATTTACGTTACATATAAAAACAGCTGGACTTAGAAATCCTTTATATAATGTATTAAAAAGAAACAAAGAAACTTATCTAAAGCATTATTATGTTAAATATACTCTACATAATAAGCCTTGTCTTATTTATTTCGCTTTGTTTTATAAGTATGTATTTAATTTTAAGTATAATTCTAAATAGTGTGAAAACAGTATTAGATTAAAATATTTTATATATAGTATAACACACTATACAAGTATTGTTTTAAATTCAAAATAATATAAATAGAGAAGAATCAAGTAGACAAAATTTAAATTAATACAATGACAATAGAAAAAAATCAACATCTATTCACTTCCAAGTTTTCGTTTGTCATCCTAACCACACCATTATTTAAATAATCTGATAAAAGTAAACAAATGCTGCACTTAATTGGAAGGTGGTTGTTTCTGATCAGTGTTTGATGGTGGATTTTCTGGATTCTGAGTTTGATTAGCACCAGTACCAGCAGCACTTGACAGTTGTTGAGCGAAACCCTGGAACAACTGCAACATATCATTGGGCATTGGTAATATGTCTGGTTGTTCACCAGTGATACCACCTCCAGCACCGCCTTGCATGCCCGATAATAGTTGGCCAATGGCACCCATTACTGCTGGATTTTGCGACATTGATTGCAGGGACTCCAAATCGAGGTCGGCATTGCTGAATAAGTTACGAATGGCAGGATTCGAAAGCATTGAATTTAGGCCTGCAGTCAATTGTGGTATCATATTATTAGTTTGGGGATAATTCCGAGCATTGCGTGCCACTTCCAGATTGGTGCGATAATGCTCATTATCCGGTTCCAGTTCGATTGCTTTGGTATAAGCCTGTTGGGCTTCCTCATACTTGCCCAAATTTAAATAGGCAATTCCCAAACGTCCATAAGCTTTGCCATAATTTGGATTATACACCAAAGCAGTCTTGCAGTCGATTATGGCCCGTTCGTTATCACCTAATCGTGAGTAGGCCGCCGCACGGTTGCAATAGAATATTGGATTCTTGGGATCATACGTTATAGCACGATTATATTGCAACAGGGCTTCATTGTATTTACCATCTTTCATTAAACGATTACCTTCATTCTTTATCGATTCGGCCAATTTCAAAGTCTCTGGATTCTTTTCCATGTAATGCATTTCGTAAAGGTCAAACAGTGATAACTGATCTAATTTGCCTTCTGTACTCGTTGTCGCTTCCGCAGCTCCTCCCGCTGCTGACGAAGTCTGCGACTGTTCAACGGCTTCCTCTTCGCCAAGATCAAAGGCTGCTTGCAAGCATTGTATGGCCACTTCACAGCTTTCCTGTGCATCTGGCGTAAAGGCTTGTGAATCAATTTGCTTCTTTAAATAGTCAATAAAGCTGCGTACAAACGTTTGTTGAACTTCGTCAGGCATTTTGTTACTTTTTATTATAAAATTATTTATAAATAATTCTTAATCTTTAAAAGAAAAACACGTAAATCACTTTTGCCTTTTTAACACTTTCTGCAAAATGTGCCCCTCTTTTCATTTGCGGTCTAATCAACAGCAAATGTCAAATCATCTAGTACGTTAATAATTTTCCATGTCACAGAGATGCACTTTTTCGTACACATAAAATAGATAAAACGATAAAAAAAAAAATAAATAGTATACATTTTTTATTATTATTATTATTAAATTTCCTTTGCAATTGTAAACAATTTAGGAGTTGGGTTATATTATTATGAAATTTTATAATTAAAAAAAGATTTAAGTTTTTGTACATTTTTTTTTCCAAATTTGTGATTTTTTTCAGGAGTTGATTTCAAAATTGTTTCCTTTCTGGCAATACTGGTGGTTGGAAAAATTCGTTTTTGTTCGTTCAAAAATAAACGTTAAATATTATTAATTCACACATTCTTTTTTCGAGTTCGATTTGTATAAATGAAAATGAAGAAGGCCCATGACTTGGGAGGGAATTTTCCGTGTATGCGGTGGTGGTGGGTTGCATCGTTTGTGTGTTGTTGGAATTTGATCGGATTTGACGGATTTTTTGTTCGATTGATAGTAGATATGTTCTTCTAACGCGTTGAATTTTGGGAAGTGTATTTAATTTATTCGGTGTGGTGAGTTTCAAAGGTGGCGAGTTTCTCAAAGTGTGGTGAATAAAATTGAAATTCGTCAATGTGTCGTTATTCAAAATAGGTACTGTATTACCATATATCACTGAACTATCAGTAGTGAACTGACCGGTACATGTCTAGAATAAATAATTTTCACCTTTATTAGCGGAGCCATTGTGTTTTAATTATTTTCCCTCTTTGGTGATTTCTTTTTCAGACGTTGGTTACAAAGTTTTTTTTATAACCTGGGAACACTGATTTCAATTTGCAGATTTACAGTAAAGAGATGAGCTTTGTTATTATTTTATCTCTTTCAATTCTCTTAAAATATTCGTCTGTAGAAACGTGTATATGTTGTTATTGTTTTGTTTATGATTTTTTTGTTAGTAGTACGTCTGCAAGCAAAGCAAAAGCTAATTTAGTTGGCTGTTGTTGTTCATTTGGCTTATGTCGTATTGGCCACTACAGAGAATAAAATTACATATTCGTTTAAGTTTCCTGGGCGTATGGACGTTGTAGTTGAGATAGAAAAAAGTTTTATTTTTCTTGTTATTGTGTACAGAAAAAGAATAAAAGAAATATTTTAATAATTATGAAAATATATTCCATGTGTAAAAAAAGTGGAAAAACATCAAAAGGCAACAGATAGTTGCGTAAAGCGTTAATGGGAAACAAAAAAGAAGATGGATTTACTATGTGTTGTTCTATAAGAATGATAAAATGCTAAAAGAGTTGTAATAAAACAAATGAAGAAAGAAGAAGATAAAGTTTTGTACATAACAAAACTACGAAAAAAAAATAATTGTTCAGAATCATTGAAGCTTAACTAAAAGTGTCTGTGGAAAAACATTAAAAAAGAAAATAAAGAAAATAATACAAATTGCATGAGAAGAATATTTAAATAAAAGTTTTTTCAATGCAACCAGCAATTTAATAAATTGAATTGAATATTTCAAAACTTAGGATGTGCGTCATCAGAGAAGTTTAATGGTCGTAATCTTCTAAGACTTCATTTTACTTTTATTGCATTAAAACTGCCATCCTGCTGCTGAGCTGCTTACTGAGTGAGTGCGTGTGTGTGTGTGTGTGTGTATGTGTACATATTGTACATTCTCTTGGCCTGGTAACCTACACTCTCTACTTATTTGGATTGCAAACAACTCTCTGCTATTGAATTATTGCCACACATCCATTTCGTTAACCTTGTCTCCTCTCCTTCCTAATAGCCATAAATAGTAAAAGTTCATTCCACATTCGTTGATCCTGTGGCTAAAAGAAAAAAAGCAAAAATAACAAATAAAAACAAGAAAATAAAAGAGTGTGCTGCAATAACGGTCGCAATAGCAATAAACTTTAGTTGTAGTCATGGTTCGTTTAACACGTAAAGAACGTCAGGATAAAGTCAATCTTTTGGCGAGCATCAATAAAGTCAATATTGGCGATGAGGTGGAAGCAACCGATAACAGTAAGTAAAAATAATACATAATAAAAGAACAAATAATTTTATTTAAATTACTGTTTTTTGATTAATTTTGGACAGTGGGAAATTTTTAAGCACCACTTGTGTTTTACTCTCTTATTGAACAAAAAAAATTTATTTTTCAAGAGGTTCAACACTGCAATAAATAGCTCTTTTATACATGTTTTTTTGAAAACATAAATTGAAAATTATAAACAATGCTGTATTGTGTTAATCTGGGAATATAAAGCATAAGCATGAAGGTGGGTGCGAATGCTCTGTATCAATGTCAAGATTCCATTGGTGACAGATGCGGACTTTGGCCTAAGGCTATTCGTTGGATCTATGTATATGGTAATCGTTAGACCTGTTATTACGTATAAATATGTTGTTTGGTGGAGTGCTTTGGACAGAAGAGCTTCCAACTGAGGATGCTGTATAAGCTTCAGCTGTTAACGACGTTAGCAAGAGTTGTCTGTAGGCTGATCTTGACACTTTGCTCCACCGTTTGATTTGTATATCAACCAGTATACGATGCGTAGTGTCATACGCCTGAGGGAATGGGGCTGCTGGAAAAAGCACTCGACATAACACTCTGGTGTTTTGAATGACTTCTTCGCCTCTGATGCAGATTCTTATCCCGGTTAGAGCACAGAGGAATGTACCCCTTCTACACGGATGCTTCAAAGGTGGATGGAGGCACAGCAGCTAAGGTTTTTTTTAGGGATTTTGGGCTTGAATTGAATTAACTTAAATGATGGCAGTGGCAACTTTCAGGCAGAAATGTTTGCTATGTTCAGACTCCAGCTCCAGCTTGCCCAGCTTCTTCAAATGCGAGTTTCTTCGTGAGACAGGCTGCCCTGAGAGTCTCTGAGTCGGTCTAGTAAATAACGACTAGTTCATAATCGTAAGGAATCTATAAAAACTATTTGACCACATCAAATAAAATGACTTTTGCAGGAGCTGTGGCCCTGTGGAGGAGAGACAGGTTAATACGAGGGTCTCTAAGTTGAACAATTGGTCTAAACACTGGTCTAAGTAAAGCCTATAAATGCGACAAGTTATTATCAAGAAATAAAATTTCTACTAACAGATTTGTTGCCCACCGTTTCCCAAATAAAATGTTTTGCAGTCTAGATGAAAAACAAATGATTTAGTGAAAACAAAAAAAGAAAAAAATTCAATGGCCATAGTCTGGTAAAAAGGATAACACAAATTACGAAAGAAGGAGTGGTGTTTATGAACGTTTGTAAACACTACAAGTACTATGTACATTCAGGGTGTTCCAATGAATCAATAGAGATGAATACCTTACCGTGATTAAAGAGCATAAACTAAGGCATTTGAGTGCTTCTGTCGGCTCGTAAAAAATATGCTAGTTCCAGTAATTATGCACCACCCATTGTTATATATACCCTATATGGTCCTAGCCTACGATCAATGTAAAGAAAAGTATTACAGTCATCTGTAAAAGATGTCGATGTGATTAGTAGTTGAAATGAAAAGATTATTAAGAAAAGTAAACAGTAGTATTGGCGATAGAATAGAACCTTGTGGAATCCATAATTCCTGAAAAACGCCGAGTTATATTCTGTTAAAAGCATTAAAAAGTCTAGAAGTACAATCTTTTTCTCACCAAATCATTGGATGGACTGGCTTCATGTTTCGAAGAGTAACGCTTACATGACAGCAGTAGATTAAATTATTTGATTGATGAATAATTGTTAATCACAACTTTTTATAACCTTGAATAGTGCGGAACAATTTGCTACTTGGTGATAGATTCAAAGGCTATTAGCCTTACAGTTTTTGGAGATTGGTTTTACATTAGCAACCTTTCTGCACGATGTACAAATTTGAAGTATTGAAAAATTTTAAAAAAATGGATGAGCAAGTGTCGCTGAGCACTGTTTCAGGACCAATGATGGAATACTATCTAGCCTAGAAGATTTCTTTATGGTGATGGAACAAACTAGGCATAGCTTCTAATATCCTTTCGGTTTCCAGCAAATAGTAGCGTTTCCAACCAGGCTAAGAACAGCGCGATCACTTTTTATAAGAGCAGAAATGGAACTAGTATTGTTCCTTATCTTTACAGTGAATGATTAACAGTTCTTACTGTGCCTAGGAAAAGAAAGAGCTTCAACGCGTAAGTTTTGTTCGTATATAGCGCTCTAAGTACATATATAAACTATTTTATATGATTTTAACAAGGCACCGAAATTTGATCATTTTTCAATTCATTTAATCTGAACATATTGAAAATTTTGTTCTTTCTCCATTAAAGGCCTATTTACAGATTTTTATGTAATTCGTAAAAATTGGAATTTGTATGCATAAGAATATGTTTTCAAAAACACAGAATCTTTTTTGGTACAATTCAATTATGCAGGAAAAAGTACCATAAAAACGGGTTTACATTTTTTTCCTAACTTCCTAAACGTACTATATACATACATATGTACGTACATACTATATCATAGAGCTTTATAAAGTCGTTTCCTGCTTGCCATTAAAATTTTAAATATTTTTTCTTACAATCTTAAAACCATGTGTGTTTCATTATCTCCTTGAGATCTACAAATCTACATACTTATACGTATAGTATGTATGCATAAGTATAAATAATTGTATTCTCTGGTACATAGTACATATGTACATATAGTACTCCGTAAACGTTGAGTACGAGTATGGGTCATTGTCTTATTTTTAGTAAAATTGGAAAAATTTTTTGCATTTTTCCCATTTTTGCTTAACCAAAATTCTTTTCTCATCTTTTTCTCTTTCTTTTATTAACGTTCACTTTTCTCTCTTGCTCTCTTACCCAATATAGATGGCTATAAGCATACAGTGGATAGTAAACATTATTCGGATCATTCCAGCACTGATGAAATATTCTTAAAAGGCCTCCTACTAAGTAACCCATCAACACCCAACAAAGAACTGTTGGTAAGTATGAATCAGTGAATCAGTCAGTCAGGCAGTCACACTGTCTGGTTGTTAAAATCAACGCCCTTTTATGGTTATTAAAACTTTTACTATTATTTCGTTATTTAATGTTTATTTCCCTTTTTTTTGGTAAAAATATGTCGTTGTTGTCTTCGTGTTCTTACCGTTTCAATTGACCCATATTTAAGACACATTTTTATATTATTTTGGTCTCAGATACATGTTACCGTACGGCTGGCATTGCGTGTAAGTGCGAGTAGATTTGTTTGTTTTTTAATTTTATTCTCTTTCTGTTTTTATGTCTGTTTATATTTCTGGTTTGTTTATATCGCTATGTTTATGGTGTTTACGAACGTTTTTGGAAAAAGACTTAACGAAACGTACACATTTGTTGGATGAATTTAAGTGGTAAAGAGCGTCGAAATGTGTGTATACGATTGGGGACAATTATTATTACGTGAAGCTGTTGAGTTTATAAAAAAAGCGAAATGGGAAGTAGTCTATAAGAGGTTTTTGTTTTTCATATACGAGGGGTTGAATTATGAGCTGTTATTTCAGTTAATATATTAAGCCAGTCAATATAAGTTCAGCTTGGATTGTACGGTTTGTATGTGTATTTCAATATGTTGCATTTAAATAGCAAGCTCTCCAATATAGGTGATGAGACTCCGTTGAAGCTCAAAAATTCTGATTTTTTTAATGGACCAGCTTTAAACACTGCTGAGAATTATAATTTTCCGTGAGTTCCCTCGTACTCACTTCGAACAGAGCTTTCGCATACCCAAATACTTATGCACTGTGTATCCAACACGAATCTTAGATACCTCGAACAATTTTACTTTCCGTTTTCATCAATAAAAACTTCTTTATGCACTCATGGCGCTTCGTCTCGCTTAAACTTATCAAATCAGTTTCCAATGGTTTATTTTCCTTCAAAAACTTCATCGCTGAAGATACTTTTTCAAAAGAATTACAATGATCAAAGCAAGTCACTTGAGAATGGTTGCCACTGTTATTTAGTTGAAAGGTTTGGACTCAGAGTAGCAACTTTTAATAGATGATTCCATGCCAATCTTGGTAAACCCACAGCAATCTCTTCTTGTCTTTCAATTCTGTCTTAGTCATCGTTTGCGTCTTTTGACATTGTCATCTCTAGTCGATATCCTTAATTCTATTGTGAGAGATATTTTTTACATTAACTTACGGGAGATCGATATATTGAACTTCATTTGGCGCAATCCAAAGAGCGTTTACGTTGCGATTAGACTCCACTTATATTTGATGCCAAATTAACCGGAATAGATCGGATTTCATCTGCTTAGCTTGTGTTTTCGGTTGGATGTATTCGCGTATTCTTTTGTTAATACTTTTTTTTAATAATTCAGGTCATATTGGCGACCCAAGAAATAAACACTAATGTTTTTATTTTACGTATATGGCCCTGAAATTCTAATTAATCATTTACATTAAAACCACACATAGTTTAAACACCATTCATATCCTTTAATTAAGATTAATTTATTATTCAGCAACATTTGTCAACAAACTGTCATCAGAAAATTTTCCTAATTATGGGTGTTTCTCTTAATCGAAATTAATTTGAATTAATGATTGTGTTCATTAAACTTTTTTGCAAGATAGAAAACAATAAATTTTGATCGTAATAATTTAGGCACACATATGTAGGTATATAAATCGTACATACATACATATATGTACATACATATATGTGTATTAAAAAATATATTTTCATGTTTATGCATGTAAATGTGAATATTTGTATTTGTGGCGACTGAGTGTCGTCCTTTGCTATAAAAACAGAAATTTAATTTTCTCACGTATGCAAAGTGACCACACGAACGGCGACAATGTACGAGGTTCAATTCAAAAAATATGAATATTTTTATGAACATATTCGTTTTCCAATGTTTATATCACTTCTGGATAATCTTCGCTCGTTCCGCCGCTTTTGAATATAATGCTGCCAAGATAGCAGACAAACTTCGTCTGTTACTTCTTATATGCTGCTTAGGCTTAATGCAATATCGGATAAGTCTTGAGCCGGATGATAGATATCGTCTGTATAATTCATATCATTTAGTCTACGTTGAAGTTCCCGTTTTATCCTTTTGCAATTTTTAAGTGTTCTTTTTTGAGATGGAAGCCAATACTGTATTAAATGAAAGGGGGAAATAATATACATTCTTGTAATATGCATCCTTGTATAAACACAATAAACTCAACGCAGTAATCACAGCAATCTCTCAAAACAGAATTCATGGGTGTATATGGATATGATTATTTTAAAGGCATCGCTACAATATTGCTGTTTTTGATGCGTCGCATTTATTGTGTTTATAGCATAAGAGCGTTTTTCCGAATTTTACCTGGCAAGTGGCGTTTCGTCATTAGTATTTGGGGCATTTTTTTACATTCTATTGCGATCCACATTACATTGGTGTTTGGCTGAAGCTTCTTTAAAATCAATTAAAACATAAATATACGGTTGCCAAACATTCTATAAATTGCTCCAATATATCGCGGAGACTATTTTTGTGTAGGATAGGCTTTAGCCCATCCAACCTGTGCCAGTCTTAAAGTAAATGTCACTTTCTTAGATATTCTTTTGTCAAATATTTGTGCTCTCGCACTACCCACTAGGCCACCAGGCCTCCAAATAATTCTTGGTCAATTGATCTCCTTTCTTAGGTATGACAATTACAATGTTTCATTTCCTCAGAATGTACATTTTTCTAGAATGTACACTTTCCCAGATGCAATAGGCTCAATAATAACTTACGTTCGTTTTTAACGTATGAAAAGCAATGCGATTGATTACCAAACCGCAATATAATTTCGGTAAGCATATCGACGGCTCCGTTCTATAACATTCTAAGTCGAAAAAGTGTATTTGGAGTTATGAGCTCTCAAAGTTTTCACGCGCCATACATATGACTATATGTGTATTCTAAGTAGATTTTTCCCTATAACTTCGGAACGGATCGGCGCATCTTAACCAAATTTTGACAGTATTTAAGTGTGTTTTGAGTTATGAGCTCTCAAAGTTTTCACGCGACATACGACTATATGTGTATTCTAAGTAGATTTTTCCCTATAACTTCGGAACGGAGCGGCGCATCTTAACCAAATTTTGACAGTATTTAAGTTAGAGAACGTAGAATTTCAAAATGCAAGAACATTAAAAACGTTCTAAGTACACTTAGAACGTTATAGAATGGAGGCTTTTCATATACTAAAAACGAACGTTCGTTTCGTTACATTACGTAAACGTTTGGCTAGTTCTACTATTATACGTGTTCTCATATACAAAACAAAAACAGCGGATGTGGCACGTTACAGAACGTAAAGATTAATTTTACCTCTAAGTGATGTTGGACAAGCAGAACAGATATTGTTAGCGTTCACTTGTGAATCATATTTGGACTGGAGGTGGGCACTGCATCACACTTTAATTAAAGTGATCTGTAGTGGATGCTTAGGGTCTGTGCTGTCAAGTAGCCATAGCTGCGTCTCGTGACTGAGTTTGGCATATCGTGATACCAAACATTGTTCTTTTTTCTATTTGTTAGTTCTCAAAATTATATCTAAATTCCATTCTCCTTCCTTTTGTGTTCTGCATGTATGTAAGTCCCACGATTTTAATGACTATATCTTGTAATTAGAATATTGTATGTCAAAGATTGTTTATTAAATTATAACAGTCGTTTCAAATTTGCTTTCCCGTGCTGATTACTACGAGTCATATCGAATCACGCATATGAAGAAAATATAGCGTGACCTTTTGAATAAACGAAAACATTGCAGTGAAAGTATAAAAATATTGAAGAACACTTTTTGCTTAAACATGTCATTAATTAACACAAATAGATTTTTTAGATGAGATTGTTGCCTTAAAAAAGAAAATGAAAAAATTAGAATATATTTAATGGAGCATTGTGTCACCACCAACAGATTACAGCACATTTACCACACTAGCATACTATTGTACGTGTAAAATGAAAAGCTTTGAATTGATTTGTATGACGTAGTAAGTGTGTATGTTGTTTGTGTCCATTAGTTTCATCTTCGTCGTATGCATATGAGTAGTAGTGGAAAATGAAAAGCTTCATGTTTTCATTTTACATTGTAAAAGCTTTACAAATTCAAAACCAACTTAAATCGTCGTATGTACACATATCCACTCGCTCATATTGAATATTTTATAAAAGAAGTGCTATTTAACCAAAAAAAACCAGTTTCAGTTTTGGTAAGCACTAATAACCAAAACAAACATTTGCTTTTAATCGAAAACAACAACTCTAAAGTCTTCCATGCAACATTTGTATGCAGTTCAACGTAACACAATGTCTGTAACTGTGCTTAATCATGAGTTCCAGTTTTATACCTGTTTTAGGGTTATTTTTATTAAAATATTAAATTAAAACAAAAGTTTTGATGCCATTTGAAAAGGTTTTTCGGTTCATTTGATCGTTATAGTACATAAATATTATCTATATTTGTTTTACGTATATATGTATGTACATTATATAAGTAAATCTTTAAGAAATAATTGACGTTATATACATACATACATATATGATATACAATTTTGGAAAAAAAAATTGCCAAAGAGCATAATTGTTTCGAAGAGAGAACATTAAAAGAATAGAAAGTACTGCAGTGCGCCGTTAGTACTGCCATTTCCTCAAATAAATGTACAAAGATGACGGTTTCACAATTCGTAAAGGTAAGACAGTTACCATGTGAAAATTCAATAATTTCTACATACACACCTGCATACCTAATCGGTCAATTACAACCCTTCAGTCAGGATTACAACCTAGCTTCTCACATCACTTATGTTGTGTGTGTTAATTTTGTGTGGCGGGACCTACAGTTTAAAGCTGCTGAGGGAGAGAAAATAAATTCACATATTTCGTTTTGTTGCAGATATCTGACCTAGGGTTTGAATCTTAGCCTCGCGTTTAATGAGCCAACACAACTACCTACTAGACTACGGCGACTTCATATGTATGTATATATAGGAAGTGAAGAATTGCTAGCAAAATGGTATTTCTTAGAACCAAAGACTTAACACCTTTTTTGGACTACAGAAAATAATTGTTCTTTAATGCGAGAAATAACCTAATCCCTATTAATTCATACACACACGTATATTTGTTCGACATATTTGTACATATTGGGAAATAATAAGAGTTACAATTTCTGAAGACTCAAACAAACTCCAGGTCACACACGACTACAATAAAATCAGATAATTTCTGAAGCAAATGGTGGCTGGTGGTAAAAGGTGGTTCCCATAAGATTAGGTAGTTGGGTATATAAGTTGAAGGCCAGGAGATCAACCATAGGTTTCAAGGTCTCATTTCCCTAAATCATTAAGTCAGATTGTTCTACCCTCACTATTAAGGGGTATCAACCATATTTTCTATAGAATATCTGTTTCCTGCACAAACTTCCTGCGCTTCTTCTAATCTATTCCTTAGCGATCAGTCATGTCTAGTATAATGTCTTCCCCTGAAATATTGACACCTCGAGCTTATGAAAGTCAAGTAAAGACATTAAAAGTGCTCCATGGTTTCGATGTTTTCACCATAAGCCCTGCATTCATTATTATTTACCATATCTATGTATGTGCAGTGTCTCATGAGAAAGGTTATTAGTGTGCTCAAGTCTTAGCCTTAATAATACGAAAGGTATTCCTTTCATCAGGATCCCTCCAAAGTATACATATTTTCAATTTTTCCTCCACCACTTTCGTAGACTGGTTTTTAGTTCGGTAAAAAGTTATGTGCTATCCAGATTCATGTTATCGGTTATCTACCTCTTTTAATTGGATTATTCGCTGACTCATTTCCGATCGCTCCTTAACGACTAGGTATCTATAGATTGGATACCGTGCCACGCCAAGAATAAGTGTTAATCGCCTTCTTATATTTCTTGTTTTCTTACTTATGTCAAGTGTCTACACGGTCAGCATTACGGTTTGCTGACAGTTGGGTGGTGTTTGCAGGGAATCAGTTGCTAAGAGCTGTTCGTAATTTGTATCTGTAGTGTCAACAACTGCATCGTAAGGAAGTAATCGTCGAAATTCAGTCTATTTTGTCCAACTGGTGAGGAAATGTATTATACCACGACAACAACAGAGCATACAAATTAACTCAAGTTACTTACTTTAAACTTAGGCTGCCATATGGGAAAATTATTATTATAATTATTATATTATTATTATTATTAAAATTGATTTTCAAAATTTGGCAATAGTTCAGCCAAATTAGCTTCATATATCAACAAGTTATAGATTAAAATGATTCGGATTTAACTTGAGCAGGAACAAAGCTACGTTGTTTGCAATTTTATTTAAATTTACAATTCTATTCAAATCAATAGCTGGCAATACTAAATTAAAGCTGAAAAAACTCTATAAAATGTTAAACATGATTGTATCGCTAAACTTGAACCCTATTAACCCAATACGACATTAAAAGAATCTGGTAATAAGCGTAGTTTACCTGTATATTTAACTAAACATTCTGGTTTTGCTTGGTGCTGTTAATGTTTTAAATTTTTGGTCGTTTATAATGAAATAAAGTCAACTTTTATTGCGAAACAAATTTCTTTGATTCAAAGAAAATTAAAGCATTTCATTGAGGTCAGTGTTATAATTATTTTGCGGTTTAAAGCAGAACATTTTAAGCTTTCAAGCGGCGTAACATTCATAAAACAAGTGTTTTCTAGTGTAGAAACCTGTTGAAAGTATGGAAGAGAAATGAATTTGTGAATAACTTTACTTCTATTTTTAAAGCAGTTTGTATCATTTGTTAAAAACAATTATTCATGGATTTTAATGCTTTCGAATCTTAATAAATAATATTTTATTGAATTACGTCATTTTATTCTCCTCTCTATGCATTTATTCTCTGATAAACAAATAAATATAAAAATCAATTTATAATTCATGTATTAAAATAACGATGTTATTATCAATTGATTTTCATGAATTTAAAATTGAAGACATTTCGATTAGTTTTATGGAAAAGAGATAGAAATAGTGGAAATTACACTGGTGGCCACTAAGTTAGCACATTTCATATACGTTGAATTCAAAACCGTATATACATACATATGTACACATAATTTAGTTATTCAAATTAATTTAAGTATTCACATTTCTTGCGGTATTATCATTTTTTTGCAGCGCCCCATTTGCATCCCATAAATTGCGAAAAATTCGTTAAAGCTTAAATGTTTTCAGGTCTAGTGCATTGGTGCATCCAAAACAGATATATAGATAAATATAAAATAGATATAGGCGTTGTAGCTAATTGTGTTCTTCAAAAGAGAAAAAAAAAGTTCTCTACATAAACCGGGCAAAGAAGGACTTGCATTTTTCATGGTGGATGACCATTTTTTGGTCGAAAACTAGCATCATTCTTGGCCAATGACTTGCATTTTTTGGACAATGACTTGCAGTTTTTGTTCAATGATTTGCATGTTTTAGGTCGATGACTTGCAGTTTTTGATATATGACTTGCATTTTTTTATATATGACTTGCATATTTTAGGTCGATGACTTGCTTTTTTTGATATATGAGTTGCATTTTTTGGTCGATACCTTGCATTTTTTGGTCCATGATTTCCATTTCCTTGGTAAAGAACTTGCATTTTTTGGTCAATGATTTGCATTTTTTTGGTCGATGACATATTTCGGAAATGGCTGTTTGCTCTTTCAACTCTCGTAATGCATTTTATTTAATTTAAAAGGCGATATTCATTTACAAGCCAATGCTTTCTGCTCTATATTTACTAAATGTTCTAATAAAATATTTACGATGCAGATATTTAAATGCAATGACATTAAAACATGCCACTATGTAATTAACTCACAACACTTTTTACATTTGTACAGTGTATAACAACTAATGTTCCCCTCTTTTTCTATGTTTCTTCTTTTGTGAATTCGCCTTTAATTTCAATGTTCGAAATACATACAACAAAAAATCGAAAACTTAATAAAAAAATAATGGCGAAGACTTTAGCTTGTTGTGCACAATCAATTGCTTAGCCAAGCTGACAAGCTAGTCTCCACTATTGTATTTGATTTGCTTGTTTTGGGGTTTGGTCGTTCCCATGCCAAAGACTGCAAGTTAGTAACGTTTGGACTGTGTTTAGGTAAGGTACGAAACTTTTAAAGCGTAAAAGCCAACGGCAAAAATAAAAACGAAACGAAACGGTATTTATAAATGTGACTGGCTTAAAAGAGTTAAACTAAACGCGCTCAAAAGAGAGTATCTCATACTATATCTATGTATTGTTGTTTATAATTTTGGGGAGAACGATGAATATGGCTTAAAGTTCGCTTTAGGTGAATGTGTATGAGTATATGTGTGTGTATCGGTCGGTGAACGTGAGTGAATGACTGTGTTTACGAGAGCTTCACCATAATGCAACGACTTTAAACTCCCGCTTTTTATTGTTAACGTTTGCTCGTGTATTCAACAGTTTATTTTGCTGTCGCTCGTGTATCTCTAAGTTTTCAAGTCAAGATTCTTAATTAGTGAGTGTAGATTTTTTTGTATCGCTATTGTGCTGTGTTGTGATGTTTTTTGTGAAATTTGAGGTGTATTTTGTAACCAATATAGACGAATCAGTACGAGTTTTTCCTTGGAAGTGAATGCAATCGAAAGTTTCATTCAGTAACAAAAAAAAAAAATAAATAGCAACACTAAACAAAAATTGAAACTGTATTAAAAACAAAAAGAGAAAAACAAAAAAAAAATCAATATTAAAGAGTTTTATTTGTGTTTACCAAAATCCAGTGGCCACCATTGCCTTGGTGATTAAAATTATTCTACATTTTCTTACATTTGTTTTTGCCAATATTTTGTAAATTAAAAAAGTGGAGAAAAAGCTAAGTAAAGAAGAACTTTACGCTTAAAGACGATGACGTATCCGTATAAAATGTTGTACGATTCTTTTTTTTTTGAATCATTTTGTTTAAGACCGTTTTTCCTTACTTACTTTTAACTGTTTTTCGTCGTGTGCTTGTTTATTGTATTCGTTATTGTTGGGTATCAAAAGAATAACACAAACAACAACAATAACAATAAATATGTACAAACAAAGTTAATACCAACAACCACTGTTTTGTATATCGAAAAAAAGTCTGTTTTGAATAAAAACTCCAATACAACTTGAATAAGTGGAGAATTTTTGTTGTGTTTTTAAATCGTATTTGCTGTTGTTGTGGTATTTGACATTGTTATTATAATTGTGTAATATTTTTCTTTTTTATTTTTGTGTTATCTTTCTTGGCTTCCTCTCGCTAACTCTCTTTATTTCTGGCCTAAAGTCGAAGTCTCTCTCTCTCTCATTCTTTGCTAAATGCTCCCGCATAAAACATGGTCAAGTCAAGCTTTATTCAGTCTTTTTGGGAGTGGTCCTCCAAAAAATTATAATTTTTCTCAATATTTATTAAATTCTGTTTAACATAATCAATGATTTCTTTGTAATAAATTTCTTTGAAAAAAATAAACTTTTAAAACATTTTTTAGCACCTGCATTTACACAATTGTTTAATTATATAATTATGAATTCAATAAAGAGACACTCTTTTGTATTCAATTATTTGCCAAAATCGTGTCTATTTTATTAAAATTAATTTTCAAATCAAGTAGACATTTGAACTCAAATAAAAAAAATTCCTTTTTTTCTTTCCAAGTAATGAAAATAATGAGAAAAACATGACCACGCCTTTAACCGTCATTAGTTCATATATTATAAAAATATTTAGTCGATATATAATTACATAAAAAATTAAAATATAAAATTTGTTTTTCCATAAGGTCATACGTTTTGACTTTATACATACGCCGCCCACACATAAAATTCAATTAGTGGCTCCTAATTTTTGTTATTGACGAATTTTTAATTTTTTTTCAAATCATTACCGACATCTTATGCCGAATTTCATTTCACTTAAGATATTACACACACAATTAAATATAAAACGATATTAAATACTTTGCAAAATATAAAAAATATGATATTTGTCTATAAACACGTCAATTTTTTGACTTGTCAAAGTTTGTATGACAAATCGTGCAAAAATTCCTAAGATATGGCATTTTATTCGACCATTTAAACAATATTTTTTTTCTTATTTTTTCAAGTATTAAAATTGTCCTGAAGTCGCCGTAGTCTAGTAGGTGGTGTGTTGACTTATTAGACGAAAGGCCCGAGTTCAAATCCCAGGTCAGACATCAAAACGAAAATATGAAAATATTTCTTCGGCGACTTCCTCTCAGCAGATTTCTGGCAAAAACTCAGAGTAAAAATTGCCATGAAAAGCTTCTCAAAAATCTGTCGTTCGGAGTCGACTTTAAACTGTAGGTCCCGCCACTCATGTATAAAATTACCGCACACAACACGAGTGGTGTGAGAAGCTAGGACGTTGTACAATGGGTCAATTCGACCTCCGGGTACTGTACTTGTCACAGTTGACAAGTACACGTCCTCTAACCTAACCTAACCTAGCCATCATCGTTAAAATGTAGAACAAATGGCCATTATAAATGTGGTATACCATTCAGACTTATCGTAACCTATTAGTTTTATTTCACTCCAGAGAATCTCATAATGCTAGTTTTCAATCCAGTTGTCTTCATCTTCTATCTCGTGAATTTCATACAATTGTTGTCTCTTCTAGGTCATCTACTGGTTTGTGTAATCGCTTCATTGTTTTAAAATTTTGATTCCCAGTAAAGCTTAATTTAACCAGTTGACAATGGCTTGAAGTACTTTTGTGTCGTGGTTCTTATAATAGAGTCAACTTGACGCTAGGGTTGAATATATTAACGTTTGTCCTTCTAGATATATAACACTTATATTAGATTCAGAAGATCGTTGGATACAGTTGATACACATACATACATAATTGGTCATTACAACCCTTCAGTTAGGATTACTACCTAGCTTCTCACTCCACTTATATTGTGTGTGTTAATTTTAACATGACTGGCGGGACCTACAGTTAAAAGTCGACTTCGAACGACAGATTTTTAAGAAACTTTTCATGGCAATGTCATTTATTCTCTGAGCTTTTGCCAGAAATCTGCTGAGAGAAAGTCGCCGAAGAAATATTTTTGTCATATTTCGTTTTGTTGGGGTTTGAACCGTGACCTCACGTCTAATAAGTCAACACACTACCTACTAGACTAAGGCAACTTCACAACTAACAGACCAGAGTCTCTGATGAAAATCGAACCCATTGCCATAATGCTAATAGTCTAGCACACTACCCACTAGACTACCTGATGCAATTAATATTACCAGAGGTATTACATTTTAGAGCTATCTACCAACATTTTGAAAACGAAGGTTTTCGAACATCCAATGTTAAAACTCACTATGTATGGATTCAAATATTATTCGAGGCGAAAGACCCCATTGGAGTATAAACCAAATTATTGTAATTAGTAACCAATTCCGTAAATTTATGTGACCCACTATAGTCTTCAAACAAACAACCGTATGTTCACTCTCGTATTACGTATTTAGTTGTATGTTATGCATATAAATTAATTGGTTTCTCAATTATGTACCCATAAAATATTCTGTAGCGTATTTTTTAATTCGCCTTTACCAGTACGTCACCCCAATTACATTTTAATTATCATATTTATTTTCTTTACAATTTGTCAGACATTTGTTAGTCTCCTTAAATAAATTTTAAATAACCATATGCCATGACCATAAACTGTTGATATTAAATCATATTTATTATAAATTGTTAAATTTTATTTAACAATTATGAAAATAAACTTTTAAATTTATTTCTTTTGTTTTCATAAAAGGCTGCCATATAGAAGAGGTCAAAAACCTTTTTGTTTCTTTTTGTTGTTTTTGTATTATTATGCGAGATATATATGTACTATATGTAGAGTGTATATACATATGTTTGCAAACATAAATTTTATTTGCAGCAACAAAACTAAACTGTTTTAGTGAGGCTTCACTGAAATGAATTTTGTCTGCAATTTACACTTTTTTTTACTTCAGTCACTCTACTTAAAGATTTTGTTTTGTTTCTGCCAGATATGCTATGCTATGGTTAATCATATATACATACATATGTACATATGCACATACATACTTAAATACAAGTGTAATTTATATGTGAAAACCGTAAAGAAAAATAAAATTACAATCAACACAATGCGACTTTCTTTCTTTCTTAGGGAAAACTTTAATGTATTCATATGAACGTATTTGTTTTTGTAATTTTACAATTTGGTGTCATCTATTATACTGTTGTGTGAAAATATCTGTATGTGTATAGGTATTTTCAATATTAATTTATATTTTTAAATAGTTCGCGGTACGGTAAAAAGTTACTTTAATTATAACGATTTATGCATAAGCTCTCGTTGACTGCTTTTCATTCCACAAGTGAAATAATATTTAACTTGTTTAGCATATTCTGGTTTCTTTACAAACATCCTGCCGGAAAAAAAGAATTTCCTAAAGAAAAACTATAATGGAATCAACTTGTCAAATGCTTTCATAATTGTAGTTAATTCAATCTTGTTTAAATCAAACTATGGACATGGATAAAATTAACACACACAACATGGGTAGTGTGAGAAGGTAGGTCGTAACCCTGACTAAAGAACCTGAAGTCGCTGTAGTCTAGTAGGTAGTGTGTTGGCTTATTAGACGTGAGTCTTTGGTTTAAACTCCAGATCAGATATCTCCAACAAAACAAAATACTCAAAATTATTTTTTCGACGACTTCCTCTCAGCACATTTCTGGCAAAAACTCTGAGGTTGATTGACATTGTTTAAGTTCCACGTATCCATTTTGTTGATAGTGTTGGACGGGAATATGTATACGTTCTGCATTTGACTTTCAGGCAGTTGTTGATGATTTCATTTAGTCTGTGAATAATTTTATTTAAAGACTGGTTCGGAGTAGTATTTTATATTTATTTACTTTTTACCTCCAATTTTTACAAGAATGGTTCAACTGGGAAGGAAACTGCTATAAGCAATCACGCTAGAGTTTAATGATAAAGCCTTTGATAAAAATATATTTTTTTTGAAATCGCTCTTATGATGTAACACCGTGATCTTTCAAAACGTAAATTAAAATCTTTAATTCAGGACTATTCTGTTTATTATGGAACCCACCGTATTCGGTGGTCTACATATTTTTACACGAGAACCTATTACACTACGATCATTAATAGTAATGACCACCCTGCGTAGTTAGTTCTTCTCTTTGAATTGTAGTCTAGAAGAAATTATTTTGTGTCTACGGTCTCCTCTATTGTCTGATGCGGAAAAACTCCAAATACTTGCTAATTCTTTAGACTATAAGTAATAGAAAAATCGGCTTTGAAAACATTGTCACCATTCCGCAACCTAAATCAAATTTTTTTTTTGCACTTATCTGATGAAGAAAGCCAAATAACTACCTTCAATTTCTTCAGTTGTCTCGTATGGGAATGTGCCCAAACTTATTAGAATAAACAGTACAAGGGTGTATCTCTTAAAATTTACATCAAGGTCTGGTCAACCTGGGTGGGTAATGATGGAATATATCAGATAATATACATGAAAACTAAAACTAACCTATAAAAGTAATATATTTCTTGTAATTGAGTCTCAATCTGCTAGTAAGAAATCGGGGTCCAATACAGCATTACATTGCATAGGTTGCAGTGGTTGAAACGCTATTTAAATTACAATCTGTGTGTAAATAATTTTTTAAATCACTTTTATGTCGATTATATATTTCAAACATTTCTTTTACAAATTTGTTTTATAAAATTACGCTTTCAATTATTTTTTTTTTTTAAATGAAAATGCAAAATATTTTTTTCTTAATTGAAAATTATCTTCTCATGCATGATGTTTCTTCGTTTAATAGTTGGGAGCGAGTATATCTATGTATGTACATATATGTATACATATGTATGTGCATACATATATGTGTGTATAGTATAAAAAATTATAAAAAAAAGGAAAAACAAAACGTAACCCGGTATAAACTTGAATTTTCCTAATAAACTATGGTGAGGTTGATGATGATCATCATACACGTACGAGACCGCACCACAACTCGTATGAATGAATGAATCATAGAAAGTAATTGTATGGCATTCCATACGTTAAACAACAACAATTGTTGCCAGTACATACATTACGTGATCATCATAATGATCATTTATTAATATCTACTAATGATCATTAAGTAATATAAACTAGAAACAAATAAAACAAAAACAACAACTCTAAGCAATTGTCGATATTTAGTTGCCATAAAATGAAAGTCTAAAGGAAAGTGAATTTTTATGAAATAAAAACATTTTCTTTCTTTTAAAGGCAATCAATTGGTATTTATTGCTACACTACAAAACTTAGGAAATGATTGACAAATCAAAATAACCACAACGACTATATAAAATACCAACAAAAAAAACCTTAAATTAATTAATTGTTGCTCTGGTGACTGTAAATGTAGTTCAAGTGTAATTAAATAAAAAAAAAACCAACACAAGGCAGAAACTGTAACTTTAAATTCATGGAAAACTATTGTAGACCAAGCAACTCCCGACCTGACCTTCATTAAAGGCTAAAATAAATATCGTTAAACGAATGATGTGGGAAAGCTTTACGAAAAAAAAACGAAACATTTTCAGAAATTAAAATATTTGTTGAAGTAAACGAACGAAACATGATGTGAAAGATCACTTGGAGGTTAAATACCGAACGCACCATATTATTAATCAAGTTCTTATAGAAAAGAAAACAAATTAAATTATCATGGATAGACTCTTTTTTATCTTCTCTTTGTTATATTCTTTCACAAGTTTGTCATCATTTTGTTAATATTGTTTTATGATTATTATTATTGTTGTATCTTGACCTACGCAATGCCCAATTAAACTACTACTGATTAATTAAATTATTCCATTAGTGCTTGTATCCATCCACTTTAAATTGTTTCTCGTTATTTATTGTTTTCTTTGTCTTTTTCTTTTGTTTTTATTTTTCAGTTAAACCCAACAGAACCCCAGCCAGTTCCAGCATTTTTGCCAGCACATTTGAATAATAAACCAATTTGTGACGATATTATACGCAAATTTTCACCATCAAGACGTTTGGAATCAAGAGAATTAGCAAAACTTTTAGCACAACCACATTTTCGGGTAAATATTATGAAAATTTTACAACACTTGTAGTATACAATTTAATGTAGAATTTTTCAATAAGTTTCAGCTAATTTTATTAGATTAAGGGCTCGTCGAAGTAATCAATCCACTCTTAGATAAAATTAACAAACATAAATTGAGTTATGTGTGGAGCTAGCATGTAATCATGACTGAAGGGTTGTAATGCTTTATAATATATCCACAGAATTTCAGTTTTAATTTGAGATTGGCTTAGTTATTACAATTTTCGCTCCCATATAAAGAGACTTTTGATATCATGCCGCAATCGGCTATTTGGAATGCATTAGCTTGTAAGCGAACCTTTGGGAAAATAAATACATACATACATAATTGGTCATTACCACCCTTCAGTCAGGATTACGACCTTTCTGTGTGTGTTGTTAATTTTATACATGAGTGGCAGACCTACAGTTTGAAGTCGACTCCGAATGACAGATTCTTTGAGAAACTTTTTCATGGTTTTTGCTAGAAATTTACTGAGAGGAAGTCCCTGAAGAAATATTTTTTCATATTTTGTTTTGTTCGACATATCTGACCTCGGATTTGAACCGAGGCCTCATGTCTAATAAGCCAACACACTACCTACTAGACTTCGGCGACTTTTAAGAAAATAAATGGTACTGCTAAAGTCCTATTGGACAACGCAAGTTCTTATGTTCTGTCCGACGGCAATGCCAGTCAACCAATATTTATTAAATCTGGACTAAGACATGTTTGTTATCTCTTCGCACTGTTTTTCGATTGTGTGCGCATAATCTGCACTGGTATATAACACAGTAAAACTGAAAACAGCGCAACAAAGTTTCACAAATGTCTCCCCAATTTACTATCTTTGAAGCATACCTACCACGTCCAGTGAATTCAGTGCTGATATTCAAAGCGCAATAACTAAAAACAGACAGGCATTCAAACGCGCATGGCAATCCACTCTCATGGTTAATATCTTTTATATCCCTCTTATCTCTTGATCACAGTGTAAATGGGAATGATTTTCATACTCTAGGTAGAGACATAAATATGGTACTGAACCTCACTTTCTTCTCCTATCTCAAGAGCTACAAAATGAGAAACAGAAATAAGGCATTAACAAAGAGGCTTTATAGTATAGTAGTTAGTGCTTTTTATAAGTGGCTAATGCTAACGATTGCCAATTTTAATTTCCTCGGTTCCGTTCTAGAAGGCCAATTTATAAGTAATGAAAATGGAGTTCATCATCACATTTAGGACAAAGCATAAATGATAAAAAAGAGCGATATATAGATCCCAGACGAGCCTCACTATCGAAAAACCGTATAGTGGAACTGAACATAATTATTATGAGTAAATAATAAAACCTTTTCAATGCTCTTATAAAGACATCACTTCATTTGGCCTCTAATTACGATCATTTGGGACAACGCAATACGTTCGTACATAATAATCAATTTTTAAATTTTTGTTCTTTGGTTAAGGGCCAAGCCCTTACTGATAATGTTATTCACAGAGATTTTGCTTCACTTAATTAATGTTTTTCTTAACATTTTTATCATTATCTAGGCTCTTATACGTGCCCATGATGAAATAGGTCATCTATACGAAGCCCGTTTAAAAGCTGCTGGTGGTTCGCTCACAAAACTCGAATCGATATCTCAACGTAAATCAGGTGGTTATCTATTTCCTCCCGAAGTGATTAATACAACGATGCCGGTTGAAACCATTAAAATGGTTGGTTTGCGACGCATTCCCAATCAACCACTCGGCTTGACCGTCGAAATAGATGAACATAAACAACTGGTGGTTGCACGTATACTAGCCGGTGGTGTTATAGATAAACAGGGTCTCTTACATCCTGGCGATGTTATATTAGAAGTAAATGGTGCACCTGTACGCAGTCCAGAAGATTTACAAATCGAAGTGTCTCGGGCAAAAGAGAATTTAACATTAAAAATTGGTCCGAATGTTGAAGAGGAAATACGTTCGTCACGTCTAACAAGTGGCCAGGTAAAACAAAATGGTGTTGCTAGAATAGAGCCAGGCAAAAAGTTGACGGTAAGTGGTGTTTAGTTGTTTGCTGAATGTTGCTTATAGACATATATATACTTATGTGCATATATACTCGTACATACATATATGTATGTATGCTTATTTATTTTATTATTTAAAAATGAAAAAAAAAATTCATAAAATTATACAAACAGTTTAAATGCTTTAGCAAACAAATTTAAAATTTATTTTAAAAGAAGTTATGTTTGCTTGATTTCGTCTAATTTAATAGCAAAAAATTGATTTAGTTCTTATTACGTTTAATTATTTATTTTAGCATCTTAGTTTTGTTCAAATATAAAAAAGCTTTCTAAAATAAAAATCCTACCAAAGGAATGCGGCAATTTATTTGTATGAATGTCATAAACGATGAGCAAATTTCGTTTAATTTTTGCTGGATTTAGCATGAATGATGGCATAGAATCAGTTTGAAAAGGCTTTAAACTCTGTATTTTAATGGCATTTTGGTCCCTTATGTGTAGAAAATTTTAAGACTTTGACATATAGTGCTTTTAGTTTAGACTTTGGGCCTAAATAAACTCCTAAGTCGCCGTAGTCGACGTAAGGCTTCAACGACTTCCTCTCAGCAAATGTCTGGCTCTGAGAGTACTCACTGACCGCTTTCGCACTATTTTTACTATTCACAAACATAAACAAAACAAATAAATCTCCGTTCATTAAGAGAATATTGCTGTTGTAGTAAGAAATCTTAAACAAGACGCCGAAATGTTGATCCATTGCCGTTTTTATCTTGTTGGCCTTTGTCCTTTGACAAAGTGGAAAATTTTACACAGGCATACTTGCCTATAAAATGTATCTTGTTCAAGAATTGAAATTAAACGTTAATCGTTTCTGTAAAATTTTTAATGATATGACTGATTTGAAGGTGGCCGAAATAGAACGTTTTTTTATCAAAGAATTGTGTTGTGCAGAGAATCATATCTGACTAAATTATTGAGTCAATAATCACGTCAATATATCCATTAAAATTGACCGTCTGGTGCGGTTTAAACCACGCTAACGACATCATCAGTCCATATTTCTTTCGAAATAGCGAGTGCTATCGTTAAATGCTGACTGAATTTTTGTTTCCAAAACGCCGTTTGACAATCGGTTAACAATCGGTCAGTTGCAAAAGCAACTTGTAAGCAACTTTCGTTTCAGAAGAAATTCTGTAGTCATTGGTCATTGATTTATACCGACAAACCAGCAACTCCTGAAGTCCCTAGCAAATGTCTCTCCGGTGTAAATCTTCGTTCATGAATGCCGAGATTTTTTTCTCAGGGAAATTTCATATGATTCAACGTTAAATCTGTCCACAAAACACTACTCCCTCTCTTCCACCTTTCTATAACCCATTTTCCTAAAACCTGCACAATGCACTGCATGAGTAGGGGCCATCCCCTGAGTGCTGGTTTCACCAAAAAAAAAATCTTATGTGTTGCGGGACATAAGAGCTATTCGTCGAAAAAAACATTACCGATAAATTGGCTAGAGCCGAAACGGAGCTCACCATCTCTGACATATTGTAGGACATACATATGTAGGTATTCTGATTGCCTCAGTTAAACTACAGAGAAGTTCAATTTCGTTGGCAGCATAAAGGTACATGCAATATTGCGAGAGTCTATTGCCTGCCCCGATGGTCTAGTTGGTGTTGTGCTAAATTGCAAATGGTCGTGGGTTCGATTCCCACCAGAGACTCTGGGTGATTAAGATTCTTTGATTGTTTGTCTGACATTATATGCGATTACTCACAATATAATAAAGAAAGTGAGAATTATTACTAAAAGGCATTTCTCAAAAAAAAAAAAAAAAATGACAAAGGTATGGTCAATGTATGGTCATTAAAAACTTTCATCTATAAACTATCTTTCCTGTATTCTAATACAATGCACTGCATGAATAGGGATCATCTACTGAGTGTTGGTCTCAAAAAAAACTTGCGTAGATAAGATGAGGACTACTGATTCAATTCTGCTCCTTAATTGCATGGTCATACATCGCATAATTGCGATTCTAACGTGCCTTTGTCCAATTGGAAGGCATGCCGATAGACGTCTTCCCAATTACGTCAGCAGGTGCTGTAGTTTCGAGAAGGAGGAGGAGAAGACTACCTTTCACTTTACATGTCAGCGTTCTGCTCTTGTCATAAAGAGGCGGTTGCCTCTTCTATAGAAGCTAATCGTCATTGTCAATAAATGATCAAATTTTACAAAAGTTTGCTGTAATGGATTTACCCCAGATTTATGACATTCATACAAATTTAATAGCAATCTAGAATTTTTTAATACAATGCATGTGATATACTGAATGCATTATCGTTACAAGATATTTTTAATTTTGTTTTTAAATACATAATTATGCTTAAAATTAATTGAATTGATTTTCACTTTCTCTGAAATCCAAAAATTATGATCAATTAGGCATAAACAAAATTAAAGTAAGTAATAATTGAATTGGGATATAAAAAAACCAAATTGAATGAATTTATAAAAAATATATATTTAAATATTTATACCAATTGAGGAGTGTATAACTAATTAAATACTTGTGAAAAATATAATTAAATATTTGTATTTATTTATTAAATTTCTATTTAGTGTTACATGCGTGCCTTATTTACATATAATCCTTCGGAGGATTCTTTATTACCCTGCAAGGATATTGGTTTGGCCTTTAAATCTGGCGATATTTTACAGGTATTTCACTTTTTTTCTTGCAAATGTTATTTATATTATATTTATTTGTTAACTCTTTTTTGTTGTATTTACAGATTATTAATGTTAAAGATCCCAATTGGTGGCAAGCCAAAAACATAACTGCTCAAAACGATCAAATCGGCTTAATACCTTCACAAGAACTAGAAGAGAGACGCAAAGCTTTTGTTGCACCCGAAGCTGATTATGTACACAAAATTGGCATTTGTGGTACAAGGGTATGTATGATATAAAAAATAATTTTGAAAAGTTATGATAATCTAAAAAATAATTGAAATAAATTTATTTAAGTAATCCTAATGACCGTACTAGGCGTTTTAAATTTTACCTTAATTGCCGCTACAGGCTGTTTTAGCCTTTTCTCGAGAGTTTGCTATCCATAGTTAGCATAGCACAAGCTATACTCATTCCTTAGGTTAGATAAAGTTAAGTTGACATTTGCCCAAATAAGTCTGTTTCACTTGGGCCGTAAAAGGTCTCGCTATAATACCGATTATGCATCTTTTGCCACATGTTTATAACCATTGGCTAGTACTTTTCAATCTTCCTGATAGTTACTTCCAGCTGAACAATACGTTTTATCACCTAATTTTCTGTGCCTAAACATTATTTACCTCAGGTTTCCAAGCGCCGGATAATTGCAAAGAAGATGTTATCACAAATTTCGCACACGTGGTTACGAGATATTTTCAAAACATGTATATTTATGGGAAGATGTCCCGTTAAGGCTCACATATGATTCTTAAGATGGACTCTGATTAGATTTAAGGCAAATCTTAAGCTAGAATTAGCCGAACGTTCATACAACGTAATGGGAACTACGTTCGTTTTATAATATGAAAAGCATTGAAAAAATTTCGGAACCGTCACGTAATTTCGGTAAGCATTTGCATTGCTTTTCATATGCTAAATACGGAAGTACGTTTCGTTACGTTCGGTGAACCTTTGGCAAATTCTACAATTATTCTGCGTATGGTATATCCATGTATAGGGATTAATTTTTCATCTTTTGCGAATGAGTAAAGTCTGAGTGAGAGTTTATGTTTGCCCATCAGCAGAGAATTGGCAATTTTACGTATGAATTCGTTCGGCTTTACAGCTTCAGCTATGGTCCGCATGAGAGTAATTATTGCATGTCTCACTATCTTCTCCAAAGCACCCCGGCATTGTTGGATGTGATGTACATATTCCAGTCGCCGTAGTCTAGTAGGTAGTGTGGCTTATTAGTCTCTAACAAAACAAAATATGAAAAAATATTTATTCGGCGACTTTCTCTCAGGAGATTTCTGGAAAAAACTCTGAGAGTATATAAAATTGCCATGAAAGGCTTCTCAAAAATCTGTCGTTCGGAATCGACTTTAAACTGTAGGTTCCGCCACTCATGTATACAATTAACACACAATTAGTGATGTGAGAAGTTAGGTCGTAATCCTAACTGAAGGGTTGTAAAGACCAATTATATTATGTATGTAAACTTTCTCTGGATATCTAACGTACACCTTACTCTCGTTAAATATGTGCAAACACCTATTCAATATACTCTAATACGGGATTAGTTAGTACGAGCCTTGTGACATATTGATACCACCTAAATACCCTATGTTTTGTGGGAACTTAGTATATATTGCACATGAAGAATTAAGATTGGCTTTGCGTATCATCGTCTTTAAATACTCCTGTAATCCCTAGTTGTCATTAAGAAAATATCTAAATTAATGGAAAGCGTATTGACATAAGAAATTACTACTTTGAGAGTATTTAGTGTCATTAACTTCAGTCTTTTTAGGGATTGAAGCCAGATATGTTGAGATACAGTCAGGATATAGTTGGGTTATAGTCTCTCTTAACATTTATGGGCATAATTAGCGTGTAAAATGCTAATGCTCGTAGAAAGGAAATTATGTTTTTAAAATGTTTTTATTACGAAATATAAAAAAACTTTTATTTTTAAAATTTATTTTATTCTTATTTTTTAGATCTCAAAACGTAAACGTAAGACGATGTACCGTTCGGTAGCTAATTGTGAATTCGATAAGGCTGAATTAATGCTTTACGAAGAGGTAACTCGTATGCCACCATTTCGTAGAAAAACTTTAGTTTTGATCGGTGTATCCGGTGTAGGCAGACGTACATTGAAAAATCGTTTAGTCAACAGTGATACAGATCGATTTGGTTATGTTTTACCTCGTAAGTTACGCAAATTAAAATATAACATTTAAATTTTTACTATTTTTCTATTAATAATAACCTTTTTCTTCTTTAGATACTACACGTCCTAAAAGAGCTTTAGAAGAGAATGGTGTAAGTTATTGGTTTGTTGATCGCGAATGGATGGAGCAGGAAATTAAAGAAAATAGATTTTTAGAATATGGTGAACACAATGGTAATCTATATGGTACCCATATACAATCGATTAAAGATGTTATCAATAGCGGTAAGAGTCGGAATTGTTTTGTAAAGAAGATTACTTTTCTGAAATGTTTGTTTTTTGTTGGCAGGCAAAATGTGCGTTTTGGATTGTGCACCAAATGTCTTAAAGATTTTACATAATAGTCAAGAATTGATGCCATTTGTTATATTTATCGGTGCTCCTGGCATGGAGCAATTAAAATTAATTTATAATGAACGTCGTGCAACGGGTTCGAATAAAAATTTAACGGTTAGTAAAAGACAATAATACAAAAATATTAAAATTTATTATATTGTTGTCAGAAAAATATATGTATATTAAATCAGCTAATCAATCAATGCATTAATCAACTTTGAGATTAGAATTGTTTTAATGCCTATATGTACACAGCAGAGTTTTTGCATTCTACACAAAGATCGTTTATGTAGTAATTTTCCCATTTACTATCAAAATTTTCCCTAATTTGTTCTGAGCCACCATTACCCATTTATTAATTCCGATCTCAAAGTTGATTATACATATGCGTTTATATAGTACAATAATTACAAAATTAGTTCTCCCAAGTACTGTGAAAATTGTTCCATATAATTTCCTTTTTTTTTGTATTTCTAGTTTGATCGTCAAAGCTCCATACGTTTTAGTTCTAGACGTGCACGTACATTGGAATCCTTAGCATCCTTATATGAGGTAGTTTTCCCCAATGCTCTTTAGTTATAAGTCATAAAATAAGTTTAAACACTAATATTGTTTAATTTACTATCTATCCAGGATGATGATTTAATAGCTACGGTGGAGGAGAGTGCATTTGTACAACGAAAATATGAGAAATATTTTGATATGGTCATAATCAATGAAGACTTTGATGATACGTTCCGTCAGGTCGTTGAAACCTTAGATGAAATGAGCCATCAGGAACAGTGGGTGCCAGTAAATTGGATCTATTAAGAAAAGCCTGCATGCAAAACGCTTAATTACCACCTATACTAAGAAATATTACAACAAATGTACACACACTTTGAAGCAAAAAAAAAAATTTACAAACTAATAACGAATAATTTTTTTTATTTAATTATAAAACAACTACAGCTGCTTCCTTAATAAAATGTTCTCTACAACGCTCTGTAATAAGACACAAATTATTATACAATAATACAACAGCCATTAAAAAATATATATTTAAACATACAACTAAATAAAGTTGTCTACTATAATCAAATAAACAAACAAACAAGTGTTCTTAATTGTTAACCATGATTAATGTATTTAAGCTTTTAAATGTAAAACTACCACCACCACATAAACTATTTATTTGTTTTGTTTTATAGTAAAGAAAATAAATGATACCGAAACTATATTTCATTATATTATGCATTTGTGAAGTACATGCAAATCAATCAATGCATTAGTAAATAATAATAATAATAATTTATGTATACAAATAAACTGCAGTTGTTAAATTATTTGTAATATTGTAAATGTAATATCAACATGCATATATCCATACATACTATACATAAATATATGTATGTATGCATTTCGAAATATGTATGTTGAGATAATAAATTTAGTTTTAATTTTTATATTGTATTTTGTTTTATCATATAAATGAATATATATACATACATTTTAATTATACAAAAATTATGAATAATTTTAATACACTATCCGTAACGAATTCGTCCATTTTTTACAATAAAATTGTTGCAATTTTATTTATAGTTATTTTTATTAGTATTTTTTATTTTTTTCTATAATTTTTTTTACTGATTATGTACAATTGTATTGTTTTATTTTTTAAATAAAAATAAAATTTTAGTTTACTTTTTATTATTATGTTACAATTTAATTGTAATTTTACTTCTGTTTTGATTCATATATAGTACATACATACCTGCTGTAATAGCAACCACAAAAATTAAAATCTTCTTTTTTAAATTTGCATTTACTTTTTTTATATGTATACATACCATATATATTAATTTTTTTATTTTACACATACATACCATACATACGCATACAAAGAATAAAAAGTGTAAATGAATAATTATTTAGCATGCATGTACAATTTATAATAATGTTTATATATATGTATATGTATTATGAAAATTTATTCAACTTTAACTATGAATATTTCAATATAAAATAAACATACCGTCAAGATATCTTTTTGCTTATTGAATAACGAAACCTGTTTCAAATAAATATAAAAAACTTATATTTGGCTCAAAAGCATATTTATTGAAGCTTTATTATAAACGAAAAAATTTCTACGGCCATATATTTCGAAATGAAATAATTTAAATTTTTTATTTCGTATCCTTTTACAAAAATGAAATTTAGACTAGAAGTTCCACATGCCCTGGTACACAGCAGAGGGTAACCCTGTTTCCCGTACCTATGTAATTTAACTTCTCCAGACAGTTCAACACTATTTTCGTGTTAACCTCTTATAAAAGCCCAAATGTTCTGACGACGGTCTGATTTGCTCTTCAAGTTGAATTAAGACTTCCGTTTGGAAGATGTTTGCGGGTTACTTCACGGGCTTAGAATATTTATCTTTGGAACCAAGACCTCACGCTCCTGACGTAATATCTGTTCTAGACCAGCGGCTGCGCTGGCTCGGCCATGTTGTTCGAACACAGGTGGCGAGAGAGGTATTTGGTGCGGGGATTTACGGAAGTCGGCGAAGAGGACGACCTTGTTTGTGTTGGAAGGACCAAATCGAGAAAGCCCTGTCATCGATTGGTGTGACGAACTGGCGAAGGCGCGGAAGAAGCAGAGGCGCCGAAATCCGTTAATCGGGTTGTTAATGGCCAATTAAGTAAGTTAGTAATATAGTCAATAAGTTATTCTATTCATTAAGTTACTAAACCCCGTGGTGAAGCATTTCTAAAATCATAGGGTCTACTGGTTCTATCCAGTGGACTGTTAAGTAGGGAGCAACCCGTTATTTATCGATTTATTATATTACGAAGTCCTCTGATAAAACCCGTCTTAGACTTGTATACTACTATCTTAACCATGATCTCAAAACTCTGGTTTTTTAATAACAGACGTAAACAGAGACTCCAACGCTGCTGTAGGACTGGTTTCCTCATGCTTGACCTCTCCACCTTATTTTTTTATTCTTATTGAGACCCAAACTCAGTAGAAAAATCACATAAAATGTCAGACAAACAATTAGACAATTACAAACACCCATATGCTCTAAGGGGTGCCGAACCCACGGCCCACTAGGCCATTGGGGTACTTCAAAGAAGATGATTAGATGCCTGTTCTGAAAACTTATTATTCTGGCAGATTATTGTGGAAGAAGCCACTTAGTATTGATCGCGATCGAAAGCTAATTCTGGATTCTGATTACCAGATAATCAGCTCCTTTTGACGGTTTTTGAATAGCTGACGTATTCAACAATTTCCTGGTAGTTTAAAGGGAGAATGTCGCAGGACTCAATCATCTCTACACAATAAGCCTGAATATATGTAGCAGCCCGCTAAGTGGCACATTGCCTAAATTTAACATTTTTGGGTATTCATGGATTATTGGAAGTGTTTAGCTAAACGTAAAGAACTAAAGCTTCCGACAAAATGAAATTACTAAGGAGATATAAACTGTTTTCTGGTAATCCTCCTAAATATGTTAATAAAACGTCTGCTAAAACAATTCATGTTTACAACAATTTAAGAAATGATTTAAAAATAGCACTGGGAGTAGATGAACAATTACAGTGTGGCTTTGTGCTTAAAGATAATTCAACGCCAAAATTTTTTTTATTTCTAATAATTTTATTATAAAACCATTTTCTCGCTGCTTACGGAATACAATATTTTATTTTTTAAATGTTGCCACAACAAAATCCATTAATTTTTAATTAAAAAAGGAAAACTAATAAATACCTAAAGATTTTTCAACCACAACATGAGGTTGCCTTAAAAATTCATGATTTTCTTGAACACCTAAGAAGTCTTGGAAACCAATCATTTCATCACGTCCTAAAAGAACATCTTCCATCATATTGCTAAAACGAAAACAAAAATCATTCAATTTATTACAGAATGTTTAAAATGTTATCAAAAAGTGCTTAATCACTTACCTCGATTGTAAGAAAGGCAAGCGACCCACTTGTCTGGCAGCAAATAGTTCCATACCCATTTTAATGGGCATATTTAGACCTTCACGATTTCTCATGATTTGCATGTTCAGGTCATATTGGTGTTGATCATAATTGGCTTCCGAGTCGCGTAGACGATGTATGTGGGCCACTTGCATGAGACAATTGGATTTGCCGGGAGCAGCAGCTGTTGGAGCGGCATCTAAGGTTGTGGTAACAGATGGTTGTACTTTAAGTGAGGTTTCCTGAAATCAATGCAATAATAGTCATGATTTATTCTATTCAGTTTTAATATTTTTAAACAATTACCATTTTATATTAAATTTCTTTTAGAAAAAACAAAACTTTACGCAAAATTTCTTTAATATGCTTCTTCTTAATGCTAAAGCAATGACAAACAAATTGTATGCGTGCGAAGTTGGCTGCAGTTTTCACCAAAGAAATGTCTTTTCTTCAAAAACAGTACTTATCACAGAGTGTATAGAAAATACACCATTTGAAAGGTTTATGACTAAACTTAATGCTTTCAATTGGAACATTTCATGTATGTATAACAGTTGAATTCATCGAGAGGCGAAAAATAAACGAAAACAATTTAGTAAGAAACAGTGTTGCAAAATTAAAATGAAAAAATTAAATTAAAATTAAAATGAAAGAGTGATGAGTTACCCTTTTTGCATCAAATAGTACTTTTTTATAAAATTATATTTATTATACACGTACGGAATGGAAAGAAAAACTAATTAATTAACATGTTTCTTATAAGAAAAAAAAAAACAAAAACAAAAACAGTCGACGTAAGGTTTCCAATTCATTCAAAAATACATTTACAAAATAATTTAATTTAATTATTTTTTGTATGCAGTTTTTTTTCTAAATTTAATTTTTTAGAATTTTAAATAGAATGGACACAATGGCAACATTGTTTTAATGCAGTAGTAACCAGACATATCGGTGAATGCCTCCACTAACAGATGTGAAAATTACTTATTCTAGACACGCACCATCCAAATCACGATATACAGTACATGCATTTATGGTGATACAGTACCCATTTCGACTAACGGCACTTTGGTGAGTTTCGATTTTATTCACCACTACGGAGAAATTCACCACATTTTGTAAAAACTCACCACACTGAAACTCACCACAACTACAAAATTCACCACCTTAAAAAAATTAATTTTTTTTTGCTTTTCTTTCCAACCAGCAACCACCACCCCACATTCCTTTTGTCCGAACCTGGGGTTGAACCGGGGCCTCCTTTTGGTGAGCGATCTAACACTAACACTAACTCTAACTAAAACTACCTACCTACCACCTACTTTTTTTCTACCCCACAATTCATTCCACACACATATTTATTAATTACGCCGTTATGTTTTTTGTTTTCGTTTTGTCTGACCTGGGGTTGAACAGTGGCCGTTGGTCGTTTTTTATCAAAGGCTACTTTAACTTGTAACAAACAACTAACCTATTAGACAGACAGACGACCACCATAGTACATTAAACAAATGGGGCTTAATTTTTACTTAATAAACCCGGAAACGGAAAAAGAATGTGCGAATTAATATTTATTTTTTCAACGAACAAAAACAAATTTGGTGAAAAAAGTACTGAAAGCTTGGCGGGGGTACTGCGGTATTTTTGAAATGAAAAAGTACTGAAAAAAATTCAAAAGTACTAAATTTTTCAACACTGGTAAGAAAACGAAAACGGAAGACAAACAAAACTTAAAAGTGTAAAGTTTTATAGGTAGTGAATGTTCAAGATTAATTTTAATTAATTTTAACTGTGATGCTAACAAAAGTTTATCCGGAAATGAATAATGAATGTAAGTAAGTACAATGAATTATTTTCAATATTAGTTAGTGTTAATGGAAAAGTGGAATTAATGGCTGCAAATTAGATTTGCAAATGCACACATATTGTATGTATGTGCGTATGATGAAGGCACGCAAGTTTTAAGAATTAAAAGTACTTATATGTATATATTAGGAGCATCTCTCTCCTTGAATCAAAATAATACAGACGCGCGTGTGGACGTTTCCTCATCAGTTCGGTGTAAGTCTAAGCCTTTGATAATCAAAAATGAAAAAACTAAAATATGATGAAATTGTTTATTTGATACCAAATCTCAATTCTAAATGACGAACGCCATTTTAATTTGTCTTTGCGCAGACGCTTTATTTCAAAGAATCCAAAGGAAAATATTTTCTTCTTCTTCTGAAACAGCTGTTGCTGAGTTGGCCAATCTTTTTTTGTGTTTTCTTGCATTTCTTATCATTTTTGCAGAGTATGAGCGAAATCTTTGCATGTTTCTTATAAGATTTCAATAATTTTGTTTTAAGTAGAGCAGTGTTGTGCGACCCCTACACGTTGCGGCTAGTTGTACAACTTTGTAATTGTGTACAAACAATTCTCATGTTGAATGGCTGGTTAGGTTAGGTTAGAGGACGTGTACTTGTCAGTTAAGACAAGTACAGTACCCGGAGGTCGAATTGACCCATTGTACAACGTATTTGAAGAGGGAAGGATAATAGAGGGAATAGGATGAAAGGAGGGTATGTAGGAAAGGGGGGGAATGGGAAGCGGAGGAATCATCAGAAACAGACACAACAAAATTCCTTTAATAAAAATTTTATAAACTAATCTACATATATTGAGGTGAAAAGTAATAAATTGTCTGAAAGAACAACATTACGAATTAATATTTCTTCAGATTACGGAGATTTGACAAATTACGGCATAAGATATACATATATATTTCCATAGCTATGAAGCCTTATGCACGTTCAAAGAACTTTGAAAAGTCTTGAGTTTGTAGGAGAGAAGGGAAAAACGAGCGGGGTTAAGTGCATAATTTGATGCACTCGCAAAGTTGCTTTGTTCTTGGTTCGTCGGTAGAAGCGTGCAAAAGCAAAGTAAAATTTAAAAGAAAATGTAAAAAAATTTATCAAAATTCTTTGCAAAGTATTTTGAAGGTGCAAAAGTCATCTATTTAAAGTATGGTTGCTGAAAATTGATAGCCAATAGAAACCCAGTTGCCGTGACGACATTTGTCTCACATGTGTAAATAATTTAAAATTCCTTAGCGTGATGTAGTAATATTTACTTGTACTTTTCTGGGTTGTCATTGATAGCATAAGTAATTAGAAATTTAGGAATTTTGATTTCCAATATTGCTCTTCTTATTTCCTTCATCCTCTTCTATTTTAATTACATTCGCATTTATTCTATTTAAATATTTTATATTTTATCTAAATATTTAAGATCTCCTAACTGACATGGTCCGGACTACATGTTTCTAAAATGGAATGCTTTGTAAAACTGAGTAGGAAGTCTATAGGTTTTCTGACTAAACATTGTGTTCTGAGAGCAAGCACCGGTTTGTGGAACACATTTATCTCTGTTTTCCAAAAATGTAGGAGACTGGGAAACTGTGGCTCTGCCCTGACTTAGGAAACCAAGTCAAGGACACTTTAACGGCCATAGAGGAGTAGAGTCTATTAATATTTCTGACCCGGAGAACTTAATTTCATTTCCATTTCTTTCCTTCCTGTGAACTATTACCTTTTATTTTTATTTTGCTTCTCTTTCTGTTTCTCTTTTTTTGAGCGCTACTTGGCTTTTGCATTTCGTTTGCTGTTACTTACACCACTGAAACTGCCCGCAATGTAACTTTTCTGATCTCTCGGTGGAGATGGTTCATTCAGGTCAACCAGCTACCTTATTGGCTTATACGTGGAATAAGCGATTTTCAGAAGTTGCCATTGATACTCGTTTTTCATAAATAACATTATTCGCCGTGTATAGAAACGGTGACAATCACATGGAACATAAAGTGAATGAGTTTTTGCCAGAAATCTGCTGAGAGGAAGTCATCGAAGAAATATTTTTCATATTTCGTTTCTGACCTGGGGTTTGAACAGTGGCTTCACATCTAATAAGCCAACACACTACCTATTAGACTACGGCGACTTCTTATTTCCAACATTTACTCTTTAAAATTTATTTGGAAAATATTCAAACTCTTTCGATTATCGTTTTGAAATCTGTAGCCTCTAATCAATTACAGCTGGTCGTATTTCTTTATTCTTGAAACAGCTTATTGTTGTTTTCGAATCTTTATGCTGTGGAAACTAACTCTCTGGTAGAACAGATGAGCGAGTGATACGCGGGGAACGTAACATGACTAGTCGGGAGTCAGAGTTTACAAATTATACATAAGTTACCGTGGTTCCTATAAGGAGTATAGGACCTTTATGAATTTCCAAAATAAATCTTTATGCCGTGCCAGAGATTTTTCTTTACTCTATCACTTTCCGTTTTTATTTAATTCGGCTTCAGCTTATCTACTCCATGTAAAAGGGTTTGAGATTTGATGCAAATGTTGCTGTTTATGTATACAGGAATAGAGATGATTTCTTACCGTTTTTTTGTAAACGTTAATAAATACCATCGTCCGATCAAAAACGGGACAAAGGATTGGATTACTTCGTCTGTAGCTATTACAAATAAATAGCTCCCAGTAAATCGTATTAATACAGCCAATTCGGTGCAAGATCCGAGAGAATATATTTCCAAAAAACGTAGTATATCGTCTGCATAGTCAAGATCATTTAGACGGCCTTGCAAGCCAATATTATCCTTTTGCCGTTTTTGAGTGCTTATTCAAGGATCGTTTCCAAAACTATGTTAAATAATAGTGGTGACAGAATGCCTATTCCATCTGTTTAATACTGAACGATGCGTTACAACATAGATCCTCAAGAATTCGCGTACGAGTTTGCGAAGGATTTTTTTTTGTGTCAGTGAATACCAGACAATGCCATGAATTAGTTTCTCAAAAGCTTTATCAAACTGTATAAAACATAGATACATTGGTGAAAGCCATTACATTTTTACATACATAATTGGTCATTGCAACCATTCAGTTAGCGTTACGACATAGCTTCTCATACCAGTTGTGAGAGTTATTTTTATCCATTGCTTGTGGGGCCTACAGTTTAAAGTTGTCTCCGAACTCAGAGTTTTTGAGACTAAGCTGAACGCCATTCCCCAGGCTATTTCACGACACACACACTTTGTTTGTCAGTATTCACTAGCTTCCCATAAGATCTCTTAAAGCGCCTGTGTTGTATAGCACTAGTGAGTTTCCTAAGTGCAATTTGTGCTGATGTTGTAAACCCACTTTCCTTACTCCCGACTGGTTATACATATACACACAAATATTTATGAATCATTTTTGAAAACGCCTGTTAATTAAGACGATATTCAATTTCGAAATTTGTGAAAATTTACTGAGAATGCTTAACATGAAATAAACTTTAGTTTATGTCTTCATTTAAGGCAGTGTGTGAACTGATTTTAAATTTAATAAACAACACAAATAAAAAAGAAAAAAAAATTGTTTGTATATAAGTTTTAACCGATGTAATAATCAATAAAATATGCTAATGCCCATTAACTATTGACTGGCAATACTCGTAAATTGGTAAATTGTATTGAAATCTCTAAACACCCGAACTAACCATTGATGGTTCATCACTTTTAACCAAAAAAGTAACGCATAAAAATGCCGATCGAAATGATTTATGGGCCACTCAATGGGATGGCCAATTAAGATGCAGACAATATGATATTTTTACAAGCAACAACCATTTTTTTCCTTCAAGTTTTCAAAAGAATTTGAAAGATGACGTATGTATGTTTAAGTGGATATAGATAGATGGATAGTTGGATATATTTTTTTGATCAAATTGATTGTATCAGACATACATATGTATGTGCGTATGTATTTTGTTTTTCACAGTAATAAATGAATAAAATATATTTTTGTTTTTATAACATTTGCATCATTTGGAACTTGTTATCGACTCAGGTCATAAAGTAACATTAACGCAAGAAATTTTTTCTTGAAAAATGAAACCATCTTGCTTTTCCTCTAAAGTATATGTACATAAGAATGCCATCAAGCAATCACTAATAAAGACATACGATTTGATGTGATCATATAGGCAATCTAAGTGGGATTGAATTAGAGATAGGACGTCACTGCTGAATTATATATGTATGCTGGGTCAGTTTGAATGTCCAAGAGTATAGTATTGACAAGATTTAAATGACCAAAATATACTTCAAAGTAAAGCTCTATCAGACTGCGTGGTACCCTATGAAACTGTTTTTATTTAATTTATTTATTAATTACAATAGAATTGTAATTTTTATTCTAATCATGCGAGGTGAGTAACTAATACCATATGCTTGGTGTAGTTTAACATAACAGAGTTTCGCACCTATGACTTACACACTAATAGACTACCATTCTACCCCCTAGACTACTAAGACATCGGAAGGGCTGTTTTTAAGTTCAATCTTATTTTTGCTACTGGTTACTGGTTTTGATACTGATTAATCATAATCATTTTTCTATTTTATGAAAATGGTGTTCAAACACTATAAATGTCTATGTTCTCTACTAATATTAGTCGTCGTAGTTTTGTAGGTAGTGTCAGACATCTCCAACAAAATGAAATATGAATAAATATTTCTTCGGCGACTACTTCTCAGCAGATTTCTGGTAAAAACTCTTGAGAGAAATTAAAATTTCCATTAAAAGTTTCTCAAATAAATCTGTCGTTCGGAGTCGACTTTAAACTAAAAGTCCCGCCACTTATGTATGTATAAAATTAACACACACAACGTATTTTGTATAAGAAGCTAGATCGTAATCCTGACTGAAGGATTGTAGTGATCAATTAAGTAAGCCTGTTGCAGATTATCCGTGATCTAATCTCGTATAAGATTAAGGGCTTTATAATTTAATTAAATTTAAAGTATATTAAGTTAACTTTACTTCTCTATTTAGTTGTAATTGGTTAATTGAGCATCTGATAGATTGCAACGTGACTTTATTTCGTCAAATAGATTTTGAAATTGATTGAAATTGTCTACAAGGTTGATCTAGCCTCAACAGTGTAATTTAAAGTCATAATACGACTAAAATTTCTCATTCGTAATGTCCTTTTCACGCTAGTGGATTTGGGTCAATGTGCTAGATATTTCAATCATAAATCGAAATAGTAATTGAAATAAAAGGAACATATACAATCGATCTGAATTTTATAAGCTCTAATCTTTAGCTTTCAGATCTTCTATTATTTCTTAAAATATTTAATAATGATAAAGAAAATTAACAATTGTAGGGTGCAAGATTCCGAACAAAAAAGTGAAAAAGTGTGAAGAGAAGACAGATTTGAAGATATGCTCCATCAGTTCTAGTCAGTTAAATTTATATGTAACTGAAAGGGTGTAATAAACTTTTATGACATTGAATTAAATTGATACGAATTCGAATAACGAATGCCTTAAATAAATGGCCTTATATAAATATGTGCGTATGTATAAACGCATAAGCCTATGTATGTACATACCCAGTCAACATTTTTATAAATTCGAGTCTTTTTTGACTCTTCTATATGATTAGAATACTCGCTTATGCGCTTGTTATACTGTGCAAAATTATTGTTATTATCTGCTCAATAAGTTCCCATTGTTCATTGAGAGAGCATAGGGGCTTGAAAACATAATCCAGCGTGATTTATTTCTGTTTTTGACTGCAATTTCGATGTTGATTTGCGCCACTATGTATGCTCATGTGTTTCTTTCTGCGATAGATCTTGGGATTCCAGTTGATGATATTTCTCGTGGCTTACTTACATCTCTTAATGACAGCTTTAATGTGCTTTATTGTTTGAAGATGTTGGTTAGTAAACTTCTGAACAACTCGAGTTGTAGCATAAAATAGAAAAATTTACAAATTAACTTAATAAATATCGAATATCATAAGTTTCAGTCGTATTGAAAGAATTTGCAAGCTTCAAATGTTATTAGACGGGAACACATGGTTCAAACCACAGTTCAGACATCTCGAACAAAACGAAGTATCGAAAAAAAAAATGTCTTTCATTGAGTTTATCTCAGCAGCCTTCAGGCAAAAACTCTAATAATAAATGAAAGTTTCTCAAATCAGTCGTTCAGAATTGTAAGTCTCACCACTTTTGGATAAAATTAACACATGCAACAAGGGTGGTGAGAGGAACTAGGTTGTAATCCTGAATAAAGGCTAAAGTAAGTTAAGCATAACTATAGTGCTCCATATGGTATGTGCTTTCAAAGTGGACAAAACAGAAACGTAGTTATGAATGCCATTTGACCATTAAGCTATTGACGTAGTCATTGCAGGATTGCAATAGAATCTTCGTTTGAAAATCATTTGATGCTGATGATGATTACTACACGTAATATTTACATTTTATTGATCTTTTCTTTTCTATTTACTGCTCTAAATAGAATGAATACAAAAGCCCACATGCTACCAAATATCTCTAAAGTTTCTATTTCAAACTGCAGTAAACAACTTTTGCTAATGAAAATCCACATTCTAAACTTGTAGTTTCCTATTTTCAAATAATTTGCGCACGAAGCATTTGTGGTCATCACAGTCTAACTGCTGCCATTAGCTTTTAGTCATCTTAGATAGACTCAGATCGTTGACTTTTCCAAAAATCGATGCTCTAAATGCTGACTGGGTAAATTCTTTTCGTATTTCTGTTGGTCGAATGAAATACAACCGACATGTGAGACAAAAACATTTTTCATTGTTTCAAATAATGGCAGCTGATGCCAAGCAATGATGGCTGATTTCACAAAGTCACGTCAAAAACACAGATCAAATGCAGAATCTCAATTAAGATACATACACCACACTCACTCACTGACTAGTCTGTCTGCCTGGCTGATCATCATAAAAGTTTGTCGTGTTATATTTTCTTTTTGTTTCATTTTAATTTCTGACTAAATTAAAAAACAAAAAAACATTTATCCGCATTCACACGTACATACACACACATCTATATGAATGAAATGATCATTTTGTTTTTTAAAAAAGATCATTTCAAAGATTATGGGATTTTATATACATACTCGTATGTATGTATGTACGTATGTATATGGACACACATACATATGCATACTAAGATGGGATGAGTGAAAGACATCGGGTTTGTTTTTCATTTGTAGGCATTTTATATAGAAAGCCTTCATAAATCATTAGACATGCAATCGTTCTTCTTATTTGCTGCTTGATTTTCTAGACTGTTTTTCGTTTTTCTTCTCGTTTGATTTGAAATCTTTTGTAATTTTTGTTTGTTTTTTTTTTTGAAAATTTTTAAAATGGTTACAATCAACGAGGGGATTAGAAAAGGTGTAACATTTTACATTCACTTTGTGATTTATTATAAACAGCTTAGAAGCCATTATACTACCCCTATTTTAGACACGACAATAGTACATGAATACATACAAAGTGCTTGTATATTTGTTAATCTGTAAAAATAACTTTTAAAAGAGGAAATTATAAAAAAAAAAATCGTTTTGAAATTTCCAAAGGCAAAACTATTTTCCGTATTTTTAATGGCTTTTTAAACCATCACAATACAATACAGTTTAAATTAAAAAAATTTTGCTTTGAAAACCAAGATAAAAAATAATTGAAAAGCATAAATTTGTTTAATAAAGTCATGCATAACTTAAATACAGTTTTGGAGAAAATAATAACGACCATCACATTTAATATTTTTAGAAGAAGTTCAGGTTTCGTTTCATAAATAATTTAAATACGTACATATGATATGTATATTTGACTTGGATATAAAATGGTTTTTCATAATTGAAAACAGTAAAACCCTTAAATTGTATAGAAAAAATTGATGAGAACGCTATACAATTTTCTTAAAATAAATTCTTAAACTAGGTAAAAACATTTTCATTTGTATATAAATATGTTATTAACACTTTGTTGCAGCTTCTTTCATCCTTATGACTGTCTCACATCGGTGTGGAAGATTTCGGAAAATATTCATTCATTCATCATTCCAACTTGATTTTTGTCTACAAATCCTTTTTTTTTAGTTATAATTCCCATTTTTGTTTTTTCGGACTCCACAGAGGTGCTCAAAATCCCAGATTTGGTTATTAAGGCTACCAGTTCAAAACGTATATTCTCTTTCCTGAAACTTTGATTTTGATGATTGTTTTGGATCATTATCCTGCATAATTTCTTGAATTTCGTCTTTTTCAAATGGAAGCATTTGCTTTTAATGCATATGAAGGTAGTCCACAGCGATCAGTTTTTTCGATTTATCCAATAAATTGCACCGTCACTAGAAGACACTTTTTTGTATATTTAGGATCAACGCTTTGTAAAAAAAAGCTTTCAAACAAAACAAATTTATCTTGGATTCATCTGACCTAAGTGCGTTTCTCCACGTTTCACTTTACAGATGTTATCTTGTAACTTTTTTTGTTATGTTGCGTTTACTCGAATCAGCAATTTCCTGTAGTTTTTAATTTTTTTTAATCCAGCTTCTTAGAGTCTGTTTCTTATAGTGTGACTTACATAGATAATAAGTAAAAGGATCTGTATTGCTTTCACGCAAATCTTGTTAATGTTCCTTGCTTATTGCTTCGGATAATTTACTTAAAGTTTTAAAAGTAAAAGTAGATAAACTAGAGTAATTAAAATAAAAGTTTAATGAAAAATTTGCAAATTGTGAATTTTAAAATAGAAACAGCTGTCAGCAGATAGCAAATTTGCCATTATAAGGGCTCTGGAAGAAGGCAAATCAATGAAGGGAGTTGCTCATCAATTTAACATCAACAAATCAACGGTTTGTCGGATCTCATCGCGATATCGTCAAACAAATAACGTGGAAAGAAAGCCAGGAAGTGGTCGACCTAGTAAATCTACTGCCCGCCAAGACCGTCAAACGGTAAAAATAGAAAAACTTGACCCTCGGAAACCTAATTATGCAAACGATCAATTAGGGGTTTCTATTGGTGTCCACACAGCCAGAAACCGATTAAGAGAGGCAAATTTATTAGCTAGAAGACTAACCAAGAAGCCACTTATAAGTAAGGTTAATAAGAAAAAACGGCTTGACTTTGCTAGACGGTATCTGCATTGGTCAAAAGAGCAGTGGGCCAAAGTTTGTGGAGCGACGAATCAAAGTTTAACTTATTTGGCTCTGATGGGATAAATTATATTCGTCGGTTCCCAAAACAAAGATAATCACAACAATTCTGTAAATAAACAGCATTCTGTAAATAAGACAAGACACGGTGTTGAGCATAATATGGCATCGAATTGCATTTTTTTTTCTCGCTACTGTATGTATGTACTTGCGATTTAAGAAGACCCCACAAAGAAAATTTCAACAGGATCAAATCGCACGATCTGAGTGGCAGAGTCCACATCACGTCCATGTGAGGTGATCATGTTCTGAAATCGCTCATACAGAATATCCAAAGTAGCATGAGTTGTGTGGCACTTAACGCCGTCCTATGCCTGGTGCTCATCTAATTGTGGCTAAAAGAATTCAATAATCATTGTTCTGAAAGAAATATGGATCAATGGCACCGCCAGCCTAAAAACCACAACAAATAGTGACTTTTTCCGTATGCATTGGATGCACTTGGATCTCATGTGGATTCGTATCGTCATAAATTCGATAAATTGGTTTGTTCACAGACCTTTTCCCCTTTTCCCTGATCGTTTATGTGAAAGTTAAGGTCAGTTGCCGACTGCTATATAGCTGTTTTCTCTGCCTGTCCATGGTAATTTAGCAAGATAGACTGAATAAACAACAACTAATTCAACAGATGTAATTTCTACAAGATGGCCATTATCAACTGTCAAAGTTCGATAGTCCCTGTTGCAGAAGGTTGTTATTCCTGAACGCCATTTCAATGTTATATTCCATTTAAAATGTTATTTTTAAAATGTTATGTTATTTTCGAAAAAAATATATGAAATATAGGAATTTAAGTATTCACTACCTGCGCTTTGATAATATAAAAAATTTTCTAAAAATGGAAAAAATTTGATGGTACAGTAAGAGGTATGCCTGAGTTCCTCCACTTGTTTGATTTAAAATAATAGAGCATTATTATTACCTAAATTTGAAAATTTCTTTGTTTCGTAAATCGTTGTTGATTTAACCTGGCACCTGGCATTCGATATTTGAAATTATATTGGTTTTTAATAAAATAATGTCTATAAAAAAAAAATAATTAAAATTTGTATTTCGTTTTGAGGGAAACAAAGGTTTTTTTGTCATTATTTTTCAGCAAATCTGATTTCCTTGTCCATCTTACAGCAACAATTTTGTTGAATTTTTAATCATTTTTCATAGAAAATTTGTAATATTTTTAACTGTTGGTAAAATGCAAATTATTATTGTAAGTATACCAATTACAGGAAATACGTAAAATTGCATTTTTTTTTCCAAACAAAGAAAAAAAGAGTACAAAACCTTTGGAGGAAAAAAACATACTTTTTGTGATTTTGTTGGTTATTTTTGTAACTATTTATTGTCCTTTATTTTTAACTAATTTTGTATTACACATTTTAAGTTTAGGTTGTAAAAATTGGTTGCCTGAAATTCTATGAATTTGATGAAGATAGTTTGACGAATCAAGACGATCTTTTATCTCATGAAACATGTAAATTTATTTTTTTAATTATGTGTCGAATTGGGAAAAATTATTATTAAATAGTTTATACATACACAGAGCGCCATAAGTGAGTCAACACCCACTATAATTTTAAATTTTCTATTATAAAAAATATACTTGTAGCACAACAATAATTTTTGCGATTTTTTTGTTTTAACATTTTATAAGTAATAAATAAACGTTTTTAATTTATGGAAATTTATTCGACTATTCTCATTTACTTTTCTCGCTATCCTAAGAAAATGAATTATTTCAGCGGTGTTTACTCACTTTTGACGCTCACTGTATATACACCCATACATAATTGGTCATTACAACCATTTAGTCAGGATTACGACCTAGTTTCTCATACCACTTATGTTGTGTGTGTTAATTTTATACATGAGTGGCGAGACCTACAGTTTAAAGTCGACTCCGAACGACAGATTTTTGAAAATCTTTTCATGGTAATTTTAATTTTTATTCCGAGAGCTTTTGCCAGAAATCTGCTGAGAGGTAGTCACCGAAGAAATATTTTTGCATATTTCGTTTAGTTGGAGATCTTTGATCTGGTATTTGCACAGAGGCCTCATGTCTAATAAAATAACTGCGACAGTATATATCAATCACTGCTCTAAACTAAAAGGTTGCCTTCAGTTAACCTCTTTCAAAAGGCAACTGTCAGTTAACATTCTGTAAAAAATTTAACAAAGTGTCTCATTTGGTTTGTACATGATAGCCATTGATATCAAGCAATAGCGTGATTCGAGAAGAAATAAAGTGAGTTTCGTGTGCTCATTAAGCAACCATAGCTAAGCAGAATAAATACCATGGTACTGAATACATCGGTTTACTGAATTTCGTTGTGGTCATTCAAATTCGGTAGATGTTCTACACGCCTATCAAATTGTGATATGGGATTTGCTATTTGATAAAAAAAACACTGCCAATTTCCTTGTAATTAACTTTCTGGTATTTCAATACAATGTACTGCATAAATATAATTTTTCTACTTAAAAAAAATAATTTCTTATCCAAAAACCAGTGTTAACACTATTTCTACCACGATTTTGTGTATACCTATTTCGACCAAAAGGTGTCTTTTGACACCTTTGCGTTTGGATGCAAATAATTATGGAAATAATTATTAAAACATATCCTATTCCTATTCCTATTATTTCCAAAAAACAATCGAATATAAAAATTATAACGGGGAATTCATTGTACCGAAAATTAATGGCATTTTCGAAAACTTGCTGAACAGAATTTCACAGAATTTACATGGCACGGCATTTCGCAGAATTTCCAATTGCACAGAATTTCCATGGCTTGGTATAATAAAACGAAGAGGAAAAAAACTAAAAACAAATTATAGTTCAGTCCAAATGTATGTCAGTGTATTTTCTTTGTATTTTTTATTCCTTGCTGTAAGAAAAATCGTAAAGATGTCAAAAGACATCTCATGGTAGAAATAGGTATATCATGTACGCATATACCGATCCAGAATGAGTTGGAGGATAATGATAACGCTAAATAAATTTAACAATTATTATACGAATTTTCAAAACATTAACTGAGAAAAAATTATTGAACTTTGAAAAAAATTTCAAGTTAAAATTTTAAAAGGTGTCTTTTGACACCTTTGGTAGAAATAGTGTTAAATTCGCGAAAAGTCAAGAACTCGTAGCAATTAGACTTTGAACTTAGTATTCGTATTAAATATTATCAACTTTGTGCGCTAAGGAAGGAAAGCTGAATTCTAAGTTTCTTTATTTGATGTGCTTTCTTTTTGCGGTTGATTTTGATTCACTTTCCATTGTAGCAAATTTCCCTCCTGATATAATAAAACTGGTCTATATTTGTAAATAACTCCTGGAACGCCCTATTAACTCGGAGGTTTTTGGTCCAAGGAGTGTTTTTTTCCGTTTCATCTGTCGCCCCTTTTTATTTTCTGAAGATTTGAAGTAAGATCTGCAAAGGTAGGACTTAAAAAGCACTTATACAATCGACATTTAACTATTATATAGCCATTTAAGAACCGTGTTTATATGTATGTGAAACAAAAGTGGTGATAACCTTTGCAAACACAACTCTACAGTTGGCATTCTCATAAAGGCACTTAAAAAATGAGCAGTGATTTTAGAAGGAAAGTTTTTACTTCGCAACGCGCTCCAGGTGACACTGTAATTTAATTTGTCAAAGCTTTTTTCAAAATCGGCAAAACAGAGTGATTTATGGTGTTTGAATCCTGCTTGCTGCTGCCTTTGAGTCGATTACCTTCTAACGTAGGTCCGATTCTCATTTAGTCGGTCAATGGCATTGTTGTATGTACAGCAATGTAGTTTAGTAGTAGTAGGTTTACTAAACGAAAGCTCGTGGTTCAAACCTTAGCTCTGAAGAAAAAACAATAGTAAAAAAAATCCAACGTTGACCTCCTCTCTACAGTCTTCTAGCAATAGCAGTGTCTTTCGGAGACCACGTTAATCTGTAGATCCTGCCGTATCCTGACTAAAAGGTGATAATAGTCAGTAAATTAAGCAAGTAAAATAAGGTTTTGGGTATATTTATGACTAATTTTTTGGTGTCATTCTACTAAAAGTTGCAGATAATTCTGTAGATTATTTTGCCGCTTGTCTACTTTTAATAAATGAAAAAGTAGATATGTCGTCCACACCTTACAGGACTTCATTCATTAACTTTATTTTCCTTGAGCTATGTATGCGCTTCTCTAATCTAAGCACTATTGCACATAGTGCTTTTAAAATTGGATGCCTCTACTGAAACCTACCAAAACATGTTGCAAGTTCTCCATACCATTACCTTATGGGTCTCAGAGTAAATTTCCAAATATGCAGAGGCTATTACCAGGTTTCCTATTTTATACAAGTTGAATTCTCAGCGTAGCAAAAAATAATGGTTTGGAAAAACTTCAATGTCGGCATAATTTATTTATAATGTTTCACTTGATTCTTATTGTTTATACATGAAATATTTACATATGTATGTATGTATGTACTCGTATATTTTCCTCGAATTTTTGGGCATGTTAATTAAAATGGAGCATCCGTGTAAGATACATTTGTGAATTCCATGGAATATCGACTGCTTTTTTCAAACCCTTTTATCAAATCCACAGTGAGTGAGTGCGTGTATTTGTTTAGATACAATAAGTAGCAACATTACAAATACCGCAACATTTTAAATAAAGAAATAGCGTCGGCTATACATACATACGTCTATTTTCTAACAATGGATCAAAAAGGTTTGAGGAAGTAAAACAAAAGGATTAGACACAGTCTCCGTATAAACATAAATAAATGCGCACACACATTAAATTATTCAAACATTTGTGGATGGTTGCCATCAAAGTTAAACCAGTGTTTTGAGTATATAAACATATTTACACCCCAATTACGGAATCCAATTGCTGAGCATGTAAAAGTGTGATGTGATGTGATATAATGGTACGGACGGATGGATGGTTGGTTGGTTGGCTGGTTGAGTGAGTACATAGATATGGATATGGCGGATATGGATATTTACGTGCATGCGTTTAACTTTTATATGTATGTGCAGACGGACGAATGTCAGCGGCTTAAATGCATTTATTCGTTTGAACAGTCATCCATGTCAATTTGAAATGTTGTTTCTTTCGTTTTTTTCTCGTTGTTTTATAAACAAAGTCGCCGTTTTCGGTTGTATTTTATGCAACATTTTTTCCTCTGTAGCTGCTGCTTTCAATTCAGTTCAGTTTGATTTTATTTTCGGCTGTTTTTAGCACATAAGTGTGAAATTTTAACATTTTTTTCTGTGTCTTGTCGAATTTATCTCTTTTCAGTGACTTGGCTGACTTTCCTTTATCATTGAGACAACAACAACACTAACAACACCAGCAATACATTGTTTTAAATACACACATACATTGAAAAAATAAATGCTTCTCTGTGAGTTTTGCATAAAAAAATTTCGAGCTATAAATTATATACGAGTACATCTGTCTGTGCGTCCGTCTGTTGGTCTGCCTATCTGATATAATTTTTTTCTTTATCTAAAAGTCAAACAAGATATTTTTAAACAGTTTGTTTAGATGCATCTTTTCAGGTCACGAATGTGTGTCAAAGTATTATTTTAATGCACCACAGGAATCGTGATATTCTCACAATTTGTTGTGTTTGTTTTTAAAATTTTCCGATTAAATAAATATTTTTGTTTTTATTGAAATAGGCCAACATGTTAAAAGTTTGTAATTAAAACTAATTAAAACTATTGCAGATAGATGTGATTAAAACCTGGCTGATTTTACTCTTAAAGTGCCAAATTGCGAGAGTGGTATGAGGAAGTTAGAAGGTACAGGTATATACTCAGGTTATCTTAGTTGTGGTGGTTAGATAAGTGGTTAAATAAATCCAATCTTGACTCTGTTCAAATAGTCTTGCCTACATTGGAATAGCAGTTATCGCTGCTTGATCGACATAAGACTTATAAACACTCGCATAGGCTACATTGTTCCTGTAGTCATTGCAACCCTTCAGGCAGGATTACGACCTAGCTCCTCACATAACTTATGTTGTACGCAGCGTTGCCAGATTTTTTTAAACTTTATTTCTGGGAAAAAAAACTTTTTTTTACAAAAAAAAACTTGTTTTCTACAAAAGTACCAACATTTTTAAAGGAAATTTCGGAGCCCGGTGCCCTCTGTTGGTGTTTTTTGCGTTTTTTGTCCGGGACTAATAAAATACACAATATTTTATTTAAAAATGTAAATATTTCCTGTTTTAATACTGAATTTATTGAAAAAAATTTTAAATTTAATTTTGCCGAAAAAACTTGTTTTGTTAGAAAACAAATTTAATGAAAACTTTTTCGCATCTCCAAAAACTTGAAAAAAAGGGAAAACTTGGCAAATGGCAACGCTGGTTGTATTGTTAATTTTATACATGAGTGGTGGGGGGCTGCAGTTTAAGGTCGATTCCGAACGACAGATTTTTAAGAAACTTTTTCATGGCAATTTTATTTTACTCTAAGGGCCATTATTACAACTTCCCGTTAAAGTTGGGGTTAGTTAAAGGTACCTTTAGCTAAAGTGAACGGCAAAGTTACCTTTAACTTATTTTCGTTATTACAACTTACTGATAAAATAAAATTAAAATATGGCAGTGCCGGAGCAAAGTCGATAAAACTGCTCAATTAAACAAGTTTTTTTTAACGCAGTGGCAACAGCGGACTTCGTTTTTTTGTTGTATATGCTCATTTTGTTTAAATTTGAAATTGCCATATCGAAAATAGTATATGATATGGCAAGTTCAAACATAAAGTGACCTTTAAATGTTAAAGGTAGGATGATCTTCCCTTTAGCTTAACGATCACTTCTATCTTATTGGGTACTCATAATAATGAAAAACAATTTATCTGCCCGTTAAAATCCTCCCATTAGTTAACGGCAAGTTGTAATAATGGCCCTTAGAGTTTTTACCAGAAAACTGCTGACTTTTGCAGCTGTTAAAATAAGAACGGACCTCTTCATATTTATGGTAGATTGAGAGGTTTTAAACAAGGCGACTCTTTATCATGAGGCCTCTTTAACTTTGTTATCGAACCTGGTCTACGGATGTAAGGAGTCTATTGTAATGTCACTGTTTTTTGTTGTTGTGTGCACCGACGGCATCGTCAGCAATGTGAGTACCAATCGGTTTGCTTTTGTTGCCTTTAGTGCTTTAGCGCTATAGATTGGGTATATATTGTCGACAAGCAGGGGAAGTGCGCCATATTACATTCCAGATTATAGCAGTCAACGTTGCCAATGAATTTTTTATCTTCGTTTCTTCATTACCAGCGAAAATTATGACAATCTAGAGATTAACCGTATTTTCTCTTTTAAAAAATCAGCTTCTATTATGGTCAGCTTCTATTATGGGCGCTGTTACGCACCGTTGCATCTGGGAGGAGAAAATGTTCCACCCAAGATCGTTGCTCCAGTGCCAGTTGGCGATGATTTTCGCATCCTAACCAACAATAAGATATATGAGCTCCTCAACGATATGCATGCTCTCTAAAGTTTTAACATCCAGTAGGTACGCTGAGTCGATCATGCTGTTCGGTAGGAAAAAGATATTCTGATGAGAAGTTGAGAGGATCAGCGGACGACGGTGTAGAAAACGAACGTGTAACGCGTACACGAATGGGAAAGGATCAACAGAAAGCAAGTTTTAAGGCATGCCGAAATCTGACAAACAGTTTGTATCAGGTGTCAGGAGTGTAAACTAAATGATGAGGATATTGGCGGTCTCTGTATTGAATTGATAATACAAACAGCAATAACTGAAATTTGTAATAAATTGTACCATTTTATTTGCTTTTTTTATATTTTAAGTGGATTTTTTTTTTAAATTTTTGGTAGTGTTTCAGTACTCTATTAAATTTTATTTCTTAATCATTTACAACCAAAGTGTTGTATCGTTAAAAACATGCATGATTTAACTGCTGTTGAAATAAAAAGCAAAACAGTTGTTAGCGTTAGAAAAATTTCCTAGCCTTTATGACAATTAAACATGTTAATCATAATATTATTTATGCATCTGTTTATAGGTGGTTATAACTTTGTTAAGAACAATATTCGTTAAATTGAAATATGACTTAATGACATCGTTTTTTTCTTCGTTTGTTTTTTTTTTTTTGTTTGTTTAAATAAATGAAAATAGAAAACTGGTTTAATATTATTAATAAAACTTTATGTTGATTTATAGCAAACAAACAAATTTTTAATTTCCATTCACAAATACTATGTATGTATGTATGTACATATGTATGTCGCAATATAATTAACACTTCTTTCCTTTTTTTATGGAACATAGTTAAACCTTAAAATATGTGGTTATCGGTTCGCCGTGATTTTAAAATAGCCTCTAGAACATTTTTAACTGTATTTTTGTACCGCTGGAGAATACTGAAGGGCTATTGAAACCTGAAAAACTGCTCTTTTGGATAAAAAAGCTTCACATGTAATTGAAGTCGCCGTAGTCTAGTAGGTAGTGTGTTGGCTTATTAGACGTAAAGCCAGGGTTCGAGCCCCAGGCCAGACATCAAAACAAAATACAAAAAGTATTTCTTCGGCGATTTCCTCTCAGCAGATTTCTGGCAAAAACTCTGAGAGTAAATAAAATTGCCATGAAAAGTTTCTCAAAAAATCTGTCGTTCGGAGTCGACTTTAAACTGTAGGTCCCGCCACTTATGTATAAAATTAACACACACAACATAGTTGGCGTGAGAAACTAGGTCAATAGGCCTGGCTGAAGGGTTGTAATGACCAATTATGTATGTATGTATGTAATTGTAGCAGCAAGTAATTGCAGCTATTTTTTGTTGCTTGTGTGTACCGACAGCATCGTCACCATTGTGGATACCAAGCGGGTTGCTTTTGCTGCCTTTAGTGCAAGTAATTGCAGCACCTGATATCCATTTACGGGTTTCAAAACCGCCGATCCACCAAGGCTGTCAGATACTAAATATCTTTCATATGATGTGTCATTTATTTAGAGACGGTTTTGTCATTTACAAATATGGAATGTTTAATTATCAAACTTACTGCGAAAGAGGCCTCACATTAGTGATGATTTTCGACGCCTTCCACAACCTACTGGGCAAGAAAATGGCAAGATTATAAACAAATTTGTAGAGACTGGTCAGGCCACTGCACCACTGCATTGCGCATACGCATTGCATACGCTTACATATTGCCGAAAATATTCCAGCTTTTAGATAAAGTATGATAATTAGGTGCTCAAAAAACAGGTTTTCGAAAAAAAATTTCTTCAGCAACGAAGCTCATATCTCACTCGCTTGTTACGTCTACAAGTAAAATTGTTGCATATACTATAAGCCTGAGAATCCCGAAGCTATTGGGAAAGGGCTATTGCATTGTGGTCTAGAAGTGTCTTTGAGCCGTATATTTCAGAATATGAGCTATGTACGTAAGATAGTTCTTGAAATATTTTTTCAATTATCTTTTAAATTTTTCAAATATGTGACTTGACAGCAATGATTGTATTTGCATTGTAGCGCTGTTAACTCCAGAATTTAATCCATCCCTTGCAGCGATTAGCTGTTGATAGCTGATATCTAACTTGAACTTGGTAGCCCTCTTCTCAATTCTCCAAGACTTTAAATATCGGTTTCCAAACTTAACAAAGATACACAATTGGTCATTACAGCTCTTCTGTCAGGACTACGAACTGGCTACTCACACCACTTATGTGTGTTAATTTTATACATGAATAGATTTTTGAGGAGCTTTTCATGGCATTTTTATTTACCCTCAGAATTTTTGCCAAAAGACTGCTGAGGAGAAGTCGCTAAAGAAATATTTTCTCGCATTTCGCTTTGTTGGAGATGCCTTAGTTTGAACCGTGGCCTTATGTTTAATAAGCCAACACACTACCTACTAAACTACGGCGACTACAAAACTGAAGGTGACACTAATAATGGGGGACACTAATACTCTCATTGAAAAATTATCAGTTTCTGCTACCGTCTTTCTGTTGTAACGAATTTTACTATTTGAATTGATTTTATTGCACCTAAGCTCCAATGTTGCCTGTTGACTCATAGTCATTAGCTTTGGATTGATTAATTAGTGTACCGTTGCAATGTGGCTTATGTTTCATTGTTTTCTTCGTCACTAAAACGAACTAAGATGTGATAAAATAATGGAAATCTAAGCCTTTACGTGACAAGGCTTCTTGCAAAACTACTTTCTATCACATAAAAAGTAAACAGATTCCAATCTAATGTTTATATAAACCACTTATCCTTTTTCCCTTGAACAACATACCATATTTTCTTAGTAGCAATATAACGTATCAGTAACTGCGATGTGTGTATTTTCGTATTTGTACTTGAGACGGGCTGCATGAATTAAAATTTTTTCCAAAAGCGGTTCGTGCAATTGTAATATTTAATCCGATTGCTTTACTTTCCGACTGAGATGGTATTTTTTCATTCCGGGTATAGGAGAATAGAATCAGCAACCAATTAGATTAACGTTGTTGATACATGCGGATTTAAATTATTTAGGAGGTATGCCAAATGGCAAATTGCAAACTTGTAGCTTGAAAAAATAAGTTACAACAAATTATTTTCCATGTTGTGGTTCGCAATTTGTACATTTCTTTAGACCAGCACACAGGAGATGATCCTTATTCATGCAATGCATTGGAATACAAGAAAGATAGTTTATAGGAGAAAGGACCGTTGTATATACCTCCGTAACTAATTTCTTTTTAGTAATAATTATCACTTTCTTTTTTCCATTGTGAGTAATCACATATAATGTCACACAATCCGACAACTAGTCAGACAACCGCAAATACCCAGAGTTTCTGTAGAGAATCGTACCCACGGCCTTAGCATTTGAAGTTTAACACACTACCAACTAGGCCATCAGGGCACCCTATATGGCTTATATGTATGTGTTTATAATAGTTTTATTAATATTCTGGTTCACCACTTATTGTTAATTCGTAAATTAACACTAAATTTTACGAACTTTTATTTTCTTAATGCATAAGGCATACATACATACCAATTTCAAAGTGCCGATACAATGTATTTGAAAAAGTTTGAAATTTAATTTCTTTTATCTGTAGTTTTGGCAAAAATACAGCAGCAGATTTTGTATTTAAATTTTAAACCAGCTTTTAACAATAAATTTTAATTTATGCGGGGGAGAGTGAATTTATTTAGCGACTTTATTATTTGGCGACAGGTGTTATTAGTGCTCATGCACTAATTAATAAACTTGGTTTAATACTCTCCTCGATCCGGTATTCAAATAAAAGAAACGCAAAAATAAAAACTTGAAGATGATCACATCGTGGTCCATGAATTTCAAAATGTGTAGGCGTCTCTATAGTACAGTGGTGGTAATTTTTGCTGATCATTTTTGTTTTCGATCTTTGTTCTGTTGAAACATGCTTTTCTTTGTTAATTGTTTATCAAATTGATTAGTTTCATTAGACACGAGACCACGATGTTTTGTTATTTCGAGGGAGTAATTAATCACGACATTTTTTTGTTTTTGGTGTATGACTTCTGTCACTTGACAAGTGCTAAAATTTTAAACAAACATGTTGATTGTTTTTCAGTATTGAAAAAAAATGGGGAAACAAAGGTTAAAACAAATATTTATTAACAAATATTTGTAGATAATTCCCATTTAGTTGTTGTATGAATTTATTTTAAAGCCAATAAAATTATTCATTCAAAATTTCGACAATTCAAATTCGACATTTTTGTCGTCCAGAAATGGATGATTTTTCTACGAAAATGCGAATCAGTTTCTGGTATAAAGGAGTTACGAATTCTGTATGCCAACTGGGACGTAAATTTTATTCACCGTATTTTTTTTTGCAACCCATAAAAGAAGAGTTTTGATTCGATGACATTTAAAACTATTTACATAGGAACTGACAATAAAGATATTTAAATTTGCTTAAGTTTGTTGACGACCCACCCGTCATTGACTACAAACTTAAAACCACGATCTAATAAAGCTTAATACATTGCGGTCATTAAAAAGTACCGGAGTGATCTATCCTGTAGGCGGTCGTGGAACTTCTATTAGATATACATAATGTCCATCTGCCTTATTAAGTTTCTATAAACGAAGCAACCCGAATATTTTTTGTTTAAAAAATACCTAAAAAAATTGTCATATACTATAATAATTGAAATAATTAATTAAATTAAATAACTAAATTACAACCTTGTGTAAATCAATAAAATAAACTACCGAAGGCAATTGTAATAAATAAAAAATACCACTCCCTATAAATATTATAATATATAGGCCAATGGGCCACATATGAAAGGTGGAAAGTGCAAAGCATATCATTTATAAGCGGTAGTTTACAAAGATAGATTTTAGCCTTGCCTTTTTGGGTTTGGTATTGCTGTGGCAATAGTTTCCCTTTGATTTGAAATTAAAAATATTGTCAATGCCGCCGTTAATGGGCAGGTCGGCTTCGAAGGCTTGATAGGACATGTACCTCTGTTAAGTCTTGGAAAATTTTTATGAATAAAATAAATTAATTGAAATAATATAAAAATGAAAAATTAATTGAATAAATGAAATTTATTGAGTGCTTTCAATGTGGTTTGACTAATTCACTTTATAAAACTTTAATTCCAGTTCAGACGCTAACCAAATATATAAAAAAAATTTTTTTTGTTAAATTATTGGTAGTTTTTAATTTGGCAGTGGCCACAAAATGACTTTTCTGTTTGTCTAAAATTGCAGGAAAATTTCAGTACATTTTGATAAAAATATTGTAAGATCTGACAACTGTATGAACAGTGGTTAACAATTTTACCAAAAACGCGAACAAAGTTTAATCGGCCACTCTTCTCTTTGGCACCCACTTCACAAAGTTAAATTTCGATAATTGAATCTTATTTTGTTCTTCTATCCTAGAAGTAAACATGCTAAAATTTTAGTCTTCTGAAACAGAATAAAACTTTCATTCTTCATAAAGGGAGTTTCAATTATCATTTGACACATAATGGCACCGTCGAAGAATAATAATACAGAGCACGTGGGGCAAGTTTACACTATCAAAAGAGTTGTTTATTTCAACTTGGACAGGAAGCACGAAGGATGGGACATATGTAGCTGTATTATTTGATGCTGAGACTTTCTACTGGGGTAGAAAAAAATCTTTGGAGCGGTAACCTCAGAGAAAGGAAAGATAAAGTTCAAATTGAACGGGTTTGAGACAAATTTTACTTTTGTTGGTAACTGAAGCGATTGATTTATGCATCAAAGTATTGAAAAGTAGCCAGAGCACTGTAACCAAAATTTTATCGGACTTAATAGAATCAAGGAACACATGTTTTGGAATAAGAATCTATTTAAATTCAATATGCAGGCTCTGTGATGCGTAACATAAATCCCTGAATACATTCTTGGAACATATGCGTCTTAAATGTATCGTAGAAGGAAATAGATGGTTGTTTATCAACTAAGGAGGTTGTTCATATTGACGTCGAACAGCATTCTGAATGGAATTCAGCTGACATGTGGATTCGTTGCAGAGAAAATATACAAATATATATTTAAAAATATATAAAAATACACTGCGTAAAATCGATATAATATTGATTAATCTTTGCGATGCATTGCATCGAAAAAAAAAACAACGTCCTTATCCCATAGTATTCATCAAGCTAAGCCTTAGTATGATGAGGAGGTTTTATTTTCCTCTTATCCACTTTATAACTCTTCCTCCACTTAGTAATTTGCTATCAATGGCTATAAAATGAAAATTAATTAATTCTGCTTGTTCCTATTCTGACAGAAGTCAAATGGTAGATGCTTGTTGAGAGAAGTAGTTTTAAGATGTGAGAAATTTAAAAATTCTCAATCTTGTTGAACTGCCCTCGTGTAAAAGTATCATTCTTCTAAATAAAAGACTTTAAAAAAAACTAATCAAACTTGTAATTTTTTAAATATGTCAATCAAATTTATTAATTTTGTGAATTAATTAAAAAATGTACATCGTGACTTGTGTTTTTTCTTATGATATTTACTTAAAACTCATTTAATTTATACATACATAAATAGAACTGCTTAAAAACAATTTCTTTTGTATTATTTCAATTATGCTATGTTAAGAAAACAATTTTAAAAAACATTTTTTAATTTTTCAAAACAATTGTTTAAATTGTTTTATCGTTTGTTTTGCTTTTTGTGGGAATTAAAAGTAGTTTTTATAAGTAATTGTTGATGTATTTATTTTGTACGTAGGAAATTATTAAAAGTATTTTGTTTTTTTTCTACACTTAAATATTAAATTGTTTTCTTTTTTTTCTAATTAATTAATTAATATATAATAAACATTAAATTTGATAATAATAATAATAATAAAAGCCTAATGCTAAAGCAAAAAAAAACTAATATTTATACAAAAAGTACAAGAAAATAAAGGAAATAGTCAAGCAACTTAAAGATCAACGTTTTAATATGCAGAGGCAGACGAACAGAATGTAAAGAAAAACTTGCACTAGATAGAAAGTTCAACAAGAAGGAATGTTGGTTGTATAATAAAAGAGGTTTGAGGTGTGTAAGGAAGTAGGTAGGAAGTGTTTGTTTTGCTTAAATTAAACTAATTTTTTTTGTAATTGGTGTTGTGCATTTTTTTTTTAATAAGGACGGCTACACATTTCTTCTTTTTTTTAATGTTTAAGTTTCTCTTTAAGCTTATTTAAGGCAATTTTCAGAATATAATTTCCTAAATTTAAATTTGTTTTTGATTTTGTTTTTGTGTTTCTAGATGTGTGTTTTTTTAAAAACTACCTTACTTTACTTAATTTATAAAAATATTTCATATGCATTTTTTAACTTAAAACTACTAATTAAATTAATAAAATTTAAACGATGAAAAAACTAAAAAAAAACAAAAACAATTAATTAAAAAAATAAAATAAAAATGGAAAAATAAAAACAAAATTCATTATTGAATTGATTATGAAATTTGAGGGAGTTTCAATTTTCACCTTATGGCTAACGCTAGATGTGTTATAATTTTGTGTTTGAGTGTTGTTTTTAGGCTAGTAAATTAGAGGTGTGTTTAACTTTAATATACATACATACATTCATTCACAAGAGGCAAAACTTGTATTAATCAATTGAATTTCTTATAAAATATAACAGAATATTTACAGAAATAACAGGATTTTTTTTGTTAAAAATTAAAAATTGTTTTAAAGTTATAGAAAAAAAAAATATTAAAATTACGCCCCTGTTCAGAGCGTTATATATTAAATCGAAATACAGTTTAAGTTTGTATTTAGAACTTCAGTATGACAAGTGTTGTCAATACACGATGAATTATTTGTGTGATTATGACTAACTGCCGAATTGGATGCAGCAGCAACAACTGCTAAGGCAGCCTCAACATCAGCCGCATCATTTTCATGCTCCCGATTTGTTACCGCACCACGAGTTATTACATCATGTACAACAACATCGTCTCCACTATTGCCTATACCACCACAAACACCGGTATGAGTTGATATTGTTGGCATTAGACCACTATTGCTATGCCCATAAGGTTGTCACATCGATAAAGAACTCACACCAGCAACGGCAGCGGCCGATATTTGGGCATGTGGCGATTGATGCAACTGATGCGAATGGGCAGCACTAACTGCCAGCGGATGTCCGTGCAGATGTGGATGTAATCTCATGGTGGGCATACCCATGGCCATTGAGTTAATCGAATGCAGGGAATGTTGCAAATGTAAACCGGGTTCTAATTTTGGTTTTGTATCCATTAGATTAGCATAGTCCGGATGTTGTACACCACCCATGGTGGGTTCATTAACTTTTTTATTTTGTTTACGTTCCTTAGCTCGTCGATTTTGAAACCAAATTTTTACTTGACGTTCAGACAGGGACAGTGATTGGGCCAATTCAGTTTTACGGCGTATCGTAATATAACGAGACGTACAATATTCCTTCTCCAATTCTAAGCGTTGAAAATCCGTATAGACAACACGATATTTATCCTTAGTGCGTGTTTTACCTGTAATGGTAATAAAAGAAAGGGGATTCAAATTAGTAATAAAGTTACATAAAAAAGTAAAGTATAAGAACTAAAATTATAACTAAATAGACAAACATTCTTTTTTTAAATCTAAGTACATATATGTATGTAGGTATATTGTCTGTATCACTACATCTGCATATAGTAGTTGTAGTAGAGACTCGACAACCATGCTTGAATTGTGAAAAATTTGAATATAACTGACTCGTAGGGTTTTTGTGATTATTCTCAAAAAAAATTTTGGCATAACTTTCTTGTGCCTCCGTAATTTAAAACATTAGGTCTGCTTCTGGATTTAAATGATGAAATAAGTGGATAATTAATGAACTCTTTTTGTAGTTGAGTTATTACTTCGACGGCTTTCTCTCAGTGGTTTTCTGGTTAAACGAGGGTAAATAAAGGTTTCTCAAAAATCTGCTGTTGTCGGAATCGACTTTAAAATATAGACCTTGCCACTCATGTATAAAATTAACACACACAACATATATGGTGTGAGAAGCTAGGTCGTAATCCTGGCTGAAGGGTTGTAATTAGCAATTATGTATGTATGTATGGTAGATGTCTATCATGTTATGTCTCTTCACTCGAAGCATTGTGAAAGCTGGCTACAAGATTGAGGTCGTATTTATTAAAAAAATAGATCACAAATGTAACCATATGGTATATTTTCAGTTCTGTTTTATATTGTTCATGAAATCTTAACATTTCATACCAAAGACCATAGGCAAAATGTACCAAGAGCGGTTAAAAATTACTTAAAAAATTTTGATTGATTAGTTTTGCGTCATCTATTTTATAATCCAAAGCTGACACATGCAGATTACGGCCGAAGTACGAAATTGGTTTGATTAGCTCTTGGTATCTATTTTACTAAAAAGATGGTAAAAGATCATAGCTAAGGATGGCCTTATCTTAAATAATGCTTCACAATGAAAGCTCAAAATTTGCAAAATATCATTCCACAATATTTGATTCTATACTTGAGAATAAATAGTGAATTCAGATTTTGTTAGAATCAACTCAATATTACAATATTACAAACCGTGTGTAAAATCGCTCAAAATAAACATTAGAAAAAAAAATAACACAAAAACCAATTCATCACTTACAACAATTGAAATGCTTTACAATGATAGATTACGTTTCAACTGAATTATCTGTGTTTTCCATAACCACAACAGTTACTTTTCAATAATAATATCGCCTAACTATACCTATTCCACATTCTATTTTATACTCGTAGATTACAACAATGTGTCATAGAGAAAAATTATTGTGTGCAACAGCAGAAATTTATCGTCATGTTGATTTATTCATCAAAAGGTATTAATTATTGTATGCAATGCGGTACATTTGATGTTATACGACGCGAATGGCCGTCACTGTAAAATGCATTACAGAATGCTGTTGAAACTGAAATGCATTTGAAAAATAAAAAAAGCTTTAGAGAAAACGAACGAAATTCCATAATAAAAATAAATATATGACTTTATTTGTATTTGTTATTTAGTACTTAATAACACATCCATATAATATGTCAAGCTAATGTCAAAATAATCCATCATCGCGTATTTGTAATTGTATTAACATTACAGGAATAAATTCCAATGACAATTCAATATTTACTAGCCTACATTCGCAACTGTGACAGACGTTTTGGTGTAAAAGTAAGGAATAGACGACAAAATGTCTGCCAGTTACAATATTAAAATAAAAGTTATAAAACTTATAAAGTGGAGAAAAATGGGGTAAAGTTTTTTGTTTATTACAAAATGCGAGTGTGGGGGAAGTTCGACTTTCTTAAAAAATAATTTGTGCATTATGTATTTAATAAAAATATAAAAAAGTTGTTTGCTGCGTTGTTCAAGCTGACACGGGAAAACAGAGCAAAAAAATTATTATTTGTCTAAAGACGCTCTTCTCACAGAAACAGGGATAAATTTTCTTTCCTAAAATAATTTAATCCACAATTTTTGGAAAAACTTTGGTTTATTGCAAAATCAATTTGGTGACAACTGTCTTCTCAAAAGTGGAGCTCTATATTGGGGCTGTGTTAAGCCATTGTTTTATGGCAACAAACGAATATTTCTTGAATAATTGTTGGCCAATAATTAAGCCACATTGTTGACATATAGTCAGATTTATTGGTTAAAATTACTTCAAAATTGGACCGAGGGTAGTGGCGAGGGACATATGCCGAAAATCATATTAAAAGTATATAAAATTAATTACATACATACATAATTGGTCATTACAACCCTTCAGTCGGGATTACAACCTAGCTTCTCACATCACTTATGTTAAAGTCGATTCCGAACAACAGATTTTTTTGAGAAACTTTTCATGTCAATTTTATTTACTCTCAGAGTTTTTGCCAGAAAAACATCTATTAGATCCTTTCCTTTCTGCAATATTTCTGTCTTGTATTATTATTTTAAGTTCTCAAGTTGTTAAAAACATACTCTATGGAATTAAAGGAATTTAGTTTACGTGTTGGCATTTTGGTAATAAACACAATATAATTGTAGCAATTAATTTATTGAAAACACTCTGTCTTATTTGTGTTATCGTTATTATCTTTAGACTTTTTATAGGTATCATACTCCTCTTCAAAGTCTTTCAAAAATTACAACAACGACTCAACCAAAACATATTAATCAAAATTTAGTCCACAATTGATTACTATCACCTCTCAGACTATTATCGTACCTTACCTCAAAGAATTCTATTCCGCTTTTTAAGATAATTCACGTCTGAAACTTATTGTTCGAAAAAAATTTTATTGTTTCAAAACAAATCAATAATAACGTGAAAGTTTCGATCAAAAGTAAAACTTTATCTAATACTACGAACAAGGTAGTTATGTGAGATATGAATGTATCCACATCGACCGCCTATAATACAATCAACAGTTCCATTCGATGGACAATGCAAGTTGAAATGACAACATTTAAGAATTTACCTAAGCATTCTATACCTTTTTACCACTTAAACATTTTGTAAATCTTCTTAGTAAAAAATACAACAAATAAAAAAAAACCTATTATTAAAGGCTGTGTACTTCAAAGTTTGAAGCAAATCTGAATTTATAGTTAAGTTCGCTTTTCTTTAAACGTTCTTTTATTCAGATAAAAAGAATGTTTTGAAAATCAATCGGATTTAGATTAATGTCGGTCAATAGCATTCTGCCTCTCAGCAATCTTCTACCAAATATACTGAGAGTAAAAAAAATACCATGTCTCATATCCGCAACTCATAAATAAAATTAACACACACAATATGAGTGGTGCACCATTACTGTGATAAAAACTTTTATACTTGGCGTTCCAAAAATATTACCTTATTATGTAGTAAGTAAGTTCACGACTTTTTTAATTTTCTTCGCCTTAACTGCAGTACTCAAGCATTTTCAATCGATTTCTGTCAAAATTTTAAGAAGTGGTGTCATTTAGTTTATGATGTTAGCCATCCATTTTTGCGGGAAAAATCAGTCTACGCTTGATAAATACTATCGGAGAGTTTCACAATCAAGTTTAATAGTGAACAAGTGATTTGTACAAGTATTATGTCTCAACAATCGAAACATGAAAATATTGTAGATCTGCTGTTAGCCGATCGCATATTAAAGCTGCGACAGATTGTCGAAGCTTGCCATAAGTTATATATACATATGTACTCCTCTAGGGAGCATAGGGCCGTTGCCATAAGATTAGTGTCGTATTTATTAAAAAAGGATCACTATTATAAACGTGTGTTAAATTTTCAACCGCTATATGGACTAGTTTTTGCGGTGTTTAGTAAATGTGAACAAAACCTGAGGCCAAACCTGATATCAGATAAAACGACTGTTTTATGAAATGCATGTTATTTTCAAAGAGAAACTAAAAACCGATTTAAAAGACGAATTGCTCTCTCATCCACACTATTCTCTAGATTTAGATTTGAGAAGTGCTCTGGCAGAAGGAGGTTTGAGTCTGATAAAAACTTCTCGCAAATAAAAACCAATTGTCATGACCTCCACAAGTCTTATTTTTTTTTTTTAGAAAATTGGAAAAGGAAGAAATCTTGAATAAAGATAAAGAGGAGTTCAAAGAAGACTAAACAAACAACAAGAGATTTTTTATCCAAAAGCCACGGACTTTTGACACATCAGATAGCAATTGTTCTCAAAAATACTTATTTCGATAAGAAATTCGGAATAATTTTTTGTCTTCAACTTAAATGAGTTCCATTAAACTGTTATATAAAGCAATTACTTTTTCCTTGGACTAAACTTGACTGACTGACACAATAATAAAATCGTTCACACCTTTATTTTCATGCATATATTTTATTGTTGTTATTTTTTAACCGCAAACATAAATAAAAGAGTTCAAAAAGTCTTAAAATAAAACAAAGAAAACAAACGTAATTAAACAATGCGTTTTATGGTTTTTCGTACAGTATATTATATGAAAAGAAAAAGAACGAAAAAACAGTAAAGTTAACACCAAAAAAGAAATAAAAAATAAGAATAAAGCCTTAGAAATAAAACATTTTAAAATATTCCCGGTAACAACGATACCAATTGGTTTGGACCAAACAACAGCCACCCACTTTGATAATTTTCTACCCTAAGAGCACGTTTAACAGGCTCCTAAGAAATTTTGTACTAAACAGAGTAGGCTTCTTAAAAAATTAAGATGTTAAAATAGTTGTGCCTGGCATAGGTGTGCATTGTATGGTGGGTACACTGTTTTCTTGATATTGTATTGTGCTGCTAAGATAACAAGATTTTGTTTTCCATTGTTTCTGCTTGAATTTCTTTTTTTTTTTTTATTAATAGAGTCGTCATATTTGCCAAGTGACACAAAGAATATAAAATAAAATATTTAACTTTTTTCGTATATTTTTTTGTGTATTTTAGATTAAAACGTTAGCCATGCGTTGTGTTAAGTATAACATAAAACTGCTAGAAAGGTTTTTGATGACTTTTAAAATTTTATTTGATTTTCTTTATATTTTTTTTTTGTTTGTGACTTTAATAGTAAACTTTTGAAAGGCTTAAATCACTAGAGATCACCAACTTAATACAACGTTTTTTTTTCTTCTTTTCATTTCTATTTCATTCTTTAGTATCTTATCTAATTATTCTTGATATTGGATTATATTATACATGCTGTTTTGTGGAAAATCTAGACTTTTTTGTTTGGTTTAAATGTAAAAAATACATTTGAAAAGTTCTATTTCTCGAACAAAGCACAAATATGGTGTATTTGCATGTGGATTTAATTTTATTGTGAAATAAACATTTTTGCTCATAAAATTAAATGTTTATGGTGTAAAAAATATTTACATTCATTAAAGGAATACTAACATATTAACAGAACGTCTAAATAAATATGTTAATAATATGAAGAATGATAGCTTAACAAATGAAAATGAAAGATAATACTTTCGAGTATTAGAATTCTAAGCAAATAGTAACATGGAAACCTTGACATACATGCACACTTAGAGAAAAGTGTTAAAATTAATTTACAATTTCACATTAATTTGCAATTTTGTGAAATACATGGAGAGTTAATTAGATTTCTGCTATCTACCACCATAGTGATATGAATAGAAAATGAATTAATTGCGATTACTTGCAATAATCAATTCCTTTTTTTTTTTGCAAAATTATTATGTATTTATGAATCTATTTAGTTGTACTAAAGGCTTTAGAACTCGACGTAAAATATCTAGCAACATTATTCTATAGTAAATTGACTTAGCCTCATAAGGAGAGCATTTCACAAAAGGCCAGACATGCCTTAATGATATGTATGCCGACATGCCGTATAATGAAACCCAAGCATTATCCAGTTTACCATGATAGTTCGACGATAGCACAAACGAATTTGGACAAGTCATAGAGAATATCGTGTGTTGCTATAGCAGAAGCAATAAAATGAAAACATTTATGAAATAAAAAAGTTTAGCTTCGTTGCATAGTAAAAGTAAAGATCAGAGCTGTGAATAGGATAATGAAAGACTACGCGAGGTTTATCAGAAAACTTCGTTACATAATGAATCGAGTGGCTGGCTCTCTCCCTAACTGTCCCATGGACATGCCTTATAATGCAACCGAAGAATTAGTCCGACTAATTGTGACCCATCGAGTAATTTTTCGAGAAGACTGTACAATTCTACAAGCAGCTCAAAAGGACTTAGACAGGATATAGAGGTTAGCGTGTGTTGGTAAAACAGAAGCAGTGGAATGAAAACCTGTTGTACAATTCTGTTTCTGAATTTAAGTCGGTTACACATGATAGTAAAGGCCAGAGCTTTAAAGGCTGTGATTAGGATAATGGGATACTAAACAAGGAAGTCGCCGTAGTCTAGTAAGTAGTGTGTTGGCTTATTAGACATGAGGCCTCAGCTCAAACCCTAGGTATCTCTAACAAAACGAAATATACCTCTCAGTAGAATACTGGCAAAAACTATGACAGTAAATAAAATTGCGACAAAAAGTTTCTCAAAAATCTGTCGTTCGGAATTGACTTGAAACTATCACACATCATAAGAAGTGTGAGAAGCTAGATCGTAATCCTGGCTGATGGGTTGTAATGACCAAATACGTATATATGTATGTACATATGTATATTCTATTTGAGGCGATAAATAAGAGCCTGTTATTTTCTTTTTAAAAATATTTTCATTTAAATGTTGCCCGCGGTCACAACGTTGAAGATCTATCCAAGATTTACCATTTTGGCAAACTTCAACTTTCAACATTTCAGACGGTACTTGTGCAATGTCAGTTAAAATGTTGTTTTCGCGGGCTAGAATTTTTACTAATTTATCACTGTGCACAAGAGACTTTACGTTTGTCCGCAAAAACCTAACTAGTCAAATTTCATAAACTTGTCAAAAACTGAGAGCTCTGCATCCGCTGGATGTCCAGTCAAATAAAACAATAAAAAAAAGAAATATTAGCGATAATAGAGTCGACCGATGACAGATTAAAAGTGCGAGATTCAGTGGTTTCAATTTTGTCTAATCACTTACGTATATGAGAAAGCTTTTTCCAAGATATTTTAGCTTGAACTCACGTCTAACAAGCCAACATACTACCTACTAGACTACGGCGATTACAAATAAAAGTTTAAAATGAAATTTTTATTCTAATTTCCCTGTGTTCTTCAATTTTCATAACCCAATCATTTAAAAAATTACTCCTTTCTTAAATTTTACAAAAATTAAAATTCAAGAATTGTTTCAATAGAAATAAAACAAAAGCAATAAATAAAATTAATATATATTTTAATGCGCTAGAGTGAGTAGTCGTATAACATAATTAATCAAATATTGTATAAACTTATTTGATTTTGTTGTAATATGTAGTTTAAATGATTATGCATTATATATGAACTCTATGTGATATTTATCACTTTATTTTTTAATTTTTTTTTGTCATTTATGTAATTGTTGGTATTGTTGTAGTGAGCGATTATTTTATTTTATTATTGTATAAATATGGATTCCTTTGATTCCATAAAATATGCCGACAAAGTGAATAAAATATAAAATAAAACGGAGTAAACAATAATAACAATATATTGCATATACTCACTCACTCATTCACTTATATTTTATGTACTAAACTTTAATTTTTTTTTAATAATATTGGATTTAAACCATAAGATATATTGGATGGTAAATACTCTTTAGTCAATAGAATAACTAACTATATTATTAAATACTATTTGTATTTACCATAGCTGTTGTATTAGTTTTCATTTGTTATTGACGAACGAACTATGCGTCTTTGTTAACTATTTTTTAACAGGCAATTGAGATTATTTATAAATTTATGGCCATGTTATTAGAAAATTTAATTATTACTGTCTGGTAGTTAAAGTGGATTGCTGCCAAGTAATAACGAATATTTGCAATTCATTATTTTATTTTAATAATATTTTTTTCAATAATTTTCAAAAAAAAAAAAATAATTGTCAAAATATTGTTGCCAAGAATATGATAGGCTTTGTATAATCTAAAGAAAAGCGTGTTTCACTTTAATAAGCATGCTTATTTATACGTAGAGTTTCATATTAAAAGTTATCAAATTAATAAAATTTACTTCAGCTAGGATATATAATTTTGTTATGAAATATTATGAAATAGTGGAAGTTGCTGGATGATTAAGAATTTCATTAAACATTTTTTTACCCGTTACATTCGACTTTGTGTGTGGCCTAAGTGTGTCCGCTCATAACTCCATTGAGGGGACAGCCACTTCTACCTACCTACATATAAATACTAGAGGTCTGCAACGAATAACTTTTTTGCTTCATGTGTGCAACTCGTTGTCGGATAAATAGAGTACTTACTCTCTCTCTAACAGCTCAAGCAGTGAAGAGAAGAGGATGTGTGCAAGACAAATACGAGTAAGTATTTATCCGAAGCTGCTTATGTTCCGTAAAAAGAGTACTCATTGAAAAATATATCCGCAAAAACAAGTACTCCTAAAATTATGTTCACTTCATGTGGTACTTCAAATACTCGCAGCATAAAACACCACATAACTGATGTTTTTTTATATATAAATGCTTATGTGTATGAACAAACGACATGTTAGGCATATATTTATTAATTTAATCATTGAAATAAAAAAAATAGAAATCGAAAATAGTCAATTTTTTTGAAAAATATTTTTTTTTCGCTTTTTGATTTAAAAAATTCTTTATTTTCAATGAACTAAAAACAATTAAAATAACAAAAAAAATCACTTAAAATTACTAAAACGTAAAAAAAACATAGTTTATATTTCATATTTTCAGAGATCATTTAAAATGATAAAAGTATGTAAGTAATAAGTGTAACAAATAAAGTTAAGTATATGTATATAGAAGAGAAGGAACTTTAAAATATTTGTGAATTTATTTAAAAAGAAAAACAAAACATAAAAACATTAATCTTTAAATAAAAAAAAACTAAAAATTCATGTCCATAAAACTCAAAACTAGAGATCACTTTCTATTCTTACTATTTCTTCGTATATTTTTGTTTTATTCATATTAGAGTGTAAAAACATTATTTTGTTTATTGTAGCTCCGTTAGTTCCAAGAGCAGACCTCTTCTCAGAAATAAGATTTCTTGCCTTCGAAAAATACATACATAGATAAATGCATACATACATAATTGAATAGTCTAAAAAATAACATTATAATTCGGTGCGAATTGATATAATTTCATTTCTACAACAATAAAACACATATTCTTACCCTACAATAAAACAAACGGTAATATTTGTTTTCCACAGGCTATTTGCACATACATTTTGCGAAAACAAGACATCTTTCAGTTTGTTTATTATTTTATTTGGCAATGCATGTATACATACATGCACACACGTATACACGCATATGAGAATAAATTGCTTAAAGAGAACAATACGTTTACATATTTATAGTCTTTGGTGTAGATCTTTTCTTTGCCAAACTTCTTTGTGGTATTTGCAGTACTCATTGGTATTTGTAGTACTTCGTGAAGTTTGGTGGTACTCATTGTACTCGACATGTTTTGTGTCGGTATTTTCGAGTAAGAAAGAGAGTTGAACATGTATTTGTATGAAGAGAACGCAGTCAAATAGCAACAAGAAGTTATTCGATAATTTTGTTGTTCTCAAAAAAGAGTACTTTTCTTCTTCGGATACTTCGGATAAGTGTACATGTTTGCAAGATCTTATGTACTTTTTGAAGTCAAATACATTTGTGCAGACCTTTAATAAATACATCTTTCTTTTTGGTACTATTGATTGGAAATGTTAAACTGTAGCTCCCGCCACTCGTGTATAAAATTAACACCCACAACATAATTGGTGTGAGAAGCTAGGTCGTAATCCTAACTGAATGGCTGATATAACCAATTGTGTTATGTATGTACATCGAACTTACTTCGAGGTTGGCCAATTTACCCCATTACTAGTGAACTCGCTGCGTATGATTTTCTCTCATGAATGAAACACTTGTGACGTTTAAATCAGAGTAGATTTTATTTGCATCTTATTAGGAGTAGGGTGCAAAATTTTTAGGGACAATTTTAAGGTAGGCATATAGTCGCTTCACGGGTGTAAATCCTAAAAAAATGAATACTAAATATTATTTTAGACAGGCAGCTGTTCTACAAATCGCAAGAACTCAAGAGGATTAAAGCTCTATTGCTCTCTATGCTTGTAATAATGTATAGCTGTAATTGGAGCAATTCTTCTATGATAAAATAGTCTAGATGAGTCAAATCGCACGATTTTAGCGTCCAACGAAGAGCTCAAACACGTGAGATTCATTGTTCACCAAACTCAACATTCAATAGATTCATGGTATAGCTTCCCATGTGCTAAGTAGCATTGTGTTCTTAAAACCACATGCCACTCAAGTTCAGTAATTCAATTTTAAAGAAAAATAAGCCAATAATCATCGCTTGGTACCTTGCTCCTGACCAATTGTAGCCTGATAATGGTGGGAATCCCTTGACCACACGACTAACCGTAAATTGCTGTTACACTTGCGTCATCCTTCAAAACAATCTCACATCTCTTTCCACTGACCTCAGCATCTGGAAACTCGTGAAGTGCTCTTACAGTGCACATTTTAGCGAAAGTGAAGTATGTCATAATGATATGCAGAAGACTTGCAGCGAAATATAGGTGCTGTAAACCAAAAACGATGAATTAGGTGTATACCATGATTGTCAGGATAATTTAGATTTATGAGACCATTATTTAAGTGGGCAAGGGTGTGGCAATGATATATAAGATCATATTCTACAAGTGCGATAGAGGTTCTATTGGATTTAGCCAATTGCATATGGTTGTGAAGACCAGAGCCATGGAGGCTATGACAATTCCCTCCATAACAAACCTCTAGAAATTCAAATTCGTGAAAATTCAGAGCAATTAACAAGACCATGAGTGCATTGTAGACAGGGCCGTCAAGATAGCATTTGAGCGCATTGCTAATGCGGCCACTGACCTCCATTAATTTATATAAGAGGAAAATATTACTTGTTTCAATTAAAGAAATTTAAAACATTGCCCGGGCTTACTAAAATCTTTTAAACACTTAGTGGATAAGTGAATTCGATATACCGCCGCAGATTATATAGTGCCGAGTAAAAAATGCTTTTAATCAATATTTAAATTATGATACCCAACATCATTCTCATTTTAAATCATTTGACTGGCATACATTTAAAATAAAGTTTTGTTGACTTTAAGAGATAAACTGCGCAGTTTGTCAATCAAAAAATTTATACACTTCATGTTAAAATTTAAATAAAAATTTATATCTTGTTATTCGCAAATACATATGTTAAAATGTCAGCAACTATAACACTTAATACAATTAGTTTATCATACAGATATTTAAAGAAGGAGATAAAAAAATTAGTATAATATGGTAAATTTTAGAAGTTAAAATCTAAAATACGGTTCGTTCCGTCGTAAAATCTATCGAATATATTATACGTTAAACTAAAATACGGTTCGTTCCGTCGTAATGAAACCGATTTGGAGCACCTCGGTTAAAGTTTATAAACAAAATAGCCAGGTTAAAACTTTGAAACTAGGGTAAACTGTACTGTGCAGCTTCAACAATTTGTGCGAAAAAAATTTTATACAAAAATCGGTTGAGAATCGAGAATACTCCGGTATAGGTTTTAACAGAATATTATTTTTTCCTTTTTTTGGTCATATATAGCTTTGTTTGTCTAAATTTCATTTACATGTTCAGGTTTTTTCAACTTGATTTTATTACTACTATAGCAGGTTCTGGAATGATAGGGTCAAAAGCTATCATTAAAACGTTGGTTATTGAGCCCTACTCTTTCTCAAGAGGTGGCGCTACGTATGTATGATGTCCAGACAATCAAGAATGTTTCTTAAATGGATTTCTTGGAGATGTCTGAAATCTCTTAATTTGAAAATCAAATAGAAACCATGATAACAGTTTTTTTTGCTCAACCGTATTCGGATTCCTAGATTATCCATTTAGCGGTTTCAAAACCGTCGGTCTGTTGAGGCTGTCAGCTGTTGAACATTGTTCATTTAAAGTGTCATTTAATTAGTGAAAGTTTTGTCATGTACTTCACTGATACACCGAAGAGGGCGTAGAAATCAACTTTACAAAATGGGTGAATCACATGCGAACACTTTTAAAATATTGCGGAAGGATTATTGTCGTTGATCGAACTGTTTGAGTTGCCAAGATAACAAAAAATTTATCTGTTAGAGAAAGTGTAACGGATAATATGTATTTGGCTATTCCACAGAGTTATCAACATTTGGGCTTACTTTAGGGATTTTTATGGCGTATTTTGCTTTTGGATTTGTATCTCCATTTAAATAAAGTCTAACTCATGCAACAATTAAAGCCAGCTGACCATTCTCAACGCCATAGATATGCAACATTTTCTTACGTTACGTTAACAAGCAAAATTGTAACATATGAGGAACGTAGTTTCCAGAAGCATTGTGGTACGCATTACGATATCTGAAAGGGTAATTGATCTCATTTTTTTTGGAATTAATTCTGGGAAAATCATTAACGTAAATTTTAGGCACTATAGTCGTACGGTAATCAACTTTTTTTGGTCTCTAATCGAAGAAGTTTCCATTGAGAGTAATATCAGGACGTCAACTGGCTACCAGAACACAATAAATTTTGAACACCGATATTACCCAAGATAGTGCATAAAATGTGCGAAAAAGGGGTCGAAAAGAGATTACGCATTTAAATGACACTGCAATGCACTAGTGGATCTATGTTTCATGCCACACGGCATATACCTAAGTCAATATTTCGACTTCTTGTACATTGCCCATTAAGAAGTAACAAATTTATTTTCTACAGGAAGTCTTACGCAGATTCATCCAATCCTCTTCTTTTAGATGAATTATGTCTAGAATAGTAACTTCCTTCAAAAAGTATGATCTCAAGCTTACAAAGGCAGCCCCACTACCATGCCCATGTGGATCAGATGAACATGTAAGCTGGAATGTCCGATAAAGACGTTCACCTGTATAAATTTTTATTATTTGATTTAAAAGCTCACATCTTTTTTGCAAAGCGCGCCCTTTACAGTTTTCGTAATAGACTAGCAAAGAATTAATCATAGACACTTGCGTCATGGAACATGCCGTTATAAACATTTAAATGAAAACAAAATGTTAACGTAGGCTTTCGAATGAAAACTCGTGATGTTGATTATAAATATAACAAACGCTTTAAAATGCAATTATAGAGAACACCTAACCCTCAACAGTGCATTTGGAAGTTAAATGAGGTAAAGTAAGAGGTTTTCTTTTAATTGTTTTAGCCGTTAAACAAGTATTAGATGTGTAGGTAGAATTATTTTTTTGCTCTAATTCTTGGGCGTATCTGAGGAAAAAAAAACTTGTGAGTCTCTTTATTTGAACACAACACACAATTAAACTAAATTAAAATGTAAATATTTAAGTATTTAATAGAACAAAAACAACAATTATTATAGATAATATTATTATTATTTTTTGTTATACTTAAAAAAGACACACACATACACAAATAGAGAATGGGATGTAAAGAAGAAATTTTTTTTTTTGGTAGAAAAGAAAAACCAAATTTGAATTATTTTCGTAACAATTTTAAAAGAATGTCGTGCTTATCTATGGTCTTATTTTCTTTCACACTATTTGTTTTTACACTTTTATTTGGTCGACTCTCGTACGTACCCCGTACTCTTACGATTAAGTACCATATATATGAAGATATATATTTATGTTGTGCGTGTGTGGTTAATTTTTAAGGTGAGCAAATATTTAAAATTTATTAGAGCAGACCTTTTAACAGCTCCTAAAGACACCAAACACAACATGGCATAAAATATAAAAAACATATTTCAACACTAGCCGTGCCTGGCTACAACATATGATCCATATTCCTTTACCATGATCGTGATGATGGATTTTTTTGGTTCTTTTTTATTTCTTTTTTGATTTTTTGTTTTTGCTATGTTGTCGCCATTCTAATTTGAAACAAATGATAGATAATGGAATATTTACTTCAATAAATATTTTTTTTTTAAATAAACGACCTGTACTGTACATATGTACATGCGTTTTTCTTGACAATTTCGCAATTACTTTAAAGCATTTTAGAATATCGTATAAAAGAATTAAATAATATGTACGCTTATAATTATATCTCTTCGTATTTTTGTATATGTATATGTGTGTGTTTCTATTTTAAGATACTAACTTATTTGAAAATGATTTTATTTTTGTTTTTCATAAAAATGTTTGTTAAAGTCTTGGCTGGCTTTTTTTTCTCAAATATTATTCGTTTCTGAACTTTTTTCTATTTGCTTAGATTTATTTATCTTGGGGTTAGGTGTTGTCTTATGGTGATAAGACAATTAAATAAAAATTTCACATTAACCCCCATATACAATACAATCCCGTATTATAATTTTTTTTTTTTGGAATTATTTATTTGTATTTAGTTTTTTCATTTCTTTCTAGTCTAATAAAAATGTGAAAAGTCATTTTCATACAACAGCTCTAGATCACGTATCATAAAATTATTAAAGTCAAGAATCTTTGAAATTTACAATCTCGATGTACATATGCCCGTGTTAAATATTTATTTAATTTAAGGTTTTAATTTAGCTAAAAAAAATTTACTCTAATGAAATTGCAAATTTTCCAACGTCGTACTATACTACACACTATTTTTTGTTTTGTTCAGTTATGAAAAGATTAAGATGGAAGCTTCTGATGTCTGCATGTGTATCTTTCAAATTTGAAAGCTTACATCAGCATTTCTATTCATTATTTCGTAACATCCACATACAAAGACCGCTTTAAGAAAAGCTGAGTTTTATTCTTAAATAAAAAGAAAATCAAAAAATTTTCGGCACTGGTCTAAAAGAAATATCAATTCGATTTTAAATCGAAATAAAATTGAAAAAAAAATCATCGAAAGTTCTAATATAATCCACCGAATACCAAATGCAAAATATGTAGAAATCCTTTAAGAACCACTGGAATAAAGACTAAGCACTATAGACTCCGCAAATTTCACTCAATTTTACGGTTTCGCTTTTTTAATACACTAAAAAAAAGAACACAAACTAAAATTGTAAGATTTTAATTCTAAAACTTTTAATAATTTCACTGGGTATATAGGGCAGAATACATATATATGATTCCCGAGTAGTGCCGAACCATTTCGATCTAACTACGAAATTCCGCTGGTGGTTGGCCGAGAAATTGTGCTGAGAAAGGCAATTTATGTGCTGATCACCTGAGAACCTTCGTCGCCCTTAATTTTGCAATGACACAACCAATATGCCATCTATTGTTGATGTCCCTTCATAGCATAACATAACATAATTGGTAATTACCATCCTTCACTCAGGATTACGACCTAGCTTCTCACACCACTTATGTTCTGTGTATTAATTTTATACATGAGTGACGAGACCTACAGTTTAGAGTCGACTCCGAACGATAGATTTTTGACAAACTTTTCATAGCATATTTATTTTCTCTAAGTTTTTGCCAGAAATCTGCTGATAAACATTTTTATATATTTCGTTTTGATGGAAATGTCTGACCTGGGGTAATAATATGTAGTAATCTCACGTCTTATAAGCCAACACATTACCTACTAGACTACGGTGACTTCTATGTCGTCAATTGCGCACCACAATTTGATAATATTTCCTCTAAATTAAGAGTATTGGTACCAGCAACTTGTTAAAATTATTCATTTCATTTTTGATGCTATTTTATAATTTAAAAATTAGGTTCTGTAGTGGGAGGCTGCGTTAATTTCTGATACCGAAATCATGTAAAAATATAATGAATGCGGGAATATACAGCCTCATCAGTTTATTACTAAGATTGTAAAACTTGTTTAAGAAACTGCTAACACAGCAGTTTTCATCGAAAAACTATCTTCAGCAAATTTGGGAAGAACATGAAATCCACTATTTGTGTTGATTTTGATCTGGCGACGTCATCGGTCCAAATTTCTTTGAGAACGACTTTAGTCAGACTATCACTGCACTATAAACCGGTTATTAGCGGTTTTATTTGGCCTGAATTGGTCACACGGGTCATTACCACATTTCATTGTCTGCAAGATCTATTTAAGGCATGGTCATCTAACGTTAAACCATTTCTTGTTGGGTTTTCTTATGTGTTTCTCATGTATTCGTGAACAAGCCAGAGACCACAGCGGCCCTTAAAGACAACATAACCCACGGTATCTGTCAGTCTGATTTAGCGTCAGGGTCATGAAGAATTTAACATTTCAGATGCGCTGTAGCCAGCGAAGCCAATGAGAACATTTTTACGATGTTAGATTCCACACATAATGGCATTAATACGATTTCCTAGCGAATAAAAAATTTCAATGATTATTAGATTACGGTACCGCATTTCACAACACCCTTATCGAGAGCGTTAATTTGATGCATGAGTGGCAAACCTATAGTTTGGTATCTACTATAAACGACAGATTTTGGAAGCATTTTCATGGCAACTACTTACTGCTGAAGTATTTGTCAGAGCTAACAAATCTTGGGATCTCGTTTAGTAAGCTAACACACTTCGCAATAGACTTCGGCGACAACTGTGTTTAATGCACAGAAACGCGAAAGTGCTCTTTAAAATTCAAACCATATTTCTTATAAATTAACATTCAACCAAAAGCTGAAAGGTATTAATTTCACAAAAAGTAGATCATAAAGCGACAAAATAAAACTGACCAGATGTGTTGTGCAAAAACTAACTGTAACGTTATTAATTATACAGTCGTAGTAGAACATCCTTGTCTAACAATTGTGGTAACCATAAGAAAAATATACCCCAAGGACATTTAAATAATGAAAGGGCAATTCAAACAATTTGGTTAAACTACAAGAGCAAATCTCAATAACCACTTACAAACCAACAACAACAAAAAAATTGAACAACCACTACAAATAGCCGACGCAGCACTACAGCACTGTAGACCTTAAATCAAATCTTAATTTGTACGCCCTCACTGTTAGTGTTGAAATTTGCGGTGACAGTAATAACAAGATAATCTAACCTAACCGTAAAGGAATGGTGTTGGTAAATAGAAGGACAATTATCACCCCATAAAGACACAGCACGGCGTGAGTAACGGAGATTTTTAAAGTCAAAATCAAAATAGAAACACGTTTAAAAACGCATGTTGCATGTTGTTGTTTATTTAAATACAACAGGATTAAAATACAATCATAAAGGAATGTGAGTGAGTGTATGTTATTGTTTTGTGACAATTCTGTTTACAAATGTTGTTTCAAACAACAAAATGTCCTGGGAAACATTTGTCTGCGAGACAAGAAAAAACGAAAAAAAATAATGTTAGAATCTTAACTAAAATTATGTTTGGATTTTGTGAGTTCCTTTATAGAATAAACACAAGGATGCTACATATAAATGAACAACGAATGAACACATGAAAAGTTAAGAAGATAAGCAGAGAGATAATTTCTTTTATGTTACACTTGGGAATATCCTGTTGTTGTTTGGTTTGTTGCTCATCACTAGAAATAGAAAAACAAAAACAAAACTGAAAAAGCTGTTATATTATTTCTGTTATATTTTCAGAAAAGGTTTTATTATGGTTGGTAGTTTTTTTGAATCTCTTGTGGCATGAACATATTCTATAACTTGACCTGGCCAAGTTATTCACAATACAACCATGTGTTTGGAAACCAACTTAAAGTTGTTAAATTCAAACTTTTCTCTTTCATTCTTTTGTTTTATTGTTGCTTTCAACAGAAACATAGAAAAAGAAATGTTAAATTCCTACTTTGAAGGAAAATCTGTGCAAATAATAAAGGAGTAGGAGTAGTTAGTGTGTGTTTTTATATTGAGGCGGCTATAAATGCTTTCACTTGACTGTTATTTTCATGATCGTCACCAAAGCGACAATATAACCATAACATTATTTGGCATTTTGTGGTATCCTTAAGATGCTGTTATCGTTGTATCGTAAATATTAGTGGCAAATTACATCATAAAATCATTTGATTCGATTTGACGTTTATTTTCATCTGTTTTTTTCCTATTCTCTCCTTTATTGTCCGTCCATAAATAAATTGTTGCTGAGTGTGTGTCACTATATATGGCATGTGGTATTGTAAATTAATGTGAGGTTAGGATAAAAGTATTGGAGCATATTTTAAAAGCATTTTTTTCAAATTTTAGAAAATGTTTTTTTATTAGAAATAAAATTATTATGACACCCATTACTTTAAAATTTCCGTTAACTTAAATTATTTTCTTTATTCAAAAATTATTATTTTTTTCACAATATTTGCGAACAATATTTCCTAGCCGCAATTTGTTAATGACTGTGGGTATAATTTTGTCATAACCTTACTTTAACTTGCTTTTTTAATACTTTCAATGAAATTCCTTTGAAAATTCGGTTGCAAAATGTCGGTAGATGGCTTCAAAATATAAGGCTGACACTCTAATATTCCCTTTATAAGAAGACATTACTAAAACCAATTTGTTCTGTGAAAAGTAATCTACGTTTAAATATGATTGAAAATACAGATCATTATCGCAATTGTTTATCTTTCCATTATAGAAAAGCTAGAATGCGTTTCCTAGCTGCTGTTGCTAGAAAAACAGCACCGAATGGTTTGCTCCGTTTCCTAGCTGCTGTTGCTAGAAAAACAGCACCGAATGGTTTGCTCGGTTTCGATTTGATAATTTTGAAGTTATGGATCCATTTCGCTTTAGTTGGTTCTTAAGTAAGGATTACGATCTTGCTTCTCACACCACTTATGTTGTGTATGTTAATTTAATACATGAGTGGCAGGACCTACAGTTTAAAGTCGGCTGCGAAAGACAGTCGAAGAAACCATGAGAAAAAAAATTTAGAGAGGCCGTCATATAAGCAGATAGATGGGGGACTAGGTATTTATCATCAAATAATTATCAACCGTCCACAAAGAAGCTCGAGGTTTAGGTGCCACATGAATAAACAATGAAAAATTTAATGGAGCGATGAAGTCGCCGTGGTCTAGTAGGTAGTGTGTTGGCTTATTAGACGAAAGGCCCGAGTTCGAATCCCAGGTCAGACATCAAAACGAAAATATGAAAAATATTTCTTCGGCGACTTCCTCTCAGCAGATTTCTGGCAAAAACTCTGAGAATAAAAAAAAATTGCCATGAAAAGCTTCTCAAAAAACCTGTCGTTCGGAGTCGACTTTAAACTGTAGGTCCCGCCACTCATGTATAAAAATTAACGCACACAACACGAGTGGTGTGAGAAGCTAGGACGTTGTACAATGCGTCAGTTCGACCTCCGGGTACTGTACTTGTCACAGTTGACAAGCACACGTCCTCTAACCTAACCTAACCTAATGGAGCGATTGTTTATCAAGAGCTTCTACACCTGATCAAATGATAGATTCTGATCCACATTTCAACAACTAACGAGATTGAATTGTCATTAAATGCAAACGGCCAGAATTGCGTAACAGAAAAGTTCTTATTGTTTCATCGTGACTACCTCAGACTACACACATCTTGTAGATCCGACAGAAACTGAGCACGCTTAGCGTGGGAGGTTAAATGCATCCACAATATAGCCTTGAACCTTGCTCCTGCACTTTCATTGCAATTTACTCCGAGAATAAAAATTCGACAGTTAATTACTCGTGCTTTGATAAAATAAAGTCAATTAGGAAAAAATCGATTAGAATAGGGAAACGTCTGCATCATAAGCCATGGCACCAGTAGCAGATTTTAAATTTGAAAATGAAATTAAAGCGTTGGTCTTCTAACAGGCACTGAAGCTATCGTGTCGCAGGCGTGTAAATAAGTCCGTAACTTTTTGAATTTCCTACCTCTTAACTGAAAAGCTTACATTGATCTTAAACTCAGGGGTCTGTCAGTCGCCGTGGTCTAGTAGGTAGTGTGTTGGCTTATTAGACTGAAGGCCCGAATCCCAGGTCAGGCATCAAAACGAAAATATTTCTTCGGCGACTTCCTCTCAGCAGATTTCTGGCAAAAACTTCGAGAGTAAATAAAATTGCCATGTAAAGCTTCTCAATAAGATTTGTCGTTCGGAGTCGACTTTAAACTGTAGGTCCCGCCACTCATGTATAAAATTAGCACACACAACATGAGCAGTGTGAGAAGCTAGGACTGAAGGGTGCGGGCTTCTTGGGGACGATTGCTGTATACTGTCTAATGGTGAAGGTATAGCACTCGCCATTTTATAGTCACCCAGCAGCAACTCGTTTCCTTGCCGTTCGCATCTTGAGAAGTCCACAAACACTACTCCCTCTTTTCCACCTTCCTATAACCCATTTTCCTAAAACCTGCACAATGCACTGCATGAGTAGGGGCCATCCCCTGAGTGCTGGCTTCACAAAAAAACAAAAAAAAAAAAAAAACTCAGGGGTCTGTCAGTTGGCTTCTTTCAAATTTAAATTTTAATGGTCAATTTAGTTTTGTGTTTCACAGTCATTGATTTGACTATTGAGAGATTTGAGAAGCAAATAGGATAAGGTGAATTTTGTAAGCTCATGCAACATTATTTATTTATTTATTTAGTTAAGGCCTGTCCACCCAAAAACAGTGGAAAAAATTCACTGTTCAGTGGTTAAGATTTCATTGGCAAGAACAAACTTGGGTGGAAGCCACTTTAACTCACTACTCACTACCAATTTCCCGGAGCGTTTGCAGTTGTTTAACTGCAATTTAGACGAGTATTTTCTATGTTTAGTATATACACAAGTACGAAACGTACATAGATGCACCATAACACATCAAACCCCAAAAAGCTATCAAAACATAGAGTGTCTTGAATAGAAGCGGCTCATAAACAGCTTACGATGGTTTTGTCAGCCAGTAATAAAATGTCAACGGATTAGTAGTGTACGCAACACTATATCGTATTGACTGTCTTCAAAAGTGTAAAACAGTCAAGGGCAAATCGTATGCCAAATTACTGGTTGATTTTATTTGAATTTAAAATGAAAAAAAAACTTTATTGGGACAAAAAAAATTTCTTTCGTACCAAGACATTGCAAGGGTGCCACACATGCAATTTCAATGAATTAAAAAAATTCTAAAAACTCACTGAAAATATGATTTCTCACAGCCATTAAATCAAAATGATGTCGATTGTCCCATTTTAAGTTATAAAAACTCTAAAATCAAACCAAATTCATGGAATTATAAATGCAGTTGCAATCAACATTTTTTATCTGATTGCGTGACAATAATTCCGATGTTAAAGCGAACGAAACAGCAACTAATAACGCTAAAATAAAACTAACCAATCTATAGACATTAAACAATATGCCAAATGCTGGTTGGTTGGTGGATTTGGTGGCTAAAATGTATACTATGTAGTACTTAAGCCCCTTGGAGAATAAATATCCATACCGGTTTATATATTTCATTTTCCCTGTTTCTTTTTGGTGTTATTTTTATGGCCTTATATACTCGTATATACATGTTGAAATGTTGCATGTTATGATGGCTGAATAAATGCCTGAAAGCCATTATAATGCCATACACGTACAATAACCTCCTATTCATCTTTCTCTAAAGCAAAAAAAAAAATATATTAAAAAATAACATAAAATGGCTGTGGTAGAACATGTCATCATCGTCAGACGGAGGAGTTAAAAACAAAGGGAAAAGAAATGAACAGAAATCAACTTACAGACACGCAGGTTTGCATGTCAATTACATTCCAAAAAATTTCAATCGAATATAAAAATTGAAAAAAATTTTTTTTTTTTAAATTATTTAAAGCGAATATAAAAATTTCACTCTGTTTTATATCAAAAAATGTTTACGAAATAAACACAATAAAATGTTACAAAAAATCTATTTTGCACATACAATGTTTAAAGGCATGCTTAAACGAACAACAAATTAAAAACGAAACATCAAAACAAATTTTCAACCATGCGTATTAACGAAAACATTCATATTTTTGTAATGGAAAATTAAATAAAATTCCAAATTTACAATTTTTCTTCATGCATTACGAAAATTATACAAAAAAAAAATTATACATTTCATTGTATAATATTTATGTTAGTATTTGGAATGCCTACCGCTGTAATCCAATGCCTGAGCGATTTCATCTATACTTATCGTTGATGTACAAAGTTCATCCTCAGTGCAGTTGCCTTTAATGATAAGTTGGAAATTATTATTTATTATAAATATACGTTTAAAAAAATTAAACAAAAAAAATATACTTTTTATTATCCTGCAAAAACTAAAAATAGATAAAATCAATTAGTAAATCAGATATTTATTCACTATTTCTTGTTGCAGTTATAAATCAAATGGTTTGAATTATTTATTTTTTAATTTTTACAATTTAGAAATATTGTTCAGGCGTTAAACGATTCATGATGAATTTCCAAACCTCACTAAACGGAAATGCCAACACAGTTTGACGTTCTCAAATGTCAAACCATAGTTATCGATACTGATAATTTTCAAGCAGCTAAAAAAATAAATACATACATACATACATAATTGACCATTACAACCCTTCAGTCAGTCAGAATTACGACCTAGCTTCTCACACCTTTTATGTTGGGAGTAATAATTTAATCCATTAGTGGTGGAACCTACAAACCTTTGACAAACTCTTTCATGGGTGGTAATTTTAGTTACCCTCACAGTTTTTGCCAGAATATTTGTTCATATTTCCTTTTGTTGGAGATGTCTAACCTGGGAAGTTTGAACAGTGGCCTTACGTCTAATAAGCCAGGACATTACCTGATAGACTTATATTTTCAAACGGGTGCCGACTCCGCCTCTCTATCCTTGAGGTTCAAGGAGATGTGTGTTATGATATCTATACTATTCTGCAGTAGAGATGAGCGATCCAGTGATTTTTGAAGAACGTTGTTCTCAGTGAACGTGATTTATTAATCACTGTTCTTTAAAACAGTGATTGTGATCACAGTATTCCAATAATACAATAATGACAATATCGTATTTTATTAAGTCGTAAGAAAGAGACAACTAGATACATACTACGAAAAGACTACTAAACAAAATCAGTGTTGCCGTTTTTGGTTATTTTTTTGTTCAATGTGTAGATTTCTCCGGGTTTGGTTATTTATTTTTCTTATAAATAGAGCTTTTGTTTTGTTTGTAGAAATGTATTAATTAGTAAGACTAAAATTTTATTTTGTTATTTTTTGTTTCTTTTCTTACTCTGTTGTATTAATTATAATTTATATTTGAAAAAAATAAAATAAAAAAACTGCGAATTTAGTTTTGGTTATATTTTTTCTTATTTGGTGATTTTTTTTCACAAATGTTGGTTACAATATTTTTTTTCGTGGCAACACTGGTGAAGGGAAACGAAAGTTTGACGTTTACTAAAATTTTGTGAAAGGGACAGCAAATATTACCAACAAGTATTTCTGTCCCTGTCTGATTCTTTCTTTTTTGTTTATTTATGTTTGTTAAATTTTATGGTGGGTTTTTTTTTTCTATTTTGTTAGAATCTGATGATATTTTTGTAGAATAATAGAATAGTTTTGAAAGGAAATGAACTGTTGTATTGGGGAAACATAATACGGAACTAATGTATTTGGTGACACATTTCATCGATTGTCACTAACTTAGTATTTAACCAATTGAGAGGTATATTCACAAACTCCTGAAACAAAAAGTTATGAGTATATATTTCGTTATATTTTTCTTTTTACTTATTTCTTACACACGGAACTTATTTCATTGTGAAGAGAAATTGCTAAGAGTTCGATTAATAATAAAAAAATTGCCGAATTTTAATGTTTTCATTCAAGAAAGTAATAAATACTAGTAATATACACAAAGTTCTGCAAGAAAAAATTTTATGAGCAATATGTCTTATTTGATCTTGATATATTTAGTTTCTTACTTTCCTTTTGCACAAGAAATTATATTCATTGCGACCAAAGACCACATACATTTCGATTAATAATTAAATATTTAAGAATCTTTTAACTTTTTATTGAAGAAATTAAAAAATATCACAAATTTTCCCTTTTTTAACACAAAATCAATGTTTGTTTACATTTAATTTTTCAACTTTATCCGCCAGTTTTCAGTCTGTATATCTGTTGCTTCTAACACATTTGCTTTGCAAAACTTATAATTCATTTTTTTCCTCCCTCTAAATATTTTAGTAAACAAAACAAAATGAAATAAATTTGAGTATGTAACAATTTTGAAAGAACGACATTATTAGTACCTGTTATTTGACAATTTCAATCACTGTAGTTACCAGTGAATTATCAATCACCGTGATTAAATCACAGTTTTGAAAATATCGCTCATCTCTATTCTGCAGTGTGTGTGCCCAATCCTGTCATATTTCAGCTTCTTTATATAGCGTTTAGTCCGTACTTGACTTGGGATTCAATTAATCAGCAGTTAAGAAAACACCACCTAGCTAGACCTAGCTTCTAACACCACTTATGTTGTGTGTGTTAATTTTATACATGAGTGGCGGGACCTACTGTTTGAAGTCAACTTCGAACGACAGATTTTTGACAAACTTTACATGGCAATTTTATTTACCCTCGAAAGTTTTTGCCAGAAATCTGCTGAGAGTCAGCCACTGAAGAAATATTTTCTAAAATTTCGTTTTGTTGGAGATGTCTGACTTGTTGCTTGAACGGAAACCTCACGTCTAGTAAGACTACGACTAGACTAGGACGATTTCAATGATACATATTCAAAAGGATACATATTTACAGAAAATAATACTTGAAAAATGAATAAAAATTCATTCAAAATAAGTAATGATTTGTTTTAAAAGCTTAAAAGTCTCTATACATTTTTAAAAACGTGTCATTAATTATTCTACTAAATTATATAGTCATTGAAAATTAAATTATATAGTCAAATTAGGAAATTTTAAAAATCCTCAAAATTTAAAATATTTTATTGTGACTTTGAAAGTTATATTTAGGGCCATTATTACAATTTGCCTTTAACTAGAGGCAGAATTTTAACGGGTAGATAGTTTGTTTTTGATTATTATAAGTGGACAATAAGGTAGAAGTGAGCGTTACCTGTAACTTTTAAAGTTAAGTTTATGTTTAAACTTGCCATATTATACGTATGTACATATATTATTTTCATTACGTTAACTTCAAATATATTGATTTGGCAAATGTTATCGACACTGCTATATTTTTTAAAAAGTTAACTTTATTTTATCTGTAGATTGTAATAACGAAAAAAAATTAAAGGTGACTTTAAAGTTCACTTTAAGAAATTAAGAAATTTTTTTATATAAAAATCCGTTTAAATAAAAATATTTTATTTTGACCTCTTTGAGACTAAACAATTTCAATTATATCATTGTGGCTCAGAAACGAACGCTTAAACGCTTGTATTGTAAATGTATTCACTGGGTTTTGTTAAACACACAATTCAATTTAAACTCAAACTAACAATTTAAAATTTACTTCTTAATGTTTTTAATTCATTAATTAACAACAACAACTTTCTTTAAAGCTTGATTGAAATTTTAATTCAAAACATTATTAATTATCTTTGCCAAAAACCCAGCTAGCATGGCCAAAATATCAATCCCATTAACAATTATTATAAAAGTATTAATTTGCGTTATAAATAATAAACATATACGAGTATTGTATGTAGTAAGCATATAATATTAATAATGCTAATTAAATTATATGGTCATAAAATTTTTATTACAATTTTATCCAAAAGAATTTATAAAATTTACTGCATTTACTCGTATAATATTTATTATACGGCCGAATATTGTGTACAATTTCTGTTTCATATGAATTTTTTCTATGTGTATTTTAAATTATTGTAATAGGCTGCCTTCCAAAATGTTAGTTGCTTTGTGTTTGAACGAAGTATCGTGTTTCATAAAGCCGCTGTACAAAATATATACGAAGTATTCTATTTCAAAATGTCGTCAATTTGTATTTTTAACGCAGTCAAAAAGCAATCAGGCATCGGATTTATAGTTGATGCTTTGACATTCGTTTGTTTGCGCGCACAATTAAAACACAAAAAATAGGAGAATGGCCGACTCACAGATGTAATATGACGCGTTGCAGTGCGTACGTTTTGTATTGTAAATGTAAACAAAGCACATAGTTGCATTGTTTGGTAACTTTGCATATGTACATAATTTAAATACCGCAGTAGAACTGCATACAAACTTTGTATTGATACATTTTGGAAGGCAGCCATACTTTAATATGCCAAATTAATAACACAAAGCTTTAATATAAAATTAGAGAAAGAAAAGACAAAAAATATGGCATATGAAAATAAACTTGTATATGTTGTAGAATGAAACGTAATTTCCAATCAATATTTTTTTTTTAAGAGGGGGGGGGGGGGTGAGTTTCGATTGTTTATCTAGCCTGATGAACACTAAAACCCTACATGTAATCCTTAAGCTAAATTATTATCATTTAAAAAACACCCATTAATCCATAGAATGACACGAACATATTAATAATAAATGAAATGATATAAATAATGAAAAAAAAAAAAAAGAAATAGAAATTGTTTTTGTGTGTGTTTTTCTTACTTTGAAAATCGATGGACACTGTACAAATTATTTGTGTACGTACGTACATAGATTGAAAGGTATCAACATTTGTTCGAAATAACAATATTTGATAACGATCAGTATTGAAAATGTGTATTTAACAAAAAAAAAAATAGTTCTCTATTTCTAGATATTTTTATGAGGCCATTTTGTTCAAAATATGATATAATGTTATCGTTAAAATACTTACTTTTATGTACATACATCCATATGTACATAAACACATACAATTTTTCTATGGGAATATGGAATATGAATGAATATAAATTTATGAAAACATTTAAATTCAAGCAATATGGAGTACAATACCTATTTAACTAATAACATAGACAAATAAATTGTTAAACAAAAAAAAAAAAAAAAAAATGAACCACAAACAAAATAATTTCAATCCAAGTGGTTAAATAAATCTTTCTCTATGGATACCCGTTGTCTAGTACGATGCAACACTACACAGTGAACATAGAAGTGTGATAGAGTCAGAGTAAGTGAGTAAACGAACAAGATAGATTAGTTTAAGAGATACAAGAATTTTATAAAAATTCGATTTCATATTTGTACTCTACTGCATACTATAGTATATGGCCTCTTATAAATTTTATTAAAATTGACAACTTAAATCCGTATGTGTCATTAAAACTGACATGTGGCATTATGGTTTATTTTATGCTTCAAACCATTAGAAAACCTGTCAAAATGCAATTTTTTCGTGTGTATGAGTTTTTTTTTTTTTTTGGTATTAATCAAGCTTTTCTTTTTTGACTTACGTTACGTTTCTTATAGAATTTATCGATTACTCGAGAAAAAGAATTGATTTTTTAAAGCATGGATATGTATATCGTATTATCAATATTGATTGTGTTGTGACAAGTAAAGCTTTGTAGGTAATTTTGATAGGGGGTATATGAAATTTTATTTTTAGATTTCAAACAGTATTTTAGTTTAAATTAAAATAAATGCGTAGAATTTCAAAATTTGTATGCTTGAATATAGGTATTTAGGGTTGTCGAGTTTGGTTAAGCCAATAATAAGGCAAGCAATTCTTAGACTCGCATAGAACGGGAAATATTATGGAGTTGCTGTTGGTATAAAATTGAACAAAGCTTCAGTTACATACAAAGAATGGTCAATTACTCGTTAAATAACATACTCAGTTATGGAATGACCTTGTTTCGCTGAAATATGATAATACAGGCAAGATGCTTGTGCTGTGACACAATGACATGTAGGTTTCATCCCTTTTTCATCAGTGATTAGCATCCAAATTATGACTCATTGCGTAATATGAGTTCTTGTGGAATAAAAACAGGATATCCTCATAACATATTAGGTAGGAGATGGAATGGCATAGAGAAAATATCATTATCGTGCGTTGTCTAGACTAATTAAGAAGTTACTGGATAGGTTAATTGTAAGAACATCTAACTATTTCGACCTTGATTGCTCAGTGATACACAATCAATTTAGTCACTTACTGATGCATTAGTCTATTGGTTCCTAAGTTGTTCAGCCTTATAGTCTCTTATTTCATTTTGTCTTATTTATATGAGCTAACGAGGGAAACTATTTAACATTTTCTATTGTTATTCCAAAACTAGGCAAGGGAGGGTATAATCATTCAAACGAACTCTCTGGTGCTTTATAGGATAAATTTAAGTCATCAAATTGCCATGTTGTTCGGTCATCTATTGAAGGTTACCAATCATGTAAATATATACGAAATTATTACAATGTATGCATTTCCTTAATTTATTTTAATTCACTCTTCGATGAATAATGTCCGACAAAGAGTCAATCCGTATAATATAGTAATCGTATGTGTTCTAAAGTTGGGCTATGATGGAAAGTCTTCCTCTTGTATGCCTTGAATTTTCCTTAAGGACACACACCTATACCAGGTCAGACACCTTCAAACAAAATGAAATATAAAAAAATATTTCCTCGGCGACTGCCTCGTAGCAGATTTCTGGCAAAAACTCTGAGAGTAAATAAAATTGCCACGACATGTTTATCAAAAAACCTGTCGTTCTGTGTCGACATTAAACTGTAGGTTCCGCCACCCATGTATAAAACATAAGTGGTGTTAGAAGTTAGGTCGTAATCCTTACTGAAGGGTTGTAATGACCAATAATATATGTATGTACGTAATAAAGGGTATTAAAGGGAGTAAATAAAGACTTCAATATCATACAACATTTAACATTATTTAACGTATATACATACATACAAGTGTATTGTAGACTATATACATACAAGTGTGTGGTAGACTTTTTTGCGAATAACCTCAATATCATTTTATGTTATCCCGCAATAATTTGAAGTAGCATTACCTTTGCAAAAATAATTTCACTTATTACTGCATTATACTAAAGGAAAGTGTTCATGGATTTATTAAAAAATATAATCATTTTACCATTCCTTAGCTATTTATTGAAATCAATAAATTTAATATAATTTTTGCCACTGACAGCCTTAATGTATTGATAACCAAAGGATTTGTGCTTTAAGCGAATATCGATAATACTAATCAGTTTTAATAAATCATTTAATAATAAAGAAATATAAGAGATAAAGCAATATTAAAACTGCCAATTAATTGTTTATAATTAATGGTGATATCTCCTCCACATTGTTAGGTTAGTGAAAGCTTTAAGGAATAATGATACATACTCATACTTAACATGCTACCTACATAGGAAAATTTATGCTAATTTCGTTACCACTTATACAGACAATAAAAATTAATTTTTGTCTTTTTTTTATAGGAATAAAAAACGTGTCTATAAAGGTCTTAATTAACTGGAAAATTTTGCTCGTTCTGGTTTATAAATACTCTATTTTATGTATGATATTATCTTATATGTATACAGGTATGTCCTCACCAATATATAGTGTTTAAAGCTCTTAATTACTGTGAAACTAAATGCCACTAAACCCGTATATATATAAACATAAAATAATTTTATTAAAATATCATAAAATATTCTTAATTTTTAAACAATTAACACCTTATAACAAAAATTTCTTTATGATCCATGGATTTTAAGTGACTAAACCAGCGAAATCATCAAATACTATTTGGACGTATTTTTTCTTATTGTAAATACCATAACAGAATTAATTTGACCGTACTTTTTCAATTCGAATGTTTTTTGGGTTTTCCCCAATACCAAAAATATACACAAAATGTCTGATAAACAACGTCATACAACTCACTCGTTCAAATTAAATTGAAATGAAATGTTATCACTAAAATTCTATACATTTATACAACTTCCTTTCACCTTTTTGATAATACACCGTCACTTTGAATGAAAAGAAAGTAAGTTAAGATACTCTGTATAAAGTCAAAGTGGACAGAAAGGTACTCTATATGCCTTTTAAGTCTCTAAGGTACCTAAGTAATCTTCTCAGGTTGGTAGCTTTAGATTTTATTTTATGCAACTAATATCCTAACTGACAACAAACTGCTTTCCACGATTGTCACGGTAACAGTGTTAGGAAAAATATATTTATATAGGTTGGGGTAGTCTAGTTGTTAGTCTGTTGGCTTCTTAGACGAGAGGCCTCGGGTTAAACCCCAGGTCAGATATTTCCAACAAAAGGAGTTATGAAAAAATATTTCTTCAGCAACTGTCTCAGCAGTTCTCTGTCAAAAACTCTGAGAGTAAATAAAATTGACGTGAAAAAATTTCTCGGAAATCTGTAGTTCGAAATCGACTTTAAACTGTAGGTTCCGCCACTCATATATAAAATTAACACACACAACATAACTGGTGTGAGAAGCTAGGTCGTAATCCTGACTGAAGGGTTGTAATGTCCAATTATGTATAGGTTTAGGGCAGTATATCTGGTCACAGTGATCTACATTGGTGATCTACCATGCAATTCATCTAATGTTAGAAATATGCAATATTAATTGGTCTGAAAAGTTCATCATTTAACACACAGATGGCGCTATGAATTTACAAAAATTACGTATATAAATTATATAGCTGTTGGACAATTAGTTTGTGGGATAGAACATTTTGAGTGAAGCAGCTTTTGTTATTCTAAAGAAAGTGGATGAAAACGGATTCCGTCGGTCAATGAAGATTTGTTTTTTTTTTGGCGAAAAACACTTGACAGCTTGACACCCTCCAGTTAGGATTATGAACTAGCTTCTCACGCCATTTATGTTGTGTGTATTAATTTTATACATGAGTTTAAAGTCGACTCCGAACGACAGATTTTTAAGATTTTTCAGAATTCAAACTTCATTCATTGCTAAGTCTAAACGATGCGAATGAATACCTAGTATACACGATACACGAAGTTGTCACCCCAGCGTAAACATCAAAAAAAATCCACAGAAAGTGGGTGCCACTCTAGCTCACAATCGATCATACAATGAATTAATGATACTGAACCGTATTGGAAGTTTTTCCGTCATAAAAACATTTCGAATAAATGCGTACGTAACCGTTTAACACCATATTTAAAACCATCTTCATCTGAATAGAATTTACATGCCCAACCAAAGGACCCATCGAAAACAAAAAACGAAGTGCTATGTATATCCACCGTCTTCCCCATCTTGACTTCTTTCTATCCTGAGACCTGTAGGAGAGGTCGTTGAAAAGATAATCACCGAAACTCTCTTTAAACTTAAACCAAAGTATGTTTGGAGATATCATCGTCATTTTTTATTTAATTAACTGACCTATTGATGCCATTATGTGTGGAATATAACTTCATTCCTATGTCTGTAATGGCTTCTCTGGGTGGAGCACATTCAAAATGTCCAATTTTCCGTGACTATGTCAAATAAATCAGGCTGAATTTAAACGAAGACATGCGTTAAGTTGGCATTGAAGACCACTTTGGTACACTTGCGACTTATGAAAACCTCCACAATAACATTATGGTCAACCTTCTCAAAGAAATATGAACTGATAACACCAAACAGTGACTTTTTCGGAATACATTGGACGCTCTTAGATCTATTGTGGATAGGTATCGTCCCAAATTCAAGAAGTTTGTTTATTTACGTGCCCAATTATCCAGTAATGAAGCTCATCGCTGAAAATGTTTTTTTCAATGAAAATTAGGTTCAGTTGCTAACTGTTCCAGAACCCGGATAGGTATCGTCCCAAATTCAAGAAGTTTGTTTATTTACGTGCCCAATTATCCAGTAATGAAGCTCATCGCTGAAAATGTTTTTTTCAATGAAAATTAGGTTCAGTTGCTAACTGTTCCAGAACTCGTTTAGTGAACACACGTTGTTGTATATGGTTGTCATTATGAGTCGACAAAACAGACTAAATAAATGACAACTAATTTGACAGATGTAACTTCAACAATGTGGTCGTTATCAACTGTTAAAGTTCTGATAATCCAAAACATTTTTTTTCTAATGTTAGCTTGCAAACTTTTCAGTAATTTTCAGTAAATTCACAAACTAGTTGATGTAATTAATACTGCCTTTGCTTTTTAGATAGCGTATGTTTAAATGTCTTTTAAAACTTACGTGTCAATCAATTTTGAAATGTGAGTATTAAAATTGAACATCACTTCAGTTAATAATGAGCGAAACGAGACATTTAAGGTTGACAATATCCTGTATAAAAAGCACGTTTAGTTAAAAACTTTTTTAAAGAAAAAAAAAATAATAATAACAAATAATTATTTGTTTAAATCATAGTATTTTACTTTTATAAACGATACTGGGCTGTGGTAATTTAAAAGAAAATTTATGATTTCTATTTATGATATGATTTAAATTTAAGCGTTAATATAAACGTCATTGGAAAACAAATCATAATAATAATAATTGTTTAATAATACAATAAAGTAGCAATAATTATAAAAAAAGAAACGGAAATATAAATATTGAAAAAAATATGTGTGGGAACATACGTATGTACATTCATTCATAAATGAAGTACGCCTGGCCTAATGTATGGCAGATTTTATAGTTTTATTAACATTTTAAGAATTATTATTATTGTTATTGTCATAATCATTGAAAGCTAAAAGAGAATAATAACAATAATAATATAATAATGTTATTATCCTATAAATATTAATAATAATAACAGCAATAATAAATGTGGTTTTAATTTTTATTGAATGTTTGAACATATAAAAGTTATTTAATAATTATGGTATAACCAGAGGCAGAGGCAGAGTCACACAACCATTTTTCTGATTCTTGATATAAAATTCCCACATTACTTTGTACAATTGTATGTATGTATGATCGTAAACTATTTTAAATTAACGCCTTTTATTATATCTTCAGCAAATAGAAATGCTTTACTTAACTTTACTTTACTTTACCTTACTTTTATGTGATATACAATTTTGTTGTAACCTTTAATAATGCCTTTTTTTATAATTAACAAATAATAAATATTATTAAATAATTAACCCATAGTTCCATCCATAGTTGTTTGGTTTGTTGCCTGTGCATATACGTATGAGTCTGCATAGATATTTTTCTAAATATGTATACATATACTTTTAATAATAAAGACTATTTTCGATAAGATATATGTACGTACATATGTACATACAATCCACGCTAGTTTACACCTTTTATACACACTTGCATTTGGTACATGTATGTATGTATGTGCACGGGATATGATACAATATTTCAAGTCATAAATCTTCAATCTTTTTTTTTTATGTGGTTCATATTTATTTGCTCTTCCACGCCGGGTTACAAGCAATGCTTTTTTGTTTTGTTCTGTTTTTGTTTACTTAAGAGATAAACGGATATTTTTATTAAATGATTTGAATAAAATATTCTAATTGAACCATAGGAATCTTTGTACATAGGTTTGCAATTATTATGAAACACCATATATTTATGGGCACAAACCACCAGCTTAGTAATGGGAAAGGAGTAAGATTATATAATTCACAAAAAGTCTGTTGGCTTATTAGATGTGAGGCCACGATTCAAACTTCAGGTCAAACATCAACAACAAAACGAAATATGGAAGAATATTTCTCAGCCAAGTTCTGTGCAGGAACTCTGAGCCTAAATAAAAATTGCCAAGGAAAGTTTCTTAAAAGTCTGTCGTTCGGAATTGACTTTAAGCTGTAAGTTCAGCAACTCATGTATACAATTAATGCACACAACATAGACGTGAGAAAATCGGTGGTAATCCTGACTGAAGGGTTGTAATGACCAAATTATGTTATGTATGTATGTAATTGAAATCGTCTACTAAATAATAATACAAAAATATAAATTGTTGTAGTATAAAAAAGATATATGAAGAGATTTGCCATTTCTCCTTGAATAGACCAACAAACCAAGTCAGACTTGCATATCACATTTGCATAAGAAGAAATGTATTTCTATCTTCTGGCTGAAGCCCGTATTAGTCTCAATGAGTAAAACGAGAATTAGCATTGAAAAACACGAAAAAACGACGGATCGGGGGATACAAAGGCACGTGTTGAACTTTACTTGCATAAGAGTATTCGACAGCTCCATTTAAGTGAGCTCACAATCGACAACAACGAATTGGTGATTCTGCGCAAAGTATGTACTTTTTGAGCCATTAAAAGTCCGAATTTACCATCTGTAACAATTTTACATCACAATTAATACAATCGTCATCTGAGTAGACTTTCCGGTTATGTCTTTAACCTTCGGAGCAAGGAGTTGGATGTAGTCAACGTAATCGAGACTGCTTACATATATACGTACATAATTGGTCATTATAACCATTCCGTCAGGATTACGATCTCGCTTCTCACGCCAGCTATCGTGTTAATTTTATACATGAGTGGCGGGACCTACAGTTTAAAATCGATTCCGAACGACAGATTTTTGAGAAACTGTCAGTTTTTATTTACTCTCAAAGCTTTTAGTTGTTGCCAGGGTTCTACTGAGAGGCAGTCTTCGAAGAAATTTTTTTTCAAATTTCGTTTTGTTGGAGAAGTCTGAACTGGAGTTTGAACCGTGTCCTCACGTTTAATAAGGCAACACACTACCTACTAGATGACGGCGACTTCTAATAATTTTGGACCATGATTAAAACGATCGTCATCTGAGTGGATTTTTCAGTTATGTCTGTAAGCTTATGAACGACGACATGAATGTATTCAGCGTAATCGAGACTGCTTATTTGTTATTAATTCCAGAGTTAATTCTTATATTCTGTTAGGACTCCAGTGACGTCGGTGCATCGAGGACAATACTGACAAGGAGCGAGAATAGTAAGCAAACGTGTTTCACGACTTTTTCTAGACGTATTTATCCACTAAGAAAATGATCATGGCATCGATCAGATCACTGAAAAGAAGTGGGAATAGCACGCAAACTGATTGCACGCCTCTCTCTAAACGTATTTATCCGCTAAGATACTGCCCGTGTCATTGTACAACATCTCGATGAAATATATTATTTTGTCCAATACTGCTCTGCCACCTTTTTCAATAGTACGAATGCTATTTTGAAATCTAAAAGCAGTGGTACTGATGCTAAACTGGTCTCTATTTATTGTCCTGGCTTATCTACTACTACTACTGATCTTCTACTCTCGCGGCTTATTTTTGAGATTATAAAACGATATTTTATTTTTGCATGCTATCTTCTACGGCCACGAAAATTTGCTTCATTTTACAACATTAATGATGTTTGAGTCCTTGATTTCGAGCATTTAATTTCATATGTAAGCGTGGTAGATTTTCCGTTTCGTATTACACTAGAGCCCCGACATGCGTCGTTAATGGGGACCGGAGAATTGCGACGCAAATCGAAACAACTTTTTCTATACAAATGCATCGAAATTTAATTCATTGGGACCAAGAATTCAAACGAAAGCAAAATGAATAAATAATGAAAACATTTTTCATTATTTTATTTAGTTCAACAAATGTTTTTTAATTACATACATACATAATTGGCCATTACGACCCTTTAGTCAGGATTACGGCCTAGCTTCTCACACCACTCATGTTGTGTGCGTTAATTTTTATACGTAAGTGGCGGGACCTACAGTTTAACGTCGACTCCGAACGACAGATTTTTGAGAAACTTTTTCATGGCAGGTTTATTTACTCTCAGAGTTTTTGCCAGAAATCTGCTGAGAGAATTTAATTATTATAAAGAAATAACAAAACAATAAACAGAAGTTGCAAGAATTTTAAAATAAAAAAAAAAATTCTAAATATGTATGTACCACAATACAAATACTAAAATGGTAGTACCCAATGCTGCAAGAAAAAAATTAAACGTATGTAGCGTCACAAGTCGAAATTTAAACGACGCAAGTTGGGATTCAAACGATGCAAATCGAATCGAATCCAATCGGGGACGAAACGACGTAAATTTAATCGACGCGAATTGAAATTGCAACAACGCAAGCTGAGTTTTGTCAATTTTTAAAAAGCGACGCAAATCGAAACGACGGAAATCGGGTCGACGCAAGTCGGGGCTCTAGTGTATATGTAATTTTAGCTATTTAATGCACTGTTTTGTTTAAACAAAGTAGTAGCATTGTACAAAAAAGCCAAAGTTAAAACCTAAAATTTCTAAAGCCGAGATAGACCCCTAAACCATTTACTGGCTGAGTTTTTTTTATTCTTATGAATTTGTTTATCATTAAAAATTGCTGCATGGGTTCTTAATGGTAACTATTAGAGGCCTTAAATCTTTTTTGTCATCATACGTATGTATGTATATGCAAAAGGTATTTTAACTTTTTGTTTTTTCGTTGGTTTATCTTTAAATTGATGAATTTTATTGTGATGATCGTTTAGTTTGTGGTTTTTGATGAAGGAAAAAATTTTCTGTCTGTCTGCAAAATGTCGGTGTGAGTGTGTGCGTTATTTTATGTTGGCTATTAATGGTTTGCAATTAGCGTTTATTACTGGCTTTTTATGTTTAATCCAAGTTGGTCACTAATAAAACTTAAGAATGAAACAAATTTGTACAAGAAAATTGATTTATTATTTAAATATTGATTGTTTTTATGGATTTGAAATGTTTGGAGATAATAAAAAAAAGGGATTTATTTAACAGATTAAGTGTTAGAGTTTGACATTTATGAGATTCACTTTAAAATTGATTTGTGATTTATAGACATGTCGCAATGCTTCTTGTGAATTGAATATGTATTTGAATAAATTTTTGGCATCATTATACATGAAATTATTTCAAGAAAATTTACTTAAATGAATTGAAATTGTTTACTTAAGTAAGTTAATACCCTGGCCAGGCTTATTCTTATTTGATAATTTCATCATCATTTATAATTTAGGAAATGTTTGCATTGTAAATCTAATCATGTTTATAAGGCAAGGTTATAAACACCTCTTATCAAATCTAAAACAATTGCTATACCATAGAGAAAATCTAAAGAAAAAAAGAAAAAACTTTTTATCAGGATTGGTAATTGTAGTGTACTACCGTCATAAAACCGTGCAAAATACTTGAGGTTCATATCAAGAAAAGCAAACCGTTTTTCAAAGTCTTTATAAGGTGTTATAATACCGAAATAAGGGAAAATTTGTTTTTAAAATCGTTTTAATGTATTAATAACTATAATTGACGAAAAGATTTCTTTTATGTTCGATATTAAAATGATAAACAAAATAAAGAGAAAAAATATTAGAAAAACTGTCGCTATTTAATTTTTATTGGATGTCGTATATGAAATATTTTTATGGGGCCAAATAAACAAACATTCGTCTACGAAAGACGTCTATAGTTCAAATTATAATTCGCCCATTTTTGTTTTTGTGATATCAACTTCACGTCTTTTGTATAAAGTGATAACACCCAAAAGTATGAAGGGAAAAAAGCAATTGAATTTATTTGACAAAGCGAAAGCGATAATAGTGTTTCAAATGTTGCAAGATATCGTATTGAATATTTGTCAAAGCGACAGCTTTTATTTTTTTCTGTACTGATATTATTTCGTTATTAATCTAATCGCAAAAAATAATGTGTACCGAAATAATGTTTTATGACCGCGCCTATTTAATGAGCCAGATATAGTATAAGAAACAAATGGCTGAAGGGTACTTACTTACACGCTTCTACTCTCACAAAAAAAAAACTGTGTAGGGATATACTATATAAGCGCCTTTCTTTGTTTTTTTTCTTTTTGTAAAGATGAAAAACATGCGAATATAAAGCTGATTAAATATATTTCAAAGTACGTTGTGGAAATTATAGAAATCATTGTGTCTTTTGTAAATAAAATTGTAGACAAATTGTAAAAAAATTTCAAATAATACGTCTGAAGCAATTTGTTTAAATATTCGATAATGATTATTTTAGAAAAAAGAAAGTTACTAATGCCTATTAAGGTGCCTCTCAATTTCAAATTAATTCCAATACATTCTATTCCTATTGACAGATTATTCTTCTTCCTATAACACCGACTTCAGCTAGCAATATCTAATTAATTGCATTGACGAACACAAATCAACAAACTGTTAAGCACTCTCACGTTGTTTGATACGCATTCTGGTTCGGTACTAATGTATATCCATATGTCTTTGAAAATAAAACTGGAAATGTTCTTACATCATTTCACAAAATTTTACAACAATTTGGCCACTATGATTTTCAAATTTTATAACTTTTAATGAAGCTATTTCAAAGATAGTTATACTATTTAAGTAAATTAAGTAAAATTTTGCTTTAATTGAAATAATAATAGTAATATAATTATAACCAATAGTAAAAACGACAACGGAAAGATTGTATGCGAAAATTATTGAGTACAAAACATTATTAGCAAAAAATGATTCTTATAAAGATTACACGTTTCAAGCTATATGCTATAAACACAATAGGCGCAGCAATCACATCCATCTTTCAAAAACAGGATACATAGGTGTACATGGAAGTGTTTATTATAAAGAAACGCGACAACAAGCAACAGTGCTACAACTTCGCATTGAGGCTAATTTCTATTTTTACCAGCAGCTAAGAGAGAATTAGTGCTGACAAGGAGAGTATTTGTGCTGGCAATGAGAGGATTTCTGCTGTCTATACAATAATATGCATTAAATAGAGGTTTTAAAACAGGGTTTACCAAAAATTTTTTGGTTATGTATTAGTGAGTAAGAGAGAGAAAATAAATTGAGAGAATTGATTTATTTACAGCCATAGAAAAGTGTTTGTAATATACGTTATTTTGATTTTCATTTTATCAACTTACATATGTAAAGCTATCTATCTTTGGCTTAATAATTTTAGATAAATAAAAATAAAATAAAATAATCCATTTTTTATTAAAAGATCGTAAAGGTATCATCCAACTTTGGCTTAAAAATTAGACCATGTTTTTAGATAAATAAAAATAAAAAATAATAAACCATTTTTTATTAATAGAGAAAAAGCAAGCATTCTAAAGCATTTAAAAAAAATTATACTATGCGACAAAATATATAAGGCATTGAATATTATCAAAAGCATCTTTTAACATACAATATTTTTTGAGTGTCATTCTGAATGCTTTACCATTTTTTTTCAGAATGACACTCAAAAAATATTGTATGTTAAAAGATGCTTTTGATAATATTCAATGCCTTATATATTTTGTCGCATAGTATAATTTTTTTTAAATGCTTTAGAATGCTTGCTTTTTCTCTATTAATAAAAAATGGTTTATTATTTTAAACCATTTTTAAACCATTAATTAAAAAAAAAAAATTAAAAATTAAAAAAAAAAAATTAAAATTACCCAATAATTTTTTTAATTTTTTAAACTAATCTAAACTACATAACCCGTGCAACGCCGGGTAGAATCTGCTAGTAGTACTATAAAATAACTCTGTTAAAATATTGTGTCGAAGGCGTTCCTCGGAACTGAAAAGGCCACGGCACACAGAAGAAACTTCATGCGTTGTTCATATATTCTTAGGTGCAACGCATTAAGTTGGTCACGTACGTCCACCTTTTTGGCAGATATCAACTAGTTTCTTATGCTTTGCAAGTGTAAAGGCAATGTGCGTCAAAGAAATTATTGTGTCAATCTCATACGTTATTGTTTTGCTGTTAGTTGAAAAATTTAGAGTGCAATCTATGACGGATTCTATTATGTAACTCGTTGTATTTGAATTTTGACTCTTACAGCAAAGTAAGAACGTATGAGGTTAAAATAATCAGTCGTATGTGACGAATGTCAAATTTGCCTGCACAAACCAGCTGATAGCTGCCAAAGTACCCAACGTTGCCCTAACGGTCAAGTACCGAATTAAGCAAACCACATAAGAAAATATGTATTCCAACTCTGCTGTCAGTTGAAAAAGTCAAAGTTTAAAGTATGCCAGAATCTATGTTACACGGCCTTTAAAGAGCAATACTGCTGCTTTAACACAGGTAACTGACAGTTGGCTCTTTTCAGAATGTGTAAAATTCTATGACATTTAGTTCGATTTTGGCAGTCATCGACAACAGACTACTGGGTGATTTGAGAAGAAAATGGAAAACATTGATTTTTAATTAATTTTACTCTCGTTTTCTCCGTAGGCTAGTACCATATGGACTTACATATATTGGTGGCTCGACAGTTCAAACCTTAATTCTGACATCTTGAAAAAAAAAATATGTATACTATATACATATGTATGTATATATCATTCGACGACTGCCGCTCAGCAGTCTTTCTGCCAAAAATTTTGAAAGTATAGCAATTATCATAAAAGCACTTGCTCCCTCATCCACTCCTGAATAACTATTTCTTGTTTTTGAACCTGAAGCGAAGAGATTTTACTCCAACAATTAAATCAAATCAAACAAATCTGTTTTAATGACCTCGATAAATTATATCTTTTAGAAGGAATAAAAAACTTAATGGGCAGAGTGTTTAGAGCTCAATGTGCACTGGGTTGAAAAATAGAATGAATTTTTTAGCAAATTTTCATCTTTTGAAGAATAAATTTAATTGCTTCAATTAAAAATGTTAATTAAATAACAAAACTGAAATCATACAAAATTGCATTGAACTTACCAGGGGCAGGTTGCGCTGGATAGGAAGGTTTTTTCATCCATTCATAGTAATGATGGGCTTTAATTGGTGATGAACGATGGTTGTTATTTATTGCTGTACTGTTGTTATTGTTGTTGTTGGTAGGACTATTGTTATTGTTATTATTACTCAAATGATGAGCAATATGATGAGGTGATGATGACGAGGTCGGAACACCCGGACTTGATATTTCGCTGCCGCTAACTGTAATTGGTGGCGAGGGTAGACCCTCGGTAATATGAGGCGGCTGCTGCTGTGGCTGTTGTTGTTGCTGTTGTTGATCGCCAAGACTGCTGACTGTTTCATTTAATTGTGTACTACCCGAAGCCGGACCAGCTGAAGTTGTAGATGTAGAACTGCCTGAAGATGAAGATGGTGTTGAACCATTAGCCGTGCCATTGGCAATAGCAGAGCCATTAATCAGCTGATGTTGTTGCTGTAGCATTTGAGCATTTTGAGCGAAATTCTCAGCCGACGAAGGGGAATGCCAGTCAGAAGCGGCAGCTGCATTAGTTGCTGAATGGAACATGGCATGGGGATTATAGTACATTTGATGATGGGCAGCATGTGGCGAATCCATATCGCTTAGATACTGATGATTGGGTGGGGTGTGATAATTACCAGGCCATTGCCAGGGCTGACCTGCTGAATAGGCCAAATTGGCGGCACTATGTTTTTGGGGATACGACAAGGTGTTGTAGTAGGAAACCATTTTTTGAAAAGTTCTAACTGTAGTTTACTAAACACAAAAAATTGTTTTTTTTTTATTTTTGATAAATATTTTTTTTAGTTTGAGGTTAGAAACGTTGTGATGTTAATTTCTATTAAAAAAAGAAACTTACTAACAATGCTGGTGGGCACTTAATTAGTATTAAGATTTATTAGTAAATTAATTGCTTTTAATTAATTTTTATGCCATAATGATTAACAATTTGTTTTGTTTTTTTTTTCTTTGAATTTTTTAATTACACAAATTTTTTTTTATAGTCAGGTTAAGCTGTCTACGTTTAGGTAACTTTTATAATTTTACTTTAAATTCTTCCGTTATATTGTTTAACACTTGTTTAATGACAGATCAATAGATTTTTATTATTTGTTTATTTGTGCACTATCATCACTCACTCTTTCTCACACTTTCAAGCTCTCTTTTGTTTATTATATTTATGCTTCTGTTATTTTTACAATTCATGTAAATCAATACAGAATTTTGTTATGTTATGTTGTATTCTTTTTGTTGTATGCTCTTTGTTTTGTTTCTTAATCCCATTTACTCTTGCGGTGTTTTAAATTTGAGTAATTATGTATGCATGTATGTAGATATTGCAGTTGTTTATAGTGATTGCCTTAATTCGATAATTAGGCTTCAAGTGATTCTTTTTATTTGATTTTACAATTGCAGTTGCTTTTTTTCTATCGTATTTTATGTGCGCCTTTTTTAATAGCCACTAAGTGCGTTAAAGCTTTAATAGCAACGTAATAATTAAATAAATTTTTATGAAATGAAAGCGTTAAATTTTTAACAACGTCTACTATACCGATATTTGGCAAAGTGGCCTCACTTGTTTGCGTATCATAAAACACTGAGAGTGTGTGTTAAAAAATTGTTTACAAAATATGATAAAAAAAGAATGTTGAAAAGTTTATTGGTGTTTATAAACCGATAGCCGTCTACCGTTGTTAACTCTAACGCTGTGACTAAAACAACGCTGTTGATAAAAACTCGTAAACTGGCATTAAGCAAAAACAAAAACAACGAAAACAAAAACCGATATCATATACCTACTAACCCATACAACAACACAAAAGACCCACTTATCTTTACGCTTCCCCATTGCCATAAGATGAAAAGAAATAGCTTAACAAAGTAGAAAATAATTCCTACTCACTCTAGCTAATGTAACAAATGAAAAACATGTAAAATTATCTGCATTCAAAAGGCCTGTGGAAAATATCATCCCTCGGTTTTGGTAAAACCCGCCTTTTAGTGTTCGTAAATAAATTCAAGATGGCCTTTGTTTTATATATTTGGTTTCTCTTTTTTCCCTACTTTATCTTCTTTTATAATACCAGTTATCTCGTTCTCTCTTAGGCTTTCTTATTTTGCTTGATTATGGCTTAGAAAATAAAAACTTAACTCCTCCCTGTTCCGTTTCGAATTGTGCCATTTGTACCCTAAATGCCTGATATGGCTCAAACTATTTAGCATTTAGATACGTTTTATTTACCATTACTCTAATAACAAACAGGTAAAAAAGAAAATAAATAATCATAACACACAGCAAAATAAAAAAATTAAAAAAATAGGCGTGAGTTAACTAACCAACATGCTTTGCATGCACGTTTCAGGCAAACTTTTTAAATTAGTTTCTGCTGTTTTTAGTTCATTTCTGTTTTCTTCTCATTTACGATTCACGTTTATTTTGCTTTTTTTTGTTCTTGTGATATTAAAGTTAAGGTTGGTAATTATTTACTTTACTAGGACATTATGTAATTAAAGGTCATAAATGTGTGCATGCGCGCGTCTCATTTTCTGCACGCTATTTCCATATACTGTTACACATCTCCAGTATGAATGTAAGAAAGTGTACAATGGTGATTAAATTAATAGAACTGAATTGAATTTATTCTTAAGATGCTACATTTAATTCTATGAGAATGTAGAATTGCTTTCCATTATATTTTACACAGAGCGATCGATTGTCATGTGATTTCCTCAATAGTTTGTGGAAAGAGATCTTGCGAGTTGCAGCAATTAACACAATAGATAGCAATAGAAACAATTTACAACAAAGGACATACGTACCTACATATGTTAATCGTCCTCAGGTCAGACATCTCCAACACAACGAAATATGAAAAAACTTTTCTTTTTTTTTACTGCCTGTCAGCATATTTCTGGCAAAAACTCTGAGAGTAAATAAAATTGCCATGAAAAGTTTCTCAAAAATCTGTTGGTCGGAGTCGACCTTAAATTGTAGGTCCCGTTACACATGTATAAAATTAACACACACACAACATAAGTGGTGTGAGAAACAAGGTCGTAATGATGACTGAATTGTGTACATATGTGTATGTAATCAGTATGTATATGTATGTAACAAGTAATAATTAGTCTGGTAGTAAGCAAAATCACAACCGAACTAGTGGTTTCAACGAAATGAGTGTCCTTAAGATTGGAACATCAAGTGAACTACAATTTTGAAAAAGTAAATGAATTTAAATATCTCACTACAGCTAAAAATATAACAAAAGCCATCAGTTTGGATATAAAACAGAAAATAATACTTCCCAATAGATCTCTTTTCCGTTTTAGCATTCAGTTTAAGTACAAACATCTCTTTCAACGAACCAGAAACTCACTGCACATGCTAGTATTGTTATATGGCGCAGAGGCATGGGTACCTGAGCAGGCAGATGAATGAATCATGAATTGTATGACATGAATTCTATTGACATCGAAGTCTATTAACGCATTATGTTTGGTTTAGACACGTGAATAAAGATGCTGCAGTGAAAAGATTTTTCGAAGAGAAGAGAAGACGACCGTCGTTCCAATGTAAAGAGAAAATTGATGGCGATCTCACAAAAATTTAATGTGAGAAATTTAAGGAAAAGCTCATACTATTGAGGCTCTTGGCATTATATTCCACTTCACACATAAGCCATATAGCCCTAAAAAGAAGAATCAAATTATATTCATTGATTGGCTTGTTCCCTATTTGGCAATGTTTGTCAAGCAGTGAACACCAAACAGTTTGGCACGAAGGCATAAAATTTCAACTAGAGCAAACAAACGGTTATTGGAGGGCCTTTCAGCTAAGCGAACGTTTTTCTCGTATTCATACCAAACAGTGACTTTTTCGGGATGTATTGGGCTCTCTTGGATCTCATGTGGGTTGGTATCGTAGCAAATTTGAAAATTTTGTTTGTTCACATACCTATTCATCCAGAAATAAGACTTATCTTGATAGGCACACATTTCTCACACAAATTTTGAAAATAAAATTCAATGGTTTTACACGTATTGTAAAATTACAAAATAGGTCGAAAAAATTTCAACTAATTTGACAGATGGCGCTTCTACATGACCATTATCAACTATCAAAGTTGGGAAGTCCAACGGCAACTTCCCATATAATCATTTGAAGGTAAAGAAAGAGACTTCGAACAGCTAACCAACCGACTGCATCCGGTGGCAAACTCACACTTCTGCCTTTGATGATGACAAGTTTTTTTCCTCAACGTAAGTTTTTTCCTCAGCGTAACAATTGGGCAATTCACACGACTTTGTATCGTGTATGTTGTATTGAATACACTTGGTTGTTTGTGAACGCTTAATGCTATGCTGTATTGTGTATTTCGTATTCCGAATGTATTTTTTTTTGGCATTCAAACAATTTGATAGCACGAAACCAACACAACTTTTGGAAAACATATGAAAACATATACCCATTTTTTTCATTCACACAATTTGATAGCACGAAACCAATACAACTTTTAAAAACATATGAAAAAAATGTGTATAAGTGTATCGGATTTTTACATGAAAATTATCAACAACAATCATACACTGTTGTATAATCGTCCAACAATACACTCAATACAACGATACCACGGCTTGTGTGAATTGCCCAAATGTGTTTACGTTAGATTTACATACTGAGCGAAGTATGCTACCCAGTTAGAATAGCCAAGTAGCATATAAAATACCCATTGAAGGTAATGTGGTACATTACCTTACATTGTATTGACTTTTTTCCTTTAAGTTATCTCAAGGCACTTTGTAAAAATAGGAAGCACGCTTATTTCAAACTAGGCAAAGCATTTTTCATAAAAAGAGGAACATGATTTTAACGGGGGAATATAAAAGACCGAGTTACAAACACGACACCTGAACTCATGCACATAATGACGGTAACTAGGGACTCATCTGTTCGTGTTAGTTCCCAATATCATGATTCTTTCAATATGTATCTGAACTCCAATTTATTTTCCATATAAGTTTACTTTTCAAAAGTTTTTCAATAGCCTTATCACTTATTGCATTCGTTGTAAAGTTTTGTAAATGTTTTTGACGCCAAATGAATACTCAGTTAATCTTCTCGAACAGCTTGTACATATAGAACTCCTCACACCCTTTGCCACCCATTTCCATATTTCATCTTATCTCAGCTTTCTGTATTTTTTTTTTTTGAAGGTACACTATTCCGAATTAGTTGACTAGCTAGTTAGTTAGTTGACTAGCTATATTACAATAGCTGCACATGTGTTTAATGCAGATATTCGTATACAGTAGACACTCGTAAACAAGAACTACCTTTTTTTATAGAGTAGTTCTAATTTTCGAGAAGTTTCAAAGGCTTTATTTAATAGAAAAACAAACACTAAATAAAAACGCTCTGCAATTAAAGCTGAAATTGAATTTCTGATTCTTATTTTAGAACATGTAATGTTCCGAAGGATTCGAAAAAAAACATTTTAGAACGTATGCTTTAATTACATAAATTCTTTACTTATTTAGTCCTTACCAATTATTTAATATTTAACTTACATATTATGTATAATTGGTCTTTACAACCCTTTAGTCAGGATTACGACCAAGCTTCTCACACCCCTTCTATTGTGTGCGTTAATTTTATGCATGAGTGGCGGAACCTACAGTCTAAAAACGACTCCGAATGTTAGATTTTTTTGAGAAACTTTACATGGCAATTTTTATTTACTCTCATTGTTTTTGCCAGAAATCTGCTGAGAGGAAGTCGCCGAAGAAATATTTGTTCATATTTCGATGTGTTCAAGATGTCTGACCTGGGGTTTGAACCATGGACTCACGTGTAATAAGCTAACCTCCTACCTACTAGACTATGGCGATTCCTTTTTAATATTTAACTTGAGGACTTTAATACACACTTTTAAAACAAAAACTTATGATTTGATGTCAACCAAAAAAGACGATCATTAGTCTCTTAATTCTTGGAGAGCCGTAAACTATTCAGCGTGTTTTTTTTTTCTTATGCTGTTATTTGACCAACCATTATCGTATTACACGCACTTACTCTAATATGTACAGCTATTATTGTTTTCATCACTGTATTTATTCCATATACATACATATGTATATTTCTTTATATACATTACCTAAATTTTTTGTTATTGTTGTTGTTATTTGTAATATTTTTAGGGTTAATTTGAGTAGTGAGTATATTTATGAAATTTTTTATTACGGTGGCGCATTAGTAATTGCACATTTTCAAATGATATTTTTTCCCTTTATGGTTATGCTTTGGCTAAATTAGGATATAATACCATTAGTTCGTCTTATAGTTTTTAATAATTAGGTTTAGCTTTTACTCTAATTTAGATTCTATTCAATAATAATGTATTCGTAACATACATACTACATATGTACATAATTATGCAGTCTTTTGGGAAACAAGTCATTTATGATTGGGAATGCTGAACAGAAATAATTTAATGTTATGCATATACATACATACATATGTATGTATTTTTAAGTTTGTATTATAGTTCCCGCATGGATCATTCGTTAGATTTGGAGTTGACTAATATGATTAAAACAAAATCGTGTTTAACAGTTACAATGCTGTCAAATTCTCCACGAAAATTAAAAAAATTTTATTTCAATTCCGTTGAATTTTTTCTTCCTTAAGTAATAAATTTTTTTAATTATTATTGAGCGATTCTTGATGTCATTTAATATTTAAATATTAGTTCCAGTTCTTATTTCAAATATTATTACTTAATCAGCTTTGAAGTCAGGGTTAATTACCATATTCACAAAAAAAAAAAAGTTTTTTAATTTTCAATTATTATCAAAGAGTTTTCAACTCCGTTACAAGTCCTATCTACACTACATCAATGCTAACATTAACATAATTTCATTTAAAAGTTTTGGAAATTTAATTTTTAATTAAACGTAAGATAAGTTCACTAAAACTCAGACAGATATTGTAAGGGAAGTTGAAAATCTAGTAGTCAAGAAACAATCCATCTGTAGTTGCCTAATGCTGGATATTATGATTTCCGAACTCTGACAGTTTATAACGGCCATCTTGTTGAAGCAACATCTGTCAAAGTAGTTGTCATATATTTAATCTGTAATTCCAAATCACTATAAGCGGATATAGTATTCAACAGCACGTGCAAATAACAAAATTATTTTATCAAAATTGGTATTCTGTTCGTGCAACATACCGAACACTTCGTCCATTTTACGAGCACTATAATTGACCTGCCGTTAGGACTATTCACAATGTGGAGAATAAATTCAAGTCCACTACTGCCGAAAACATCGCTGAGGCAATCGATTTCGTATCTCCGAAATTTCAACTGAACCAGGAACTGAAGGTAAACGACCACAGACAACGACGTCACTCCGTTGAATGGACTCTGAAGCAGTTGACAACTGATTCTTATTTTCATTGAAAAATAACCTTCACCGAAGAAGCCCATTTCTAGATGAATGAGTACGTGAATAAACAAAATTGTCAAGATTAAGACAATACCAATCAATATACAGTGGTGGTCATATAATTAAAAAACATTATTTTGATCTCTCATTTGTTCTATTTTTTTTATCATCTCTTAATTTTTTAACGGGACTTTTCCATTGGAATGATAAGTTTGATGTCGTTTACAATTGATTACTTCTTCATTTTCCTTTTCTATTCAGATTTATTACAACATATTTACTATAATTACGAATGTTTTAATTATATGACCACCACTGTATGTACATTAATTGTAGGAACGTCTAATGCATCCCGAAAATGTTACTGTTTATTGTGGATCTTGGACTTCATGCTTTTATAAAACACTAATTCCTTTGTTGTTTCATATAAAACTCGGTATAATGTTTGGTTTGAGAAAAGATTTAAGAGGCTAGGGTTAAAAAATTATAATATTTAAAAAAATTTAATATTTTTTCCACATTTCCGAAAAAACAAATTGAAAACAAGTTGGATTTTAGGATTTTCACAATTTATTTTTCAAAACTTCAAGCCCAAGTTACGTGTGTCGAAAAAAATATTTCTAAAAAATCTATTAAAAGCACATGCAATAATGAGCAGAAAAAACTATAAGTTGCAACATCCTACTTCATCTTTTGACTGCGCATTCCTTCAATTAAGTGCTAAAACATTAATTACAATTTGTTTCCGATTCTGTTCAATATTTTTTTTAATACAAATCTGCATTCAATTCTGCGGGTGTGAAGTTCGATTCCCACCAGATTAGAGTTATTGCTCTGTTACATACATACATAATTGGTCATTACAACCCTTCAGTCAGGATTACGACCTAACTTCTCACACCACTTATGTCCTGTGCGTTAATTTTTATACATGAGTGGCGGGACCTACGGTTTAAAGTCGACTCTGAACGGCAGATTTTTGAGAAACTTTTCAGGGCAATTTTTTATTTACTCTCAGAGCTTTTGCCAGAAATCTGCTAAGAGGAAGTCGCCGAAGAAATATTTTTTCATATTTTCGTTTTGATGTCTGACCTGGGGTTTGAACCGTAACCTAACGTCTAATAAGCCGGCACACTACCTACTAGACTACGGCGACTTCTTTTACTCTGTTACACTTTCTTAAAATTTGTAGATTATTTAAAAAATTATACTAAAAAAAATATAAACACGGTTCAGCAATAAAATCTTCATCAACTTATCGCTCACTATTCGCTTTCTTCCTACTCTCATAATTTCGTCCATCTAGATTACTTTTCGGTATTGCAGCACAATGCACTGTATGAGTAAGTCATATTTTTTGAATATTGGTTCCAGTTGAAAAAAAAAATGGATAAAATATGTAAACAGTCGTCTGACGTCTTCCGAAATTTGAGAATGTTTCTTTGTTTACTTTAGGTTTGATAGCAGACTACTGCGTAATTCGAGGAGAATGTGTGAAAAAGATTTTGAGTCTTTAATACGCATTATTTTATGTGGAAAAAGCATTACCCAAACTAAGTCTCAGTTTGACAAAGTTTACAGTCTGTATAATTAACTTCAATGGTAAAGAAGATGTTGTAGCTGTAAAAGCTACCTACAAAATAATTTAAAAACTTTACGAAATTCTGTTGGCCGATCTGAGATTAAAAGTCTGAGAATGGTTTTATTTTTTGAAGGATTTCTTGGATATGAGAAAACATTTCGCAAGGTGCGTATGTCGTTTACTATACATACAAATATCAAAGAAAAAAGAGGTCCTTAATAAGGTAGTGATGCAGTGCACATCCTTAAACACTATAATAACAATAATATATAACGAATAAATATTATGAATCCAATAATTCTTTTATAATAAAGAATATTGTTATATGGCTGTAGTATACAGGGTATTACATATGTACGTTTGCTATCATGCTAAGTAGCGCCAATTGACTTGTTGTTAACTTTGATCAAATTGAATCAAAACTCAATTTAAAACACTTTGAATAGAATTGCTATTCATAATATATATTTAAAAATTAATTGTCATTGTTTTTTAATTGCGTATTTTAAGAGGAGAGGCCAATTGCCGCAAAAATTTTTTATTATCAAAATTATTTAAAAATAACCTGTTATTTAGAAACACATTGCCATATTTTATTATTAACATGAAATCTAAAATCGTCAATATGTTTCTATTTTATAATTTAATTTTTCAATTTATTTATGGACCGGATATCACTGAAGTTTTATAAATTTTGCCTCAAAAAATTATTGTTTCAGAACTCGATAAAAAAAAGAAAAAAAACTACATAAACAAACTTAAATAAAAATCCCGTTAAATATAACCTTATCTGCTTTTCAGATAACTTAATAACCGTTAAAGAAAATTTGACAAAATATGGTTTTATATAAAGTGGAATGCTTTAATCAAATAGTGGCTGTTACTTGCCTTTATTTTAACCTCTTTAGTGTAAGAACAGAATACTACTGCAACTACAGAAGAATGAAATCGTTAGTCGTAAAATACTCTTGATTTTTTCGATGCATGAAACCATAAAAAAACGCGTTGTAAAATGCGTTAAATTTCATAAAAGTGTGTTCTAACATATACAGTGTTACAAAACAGTGTTACATATACAAAAATCTTAGTACTCCAATATATTTTGACAAAAAAAGGACCCACAGGCTTAATACTCTTGCACAAAGTCCCGATATGACTTCAAGACCATGACCTTAAGGGGTATTCTACTAAATACAAGGGATAACATTTTCATATATCAGGGCTTTGAATTTTAAATTTACTCAGGGTTCCCCTTGGAAGTACCAATGGAGTCATCTGAAACTTTTCTTTATTTTTCTCTTGTTTTATGAAAAACCTTAAAAAAATTTTTGTTTTATAATAAAACAGAAATAAAAGTAAATTAATAAAATAAATATAAAAACATTCACTTTTTATACAAACTGTTGGTTAAAATTCATGAAAATGTCAAAATATATTGGAGTACTAAGACTTTTGATGTCCACTGTATGTACATATGTATGGAAAGCAATACAATAAAAACTCTGTCAAAATAAATAGAATCTATCTTACGATCACATTTTTTACTATCAATTTATCTGGAAAATTTGTCACAGTCATATATTGTTCTCTGGCCTAGATTTTCTCATCTCCCATGTTGTGCATGTTAATTGTTCATTTTTATCTACGAGTGGTGGAACCTACAATTTTAACGTTAGCTGCGAAAATGGTAGCCACCTTAGTTGGTTACTTTGGTCCTATAGCGTTAATTTTGTTTTAAGCGACAATTAGTTACTAACTGTGCTTTTTCTCGAAGACTGCTGAAGTAGGATCGGTAGAAAGTAATATTTTGTTTTTTATCTCATCAGAGCTGAGATTTGAACTCGGAGCTCCTATTTATTAAACCAGCGCGCTAGTCACTAAATAACGGTGACCAATTCTTCCACTACATTATGAACATTTGAAGCAACGCAAAATTACTAATTACACTATCCGACGAAAAAAAAAACAAAAAATTAAATACACCACAATAACTACGTAGTGTAAGTTGTATACTTAGGTTAGGTTAGAGGACGCGTACTTGCCAACTGTGACAAGTACAGTACCCGGAGGTCGAATTGACCCATTGTACAACGTCCTAGCTTCTCACTAAGTATACTTATTTGAGTAGATTTTAAAATTATTTTTTTTTAAATTCTCGAAGCCTCCAAACTTGTTTTATTTGCTAAACATTGTTGTTATTTGTATAGGCTTTCAATTGTCTGTAAAAGAATAAAAATCTGAAGTTTCTTTTCTTGACCATGTTGATTTGAAAGGTTAATGAATTCAAAGAGCTCAGACTGTGTGTGTTATTCATACTCCAAAATAAGCGTTGTCAGAATCTTCCTAAATCGTGTGTCAAATTTATAATTTCCTTGTTTCCATCGTTGAGGTCATCTTCAGTTGTTCGTTCAGCTCATAAATTTTTACAGGGATTTCTCATTGTCGATTCATACTTTTTCCTTATTTTTTGCTTCGATTAGGTTAGGTTAGAGGACGTGTACTTACTTGTCAACTGTGACAAGTACAGTACCCGGAGGTCGAATTGACCCATTGTACAACGTCCTAGCTTCTCACACCACTCGTGTTGTGTGCGTTAATTTTATACATGAGTGGCGGGATCTACAGTTTAAAGTCGACTCCGAACGACAGATTTTTGAGAAGCTTTTCATGGCAATTTTTACTCCCAGAGTTTTTGCCAGAAATCTGCTGAGAGGAAGTCGCCAAAGAAATATTTTCATATTTTCGTTGTGATATCTGACCTGTGATTTGAACTCGGGCCTTTCGTCTAATAAGCCAACACACTACCTACTTGACTACGGCGACTTCGATTAAGTTATCCAAATTTGGTCGCAAATAAGTAGAGAATTTTGAATGTAGCAATAGCTCATTTCAGAATAATCTAGTCTAGTCGACATTCAAAACTTCCTAAAGGGTATATCCATACATTCATACATACATAATTGGTCATTACAACACTTCAGTTAGGATTACGACAGAGTTTTACACACCACTTATGTTCTCTGTATTAATTTTATACATAAGTGGCGAGACCTACAGTTTCAAATCGAATCCGAAAGACAAGTTTTTGAGAAACTTTTTAATGGCAGTTTTATTTACTCTTAGAGTTTATGCTAGAAATCTACTGAGAGGAAGTCACTGAGTAAATATTTTTCATATTTCGTTTTGTTGGGGATGTCTGACCTGTGGTTTGAAACGTGGTCTCACGTCTAATAAGCCAGCGCACTACCTACTAAACTACTGCGACTACAGGTCTTAATTGTTTGTAGATTCTTTAAAATTATTCTAAATATCCTATACTGGTGTTAAAACGAATATCAGCTGGACGAAGCAATATAAATCGAGTGACGAAACAAATCAAAGTTAGAAGAAACAAAAAACTTGACGTCGTTAATTGAAACAACGTAATACAGCCTTCATTTATTATTTGCTTATGTTAAATACTACAAACGCATAGAAATGATTGCTATTGCACTTAGCACGGGTTTTTTCTAGTCAAAATATTTTATGCCATGGACATCAATACTGCAGTACAATAAGTTTTGAGATCTTAATATTCCACGTACATCAAAAAAGTGGGGATCCTGTTTGGAATTTACCTTTTTAGATACGACTTCTTAATGGTCTGAAACTTTCGTTGGAGTTTAGTAGCCCTGGATAGTTGTTGTGCAGTTGAACTCAAGCTTTCTCTATTTTCTAAATATATTCTAGAAATTTTCAGTATCTTCTAACATTAATAGAAGCAAGCTCAACAAGTCCGTTAAAAAAAAGCAGTTATAACTTCTTCTAGTCCTCGTTATTTCATTATTATTTCATAATAACCATTCGTGAGCGCTTACTTATAATATTAGATGATTAAAAATCTTGATAAAGATAATCAAATGGTAGTCAATTGGCTTTCTTTGCTCCTTGCAAAGGAAGAAATTTAAAAAGAAAATTTCAACATCGCAAGCAAAAAGGGTTTTATAAGTCATTTTGATTGTTTACTACACAAAAAGGTTAAAAGACAAACTTTATAACATTTACATAAATGCTATTCCTTAACAAATTGACAAAGTGAGTTATAAGGATTAACATAAATTACCTACTATACAGCGTTTTAACCGCCCACAACAAGAAAATCTTGTCGACAAGAGCTATTGATCAGTTAAAGTATTATTTAAAAGCAGGTTACGGAGATACATATACTATCAGCGAACGTTTACCAATATCTAGGGCCAAGTATTTTAAGCGTTTAGGTATGTTAAGAGGATTATCCATTTAACTATTAATGAAATTGACACAAGGAAAGGTAGTATTTGTCATGTATTTTCATGGTCAATTGTTTACGAATTATAAACTCATATTTATTTATTTATTGTTTATATTTTTATTATCTTTAACCTACTAATGTATACAGTGTTGGAAAATATAATAGATGTCCCTATCTTAGCCTCAAGAATATACAAAATTTTGTATACTTGAGTTAACTTTTATTTATTAATTTAAATCAAAATTCTTTTGCAGAAATATAAGTAAACAAATAAATTTATATGAAAAAAATAATAATAGTTAGATAGCTATTGGATCAAGAATTCCAAAACAGGTTTCCTTGCAGTTGGGCATTGCTTAAGATCGGAGCTCTTATATAAATCTCGCAAAATCTGATAAAAAATTGACCTACTGAGGGAAATGGACCTAGCCATGGTCTCAAGCATTTCAAAACAGATTTCCTTTCGGACGGGCGTTTCTTTTGACCAGAGATATAGGCATCGAAGAAAAGACATAAGAAAAAGAAGTTCTCTGTATAAACCGAGCAAAATCGTCGGTGTTTTTTTCCATTTTTTAACTTGCATTTTTTAGTTAATGACTTGCATTGTCTTTGGTAGATGACTTGCATTTTTTTGGTCGATAACTTGCCTTGAAATCGCCGTAGTCTAGTAGGTAGTGTGTTGGCTTCTTAGACTGAAGGCCCGAGTTCAAACCCCAGGTCAGACATCAAAACGAAAATATGAAAATATTTCTTCGGCGACTTCCTCTCAGCAGATTTCTGGCAAAAACTCTGAGAGTAAATAAAATTGCCATGAAAAGCTGCTCAAAAATCTGTCGTTCAGAGTCGACTTTAAACTGTAGGTTCCGCCACTCTTGTATAAAATTAACGCACACAACATAAGTGGTGTGAGAAGCTAGGTCGTAATCCTGACTGAAGGGTTGTAATGACCAATTATGTATGTATGACTTGCCTTTTTTAGTCGATTACTAGCGTTTATTGGTCCATGACTTGCAATTTTTTAGTCGGTGACTTGCATTTTTTATGTCAATGATTTGCGTTTTTTGGTCAACAAAAAGATATTATCTTCAGCGCCTATATTAACTTCGTCATCGATTTCTCCGGTCTTTAGTAATGCCCGACAGGAACAAAAATTGTTTCGAATCCTAGATATCAGGGCTATGCAGTCAGTCGCTACCTCCATTTCCACCACAATTTCATTTCATGTTTTATCCGACTTTGATCGATTTATACACAGTACTTGCTCATATCAAAAAAAGTTAGTTTCCTGTATATGGGTATACGAGTATATAGTATAGTTATGATTATAATGCTGTATGAGGTATTATTAATAAAAGGGAAGCATAACGGATAGTGATAGTTTTAATAGACACAGGGAATAATCAGAGTATTGAAGATTGAGTGTCTCAGAGAATTTTCGAACTGAACCGGTCTCCAATTAAATTCTGGGTGCTATTAAATGCAGGATTTGCATTCCAATCTTAAATAAGTACATACACTGAGCGCCATAAGTGAGTCAACACCCACTATAATTTTAAATTTTCTATTATAAAAAATACACTTGTAGCACAACAATAATTGAATTGTTGTTTTTGTTTTAACATTTTATAAGTAATAAATAAACGTTTTTATTTTTGGAAATTTATTCGACCATTCTCATTTACTTTTCTTGCTATCCTAAGAAAATGAATTATTTCAGTGGTGTTTACTCACTTTTGGCGCTCAGTGTATATATACATATACTCAGTCTGATTTCAAGAGTCAGGACCGCTGTCGTTTGTGGCCTTTTCTCATACATCTATGACTTAAAAAAACAAAACAAGGAAAAAATCTAACTGGGTCAAACTGAACGATTCCATTAGCCAGTTCTCCACGTAAGATAAGATGTGTATGAATCGGAGGAGGATCAATATGTATATTGGGTTGTTCGGAAAGTAATTTCGTTTTTTTTTTTGTGAATGTGAAAGACAGTTTTCGTATAATAAACAAATACTTTATTAAATTATATTGAATTTGATAAATTTAACCTCAATCCGATCTCACGTCTTGTTATTCGCCGGTTCGCATCAATTAATGCCTGCGTAGAATTAATTGGAATTTTTCACACACAAGCCTAACTACATATATGAGCTCTCAAAGCATATAAAAATTATACGGCTTAAGTGTGAAGTTGGGTGCAAAAAAACACAATTAAATCCTCTGTCGGGAAAAATAAAAAGAATTTTATGTTGGAATTCGCATAATAGTTCAAAAGTGATATAGAAAAATACTAGGATATCTTTGTGGTGGAAAGTAATGTCCATTCCTGCAGATAGAATGGTAATGGAAAAGATTTAAAAACTGAATATTAACTGATATCAAGTAGGTAGGGCCTTTATTTAACAATTATCAACTTTACTGCTTAGCCAACAAACATTTCCAAGAAATTTCTTTAAGTTCTTTTGTGATTAAAACGCAGGATATAACCCAGGGGAGTGTAGTTAAGAAAAAGGTCAGAACATTTGAAAGGGATAGCAAATTAGACCCTAATATAATACCAATAATTGGAATGTGCTGAAGGGAAAATTGTCTTACAATGTCGCTCTAAAAATTCACTTCTTACAGACGGAGGCCTATTTTGAAAGTAAAATATTTAGAAAGATTGACTACTTTTGCATTTTTTGCATCTAGAAATATATTCTATACGTACCCACGATTTCTATGCAACTATGAAATATATTTTAAAAATTATTTAAATTGAATTGTTTTCTTTTTTTTTTAAATTCCAACAAAAACAAATAAAATAAATTTCTTAGAAAACTGTGTACCTTAAAGCAAATGCAGTTCGTGATGAATTTCCGAAACAAAAAATCTTCCTTTCTTTGCTCTTAATGACTTCTAGGTATGTAACATGGCCTTGCAAACTTCTAAAACTTACATGACTTAAAATACAAGCAGTTTTTTTCAAATTCAAAATCCTTTTAAACTAGACCCGGTAGTTGTTTTTCACATTTGAAACAACATTTGGCTTGGTTTAGGCTAGAACGGTGTAATTTAAAAGAATTTTGGCTGGTTTTATGTAAAAAAAATTGTTGCAACAAAGTGTTTGTCTTACATGTTACGGTTGCTATGACGAATACACAGAACAAAGAAGTGAAAAATATAAGATTTTCCAAAAACTGTGAAAAAAAAAAGAAAAATTTACATGCAATTTAATCAACATTTTGAGAAAACTGGCGATTTCTGTGTATATCAGACGCATACCTGCATTTCCATACTAATGACATTGTGATGCGCTTATGACAATGTGAAGGAAGGGTCTTTTGTTTAATGTCCCTTTTATTGCCGATCATAAAAATATACTCAAAACCGGCTGACATTGTAGATCGTTTTCTGAATTTCGCGTTCTCAACTAATGCTCATAAATGTTATTCCTTGTGTTTATTTATTTATTTATTTACATAAAAGAGGTTTGCTATCCTGTAGAGAAAATCATCACTTTCGGTAGAGCCTATTAAACTTAGTCTTTCACTAAATCCCGTCTACTCAATTCTATAGTTGGTCGTTTGGTTTACTTAGTATTTATTATCACACTGTAGTTTATGGTGTCGTTTAAATATATTTACGATCATTCTAATAAATCAATGAGTAGATCTGTTCAATTTAACTTGGTTAGGCCTATTAAAACAATAATATTTTTAGTTAAACTGTGGCCGTTTTAAAACTCTTTAAAGAGGTATGAATTGTTTTAACAATGCAACACTGTATACCAGCATTTCTATTGGAGAATATTGAACAATAATTGTTTGTGGGTCGGTATATATGGCAATGAAAGTACTCAGTAATGGCCACATTCAACACTTTTGATTCACTATTCACCATTTATATTGCAACAGAATTTGCCAAGAGAAATACGATATCTTTTTGTCGCTAATCAAGTATTGTTTCATGGAGTATAACTGTTGCTTATCCATTGAACAGTTCATTATACTGGGTATTATGAAGAGAATTCATTCTTAACACGTTGACTGCCAACTACGAGATAACTCGTAGATTTCGTTCCCTTCTAGGGTGAAAAAATTCGAGTTATCTCGTACTCACTAATGTGAAAAAATCAAATTGTCGTTTTTTGATCAGTTTTCTGAAAATTGCCGCGGCAGTCAACGTGTTAAGCAACACTATTCCTTGGCGAATCATGTATTGTTCAAAATTGGTTTACTCTACCACCCCTTTCCACGTCTACCAACACAAATCATTGCACGAGTGTGATGCATACTATGAAAACGAACTTAGGAATTTATTTACAATTATTTTCAATTGTAGTGGCCGACAATGTAACAGATTCCTTTCTGTGGGTCCTTAGGTTAGAGGACGTGTACTTGTCAACTGTGACAAGTACAGTACCCAGAGGTCGAATTGACCCATTGTACAATGTCCTAGCTTCTCACACCACTCGTGTTGTGTGCGTTAATTTTATACATGAGTGGCGGGACCTACAGTTTAAAGTCGACTCCGAACGACAGATTTTTGAGAAGCTTTTCATGGCAATTTTTACTCTCACAGTTTTTTGCCAGAAATCTGCTAAGAGGAAGTCGCCGAAGAAATATTTTCATATTTTCGTTTTAATGTCTGACCTAGGATTTGAACTCAGGCCTTTCGTCTAATAAGCCAACACACTACCTACTAGACCACGGCGACTTCTCTGTGGGTTCTTACCCGTATAAAATTCAACTAATACAAGCACTAAGTGCAAACGACCACAGAGAATTACGTGTATTGACTGAAAGGGCTCTGGAGCAGTTGGCAACGGACTCTAATTTTCATCGCAACATCATATTTAACGAGAAACCCATTTTTAACTGACAAAAACAAATAAAATTGTCGAATTTCAGATAACATGAAATGCGATCCGACAGCGACCAATGGCTCCCTAAAAATGTATTGTTTGGTGTGAATTTTGGGTTGGCGGCTTTAACGGTTCATATTTCTTTGATAACGACGTTGACCAGACCAGAATCACATTCTGCACGAGCTATCTGCATTTCATGTATAGCTGATATAAATAGCCTACCAAGATTGTACGATTTGATCCCGTCAGAATTTTTCTTGTAGAGTTTTCTTAAACCGCAGGTGTATGGGAAGAAGCCACAAATCACAGCGAACAACATAACTCATGCCATCGGTCAAATCAGTCTGATTTATGAGCCATAGTGATGGAGAATGGGACAGCCACTAAGAGAAGCCGTAGGGATATTTGATGTTATATTCCACACATAATGGCGCGCGTAATAACATCATTAGGTCTTTCAAACGAAGACAAAATTTCGATGTTATCTCACATGCACTTTAATTTGAAGATAGGAAGTGCTTAATGATAGACCGAATACCACCCAGTCTCTAAATGAAGTTTGAGAAATATGAGAATGGTATTTTATTTTCAGTCGGGCTTTAGAGTGTAGTCGCCGTAGTCTAGTAGGTAGTGTGTTGGCTAATAAGCCCGGGTAAGGCCCGGGTTCAAACCCCAGGTCAGTCATGTCCAACAAAGCAAAATAAGAAAAAATATTTCCCCGGCGACTTCCTCTCAGCAGATTTCTGGCAAAAACTCTGAGTGTAAAAATTGCCATAAAAAGTTTCTTAAAAATTTGTCGTTCGGATTCGACTTTAAACTGTAAGTCGCACTACTCATGTTTAAAATTTACACACTAGTGAGACACTAGGTCCTGGCTCAAGGGTTGTAATGATCAATTATGTATGTACAGTATTATATAATAAAGATATCAGATGAATTGAAGTATTTCGAAAGATAAAAATTTTGGAAATAGTTTGATGTGACATACATATAATTAATTAACATGCCTTATGAATCAACACAAAACATTGGGTTTTTTGGGCATCGAATTATATGTATTCATAATAAGTCTTATCGCATCAATCACCAAAGTGCTTGGCACACGGCCAGAGGAATACGATAACATTTAAATATAGCTGAAATCTGCGAAAAATTAGATATCAACGTGATATTACACGGCAGGTTTGGCACTCTTATGTATATCCACAAAAGGGTGTTATTTAAGGAAAATACCTACGCATTGTGGTGATGCAAACTGTATTTAGATTCTCCATAAAAGATCTGGTGAAGGTCTAGGACTAGTGGCAGGGGATGAATTAATTAATCTAGAGTCGTGCGGGTTCGAAAACCATCTAAACATCCTGCAAGAACGTTATATATTGCTTCACGTTGTAGTAACTTACATAATTAACCGTAATTTTTCCTTTTATACGGCTATCACAGTGTGATCTTTACATCTACTCAAATAAGAAGGCTTAACTGTTACTTACCTCCCGTCCACACATGTTTCACTTTGAAAGGCAGCAGACTTAATCACTTTTTTTCTTGAGTACATCGGAAGATGCAGGAGATGTCAAAAATTGATAAATAAAAAGAATACCTTTAAAACATAGATTTAAATTTAATTTCTTTTCTAATATATTGATATCTTTATTTGGTGGCTATTTAATTACACGGTGCGACAGTGAAACTACATAGTCTAAGTTAGAACTTAAAAATACTTTTTTTAAAATCCCCTCCAAAATTGTTTTATTTGACAAAAACTGTTTTTTTGATATTTTCACACAAAATTATTGATTACCCAAATATGTTTGAACCTATTTTAAAAATCCAAAGTTTTTTAGAAAAGGGAGAGATTAGCCTTTAAAACGGTATACATAAACGTTTTGTTCAAATTTATTATGTTATGAGTTTTGATGGAGTAAACTTGGAAAATATTATTTTTTCTTATTTTTTAAAGTTTAGCTGTTCTTAGTTGCAAAATCTAATTAAAAAATATTAAATTAGACTTTCTGAAAGTGCAGTATCTTGTGAAGAGATTAACACTTCGTTTGATCAAATCAGACAAAAATTACCGTTAGTTATAATTTAAATAGTATATAGTCGTGTTATATTTTTTATATGGTATGTCATCTTATCAAATGAACTTTCAGTTCAAAATTTTTCAAAAGTTTTGATGAATCTTGATTGTTTTTAACGCAAAATGTGTCAATTTCACGTTTGCACTGCAACCAGAAGTCGGCTAATATTTGTGTTTTTTGCAAATATGTATTATTATTTCTCAAACATTGGCCAACTTCTGGTGGTCGCTCAAACCTGATATTGACACATTTTCCGATAAACAATCAAGATCCATCAAAAATTCTGTAAATTTTTGAACTAAAAGTTCATTTGAAAAAATATATATATGAAAAATGTAACTCGACTGCTAGACTCTTTAAATAACTGCCGTAATTTTTGTCCTATTTGATCAAACGATTATCTTGTCAATCTCTTCACAAGATAATGTACTTTCAGAATGTTATCACTTATTTCATATTTTTTAATTAAAGTTTGCTAATATGAACGAACCGACAAACTTGAAAAAATATGAAAAAAATACGCATTTGTCAAGTTTACCTCATCAAACCCCATAGCATATTAAGTAAAATAATATTTATATGTACATCGTTTTAAAGGCCCATCCCTCTCCTTTCTAATGAGGTTTAAAATTTGTAAATCGGTTCAGAAATGTTTGTGTAATCAATAAATTTTTGCATAAAGTCCAAAAAAACAGTTTTTGTCAAATAAAACAAGTTTCGAGGGTTCGAGAAAAATAAAAAAAGTATTTTTAAGTTCTACTCACTCACTCAACTAACTGAACAACTAGGTAGTTTACTCGGGTGTATTTAATTTTTAGTATTTTGTCGCATGCATGATAATACATAGATACGGTCAATTCACATAAGCCGTTGTATTGAGTGTATTGTTGGATGATTATACAACAGTGTATGCTTGTTGCTGATAATTTTCATGTAAAAATTCGATACAGTTACACACATTTTTTTCATGTTTTTAAAAGTTGTATTGGTTTCATGCTATCAAATTGTGTGAATGAAAAAAATGTGTATATGTTTTCGTATGTTTTTCAAAAGTTGCGTTGGTTTCGTACTATCAAATTGTTTGAATGCTAAAAAAAATACCTATGGAATACGAAATACACAATACAGCACAGCATTGAGCGTTCACAAACAACCAAGAGTATTCAATATAACATACACGATACAAAGTCGTGTGAATTGCCCAATAGTATATGTATGTAATTAATCTAAAGTATTTTTTTATTTTTTAATTTGAAACTGATTTTTAAAATGAAGACATATTTTTAGGATGAATAGTATAACCGACATACACACCAGAGATCAGCAATGAATCGTATTTTCGCTACTCATAGCTACTTATGAAATTTTGAGTATGAGTGAGTCAAGAGTATTAAAATTCAACTACTCTGATTCATTCGTATTCGCTACAACATTGATTTATAAGTATAGGTTGCAATGAGTATGAGTACAACGTTGACATCAAACTCACAACATTCGATTCATTGTTTGATTCATACGCCTACTCATTCAGATTCATAAATTTAGAAAAATACTTATAATACTCATAAATGATTCGAGTGGGTCGAATTATTCATCAAAATTTACAGTCTTAGTTATTGTTGCATTTACAAAAGAAGAGAAAAGAATAGACAAAGACAGCAAGCAAAGCACACACACAACCTTCTAGCGAGTATTGTGGTGTTCGTACTCGAATCATACTTATTTTGTGCTTCGTGTATATGTTGAATCATGGAGAGTCGAAATCAACAACATCGTGCGTATTGTTAAGTATGAGTACGATGAGTATTTCTAACTTTGAATATGAGTAGTATGAGTATGATATTAAAATAAGTATGAATGCGTATAAGTAGCTGAAATTATAAGTATGACTCGAATCTACTCATCGTTTTGAATACTCGTTGCTGATCTCTGATACATACGCACTCCTTAATAACCGGGTCATCAGTCAGTCAGTTTAATTTTCTCTAAATTGCTCATGAAGGTTTTAAAAATTTGATAGATCGTATTTTTAGGCTTAAGCCAAATTTACATCCAGCTAAATTTTATGCTGCATGCAGTAAATGTTGCATCATTTTGTGCTGCATGCAGTAAAAATGTTGTATTCATTTTTCTTCGTTTATTTAATTGTCAAATACTTTCAGGCATATATTATAAACTTTAAAAATCATTAAAAAATTATTTGTTTTATAATAAAACAGAAATAAATTAATAAAATAAATATAAAAACTTTTAGCTAAAATTCATGAAATTGCTAAAATATATTGCCGTACTAAGACTTTTGTTGTCCACTGTGCATACATAGAAATTTCTACATTTAAATTCTTTGTACAAAAAGAAATTCTTGTAAAAACACATGAAATCAAAGAAGTTCTCAACTCAGTTTGGTCGTCTGCCAGTCAACCCAACTTTTACTCAATCAAATTATTTTTTGATATTGCGGAACTCAACGTTTTTTAGTTGTAATTGTTATGGTGTTGCCGGTATGAAATTTCATTTTCATGTTGGTAACACCATGAAATTTATTTGAAAATAGAAGAAAAGAAACGCAAAAATAAGTTAAAATCAAGTTTTTGTAGCAATAAAAGTAAATTAAAAATGGATTTAAGTGTGAATTTATTTTACGAAGATGAAAATCACGATAATATAAATGTTCTTCATATACGTAGAAAAATACGCGATGATACAAATCCTCTTGAACTACCCACACTCCACTGTAAGATTGTGAAGTTCAGTAGCTTCATTAACTTGCCTTTCATATAAGGCAATTTTCTGTTGTTTAATTTGTAAAAGCTGTTTGTATATTTCATAGTTTTTATAAGTATATTTCTCCAAATACTTAATGCTTTTTAAAAGTTTAACTTGTGTCTCGCATTGCTTTCTCAAAAGTTCTAGGCCCTCTCGTTCTATTGATTTATTTTTTTTCCTCAGCTGGGGTGTTTAATATCTCAGGCGCATTTGCAATGACTTCTTCCATGTCGGGATTTTGAGGAAACTCAGAAGCGCGACTGGTTGCCGGAGCAATATTTTCAACGCCGAAAGTGTGTCCAGATGGAGCTACTTGGTCATTAACTGATAACAGCTGGGATACGCAATCCTCAAGGATATTAAGGGAAATTTCTTGTAAAGGACCACCTCCTGTTGCTTGATTGTTTTTTTATTATTAGCAACTTTTTTTAATACTAGCTTTGTAGTGAAGCCAAACCTATACGGAATAAAAATTCGAATAAAATGTCTATTTACAATATTTTCGAAGGGGATTCTTGTAGATGGACCCAATTTATTCAATTCTGTAGAAAATCCATCCCACGCTTCTTTGCACTGATTTTTGGTCATCCCAAATTTTTTGCTTTCCTTTAGAAATTTCTGGTTTATTTTCCATCAACTTCACAAGTCGCTCAAATTGGGCTTTGATTGTTATTTTCAATTTCATGCGTATTAAATATTTAATTATTTATTTTAAGCAGAAAAAAACTTACGATTTTTCCATTTTTTATCTTTTTTTCTATTATTTTTAAAAAGAAAATGTATTAAATATATAAGTGAACTCTATAACTGACAGAGACTCAACTGCTAATAAGCAGTTGTCTATATTTAACGTTTTTGTCAACCAAACTCGTACAAAGTTGTGCACCGCAATACCATAAAACACAACTAAAAAATCAATCGCATAACCAAAAAGCCAACCGTATTTAAGTTAAGAGAATGGCAATACCGATTTCTGAAAGATGACCAAACTACCAAAAAAGTTGTATACCGCAATAGGGGCATACATTTATATTTCATTTAATTGTGCCAAACTTATTTAAATCGAAATATGTACATAATAAACATATAACGGCAATGATATATAGATTGTATGTATGTGGATATGGCATTTTATAGATTTTAAAATAAAATTAAAAAATATAATAAATATTATTAAATAAGTTGAACACAAAGAAACACGAGTTTTCAATTTAAGATTTATTTTTTTCTTTTTTTTTTTTTTGTGAATTGGAATTATATTCCCCGAAAAAAAATTAAATATTGTTTGTAGCATTAAAAATATTAACACATTTGTTTTACCATATTAGAAATTAAAAACTACATGCCTTTTTTATAATAATTATACGATACGCTACGATACGATATAAGGTTGTTAAAAACCTAAAATTGTATGTAAAAACAATGTTATTAAAAATTAAAACAGTTCTAAAAAAAAGAAAAATCTCATAGGAAATATTTCAAGTGATTTTAGTAGTATTTTTTTACAAAATAAACGTTGTAAATTGAGTTAACATTTGAGTAGAGTAACGTTTAAAAAAAAAATTGTATATTAAAAACAAAAAAAGAAATAAAAAACTACAACTATTCAACATATTAAAATGCAGCAAATATTACAAATGCGTTCATAAAAAAATATTTCTTAGTTTCAAAGCACAGAAAGAATTTTTTTTTGCGATAAACTTGAGTCTTGGGAAGTTTTATTTTTACGTTTTTCGTTTATAAATCAAAAATAAAATTAATTACTTGTTTATTTTTCTTTACATGTACAAAATTTTCGATGTATAAAAATATATATTTTGTTTAAGAATAGTTTAAGATCGTTAAGTTATTGATAGTTTCTCTCCTTTTATGTTTAATAATTAAAAATTAAAATTTTATATTTACTTAAAAGACTATGAAGTGGCGTAGATTTTTTCGTTTATTTACATTATTTAGTAAAGATAAGTTAGGAATAAATTATTATGCAGAACCCATTAATGCTTCATTATTGAGCATTTCACGTGTTACCAGTGAACCCGGATTAACTCTTGTTCTTGATCGGGAACGACTAAGTTGAGCACGTCGCTCAGCACCGGCAGGTCGTTGTCTTCGTTGTTGGCGATTATTACGACTACCAAAGGCAGAGCCCGTTTGTAGGGCTTCCAGTAAGCTATCCATAACACCTTCTTGTGTCTGAGCTGCATCCATATCGACCAATGCCAGTTTGCGTTGTTGTCTTTCCATCTGTTCACGCAGTGACTGTTCTCTGGCCTCTTGCATACGTCGTTTCTTTTCTTCCTCCTCCCGTTGGCGTACAATTTCCTGATGAGCCTGAACAAAACAATCCTTGAAGGTTTTTATGTCCGCAAAGAACTCTTCCATTGTGTATTTGCTGGGATCAAAGGCAAAATATTCGCCCAAGTCTTTGTACAGTTTTTCCATTTGTACTTGCATTTTACCTGCAAAGAATATATTGTTTTTTATTTTACCAGAATTCAATAACAACTTTCAGAAACTATACATACCCAATACATCCACTTGTTGCCTGCACTCCACTGCAAATTTACCCATAACTTCACTAAATTTATCATCTTCACATTGTGGCACTTTATTATTTTGTAAATCGGTTTCTAGATTTTTAACGGCAGAAGTCATTTGTCTCATTGACTTTTGTATGGCATCTAAATTGACACGTGACGCCTTGTCAACATGTGTCATATCATTGTAGAATGTTAAAGCATCGGGGAATTTCTTCTCCACTACATCGACCAAATAATGTAGCAGCGTCTGTTTATTGTCGGCATCTTTTGTGTTCGTCAATTTGGTCAAGTAAGAGATTTCAAAGCCATAGGCTGGATCATTCTTCGAACCAGAATTCATGTAATTGCCCATGAGCAAAATCAGTTCTAGAATCTTTGAGAATTTCTTACTATTACGCACCTCTTCACAGGCTGCTGTGCCAGCGACTATATCGGGTTTAATATCTTGCATCATATCGGCAAAGGTTAGTTTAAAGTTGAGATTATGCAAACGAGGCAAGAGTCGCTTAATTTCTCCTAAAAATTAATATGAGTTCAGAAAGTACGGCATTAAAAATGTTTATCTTCTGTTTAACTTACCAATTGTAGCAGCAAACTGTTCGATGGGCGGTAATGGCTCTCCTTTAGCTTTTATTTCCTGTAAACGTTTCAATTGTTCTGGCGGTGGTAAATATTGAATTAGATTCTGTAGTATATTGGAAGACAAAATATCGGTATCACAGCGTAAGAGACATATTTTGATTTGTTCATATGACAAGTGTTTGAGAGAGCCACCCAAAAGTATAGAAAGATTCTGTGCTGCTTTGCCATCGAGCACCCGCAGATCAATGTTTTTCTTTGTCAAAGTTGTTGGCTTATCAACAGCATCCTTTTGGTCCTTTTTCACCGGTTTCGAAGAGAACTTCAGAGAAAGCTCTGTCAGCATATCATCCGAAGCAAGCTGATCCTCTTGACATTTAACCCAAAAGGATTTTTCGGACATTTTTTGAGGTATAATAGCTTTCCAATTAGCACGTTTCATAGGGTTTTTAGCCTCCCATTTCTTTTTGGGTTTTAGGCCATGCGGGAGTACGGGAGCCATGGGGATAAGCATAGGGGGTGGAGGTGGACCTCGTGGACCACCCATACCTGGCATTGGTGGAGGTGGTGGTCCTGGAGGACCTCCCATACCTGGCATTGGTGGAGGTGGTGGCGGTCTTGGACCACCCATGCCAGGCATTGGTGGGGGAGGTGGTGGTGGAGGACCACCGCCTGTTCTGGGCGCACCCGGCATTGGCGGCGGTGGAGGAGGAGGTGGTCCACCACCACCAGGTAAGGGTATATTTACCTTTGGTAGTTTATTAGGTGATTGCGCCACAACACCATTAGCTTCCATTAATTTAACTTTTTCTTCCAAATGCGCCGCTTTCGCTTCAGCTTCCTGTTTTGCAATTTCCAGCTCTTCGATTTTCTTTTCATACTCTTCGGAACGTTTTGTCTCTTTGGCTTTGGTCTTCTCTACAATATCGTCCAACAGGAGTGAGGTGTCAATATGAAAGTTGCGATTTTCAAAGTTGGGATCGCAATAACCTTTGTGAAATACTATTTGTGACACGCATTCTTCGATTAATTGATAGTAGGCTGGCCGGTAATAGAAATCATCACGTATATACAATAAATGTTGCAGTATCGACAGGAAATAAGGTTCGGCTGGCGTATCGGTTACAATATTTTTAATAACTTCGAAACATTCAGTTACATCATCCATGTTATAGCTGACATTATCGAAACGTTGAGTAAATTCTTCAAAGTCATCCTCGCGGATCTCATTGAAGATTTTAAAATGCTGTTTCAAAGCATCGTTGTTACTAGTCTCTACAATGACCTTAAAATCATCTAACTTTTCGTAAAGGCCCATACGCATAATTTCACAACGTAAATGAAGACGAAAATTTAAGTCACTTGGTGTGTTCGTTAAAGTATTTATGAAAATTAAACTATGACAGGCCAGCTCTCGACGAGAATCATATTTCTCATGTATAAACAAGGCATCTACAATCGGTCGGAAACGTTCACTTGATTTGTACGATGTCGAAGCAGCTGTTGTTACAGCCCTCAGTACTTTTTCATAACCATTACGATCGTGCACCAAACAAAATGAAGCTAACAATTTAACTGCCTCACACATGGCACTTGGCTTGCGAGGATCTAATGATTGTGCTAAAAGCAATACAACCGTATGTTGATCAGGTGTTAATACGAGATTCAGACCCCATGTATTATTCATTATTGCCTTTAAACAACGTATACATTCCAATTCAATACGATCAAAGGTTCGTTCTTTTTTACAACGTCGCAGTAGATTGATGATTTCATCAATACCATCTTCACCGAATTCTTTAATCCACGACAAGGGATTGTTTGTAAGCGCCACACGTAAACTCTCAATACAGGCATATATTTTGTGTTCACTATGTTCGCCATTTCGTAGGTATTCTATATAATCTAAGGGTTTTTCAAATTTTGAATTTGCTCGGTGTTCTAGGGAATTTTTGCCTGAAAGTAAAGAAAGGTAATGTTAAAAATTGTTGTGTAGAAAAAAATTAAAAAATTAAGAAATAAATAGAAAATAAAAAAAGATATAATTTTGCAATTACATATGCAATAAGTTATGGACAGTTTTATATTTTTACAGTGAACTCGCGGAAACGTAAACTAATTTTTGCAAAATATGTTCACATTTTCGAATTTGTTCTTAGTTTCCGGTTGGTTTTTCGTAAACTAAGACAAAACAAAGAGGTTTATACGGAGATTTTAAAAATTTATAAACCTAATCATTCATACATATAGTAAACAACATTATTGCGGTAAATGTAAATATAAAATTTAGATTAGAGTTTTTAACTTTTATTCAGATTTTAGAATAATCAGTGTAAAAAGTGTTCACGATTTAGGATATTCACGATTTCGCGTGTTCACAGTACATCTAACGAACGACATTATTCCCAGTACTTTTGAATAATATGACCTTACTGACTGTAGATACTGGAAATACACTACCATATCAATCTATAAGATACTAGTCGAGTCTTTAGAAAACGAAAAACGAAAAATTTCGTTGGAATAAAACCACTTTAAATTTTTAAAGTGGTTTTGATATTTTTGATGATTTATTAAAGAAAAATATTAATAAAACTTAATCAAACTGAAGGATAAAATGGTATATTTTATTATTACATAGGTTTTCTAAGTATTTAGTTAATATTTATGCTTAAGAAGCCGTAGTCTAGTAGGTAGTGTGTTGGCTTTATTAGACTGAAGGCCCGAGTTCAAACCCCAGGTCAGACATCAAAACGAAAATATGAAAATATTTCTTCGGCGACTTCCTCTCAGCAGATTTCTGGCAAAAACTCTGAGAGTGAAATAAAATTGCCATGAAAAGTTTCTCAAAAAATCTGTCGTTCGGAGTCGACTTTAAACTGTAGGTGCAGCCACTCATGTATAAAATTAACGCACACAACATAAGTGGTGTGAGAAGCTAGGACGTAATCCTAACTGAAGGGTTGTAATGACCAATTATGTATACTTTTCGAAAACGCTCAATACTTTCTTGACTCAGTACCTTCAGGATCTTAAAGTGCTTTAAAACCAAATGAAAACAATAAAAATTAAATAAACAAACAAATCCATTTTCTGATTTTTATCCACTAATAATGTTTTTTTCTTTTGTCATGCACTGCACTGCCATACTTTATTTGAAAAGCAGCAATTTTATAATTTTTGAGAATGAACAAAATCGTTCGAAATCTGAAGAACTTAAAACAAAATCGAACGGAATTGCATATACGGAATTAAAACCATTCCGATCGGAATCTGTGACATGCCTGACTGACTGGTTTCGTGTTTCTTGTTGGAAAGGGCAGAGATGGTTCTTTAAAATGGTATACATATATCTATTATTTGACTTAATATGCTATGAGTTTTGATGAGGTAAACTTGGAAAATGCGAATTTTTTTCATTTTTTTCAAGTTTGTCCGTTCATAGTAGCAAACTTTACTTAAAAAATATGAAATAAGTGATGACATTCTGAAATTACATTATCTTGTAAAGAGATTGGCACCTAGTTTGATCAAATCGGACAAAAATTACCGTAGTTATTATATAAATAGTATAACAGTCGTGTTATATTTTTTATATATGTCATCTTATCAAATGAATCTTTAGTTCAAAAATTTTCAGAATTTTTGATGGATCTTGATTGTTTATCACACAATGTGTCAATTTCACGTTTGAGCGACCACCAGAAGTTGGCCAATGTTTGCACAAAGAGGAGTAATAATATTTTCAAAAAACACAAATATTAGCCGACTTTTGGAACTCGTCAATCTTCTGGAAGTTTGTTAAATAAAACAAGTTTGGAGGGTTCGAGAAATATAAAAAAGGTACTTTTGAGTTCTACTTAACTAACTGAACAACGTGGACTATGTAGTTACTCGGGTGTATTTTCACTGTCGCACCGTGTTATTGACTTAGGAAAGACATTTGGCACTGGAACACATTAGCTTGTATGAATGTAACTTCGAAAGTTATAACTTCTTATAACCACCTTTATACAGAGTCGTGATGGCGCATTGAGTAATAGCTTTTATATTACAACTAGAGTCCAAAATTAATGCAAGATTTCGAATTAGAATAAATCCGCAACTATTTCTTCTAATAACGTATTACGAATCTTAACTCTCCTTTTCTTTGTTTTATTTCATATAGTTATTAAAACAAAAACATTTGTATATTTAAATTACTTATATTGTTAAAAAAAACAAACAAACAAAGTGGTGTTAATATCGACAACAAAATTGAATTGTTTTTCTTTTGTTTTTGTTGACACTGAAATGTCAAATTTTTATATACATACATATGTATATGTACATAACTTATATATTTATAAATATGAAATTATTTTTATAACATGCACATAATGCCATCATATACATATATTTATTATTATTCTGGCAACGTATTTTCGGTAGAATATTTTTTTGTTTAAAAACGAATCAGGGAAAAAAACAAAAAGTCCAGGTATATGTTTTGAAAAATGATTATTATTCTTTAATATAATTTAAAATGTTACGGAAATTATTATAGAAATTATGACTAAAAACTAAATCTGGTAATTGTAATGTATTCAAATGGCATATACAAAAATTTTTTAGATCAACCTTGGAAATACTAAAATGTTTTTAAAACAATAAGTAGAAATTCGAAATGAATATAATCAGCACAGACCGAGGCTAAAAATTTTATGTGCATCCTACACTTATTCTCACCTTAAGTGCAATTTAAAACAATACTAAAAAATGTAAAATTTGTAAGTTGCATAAATATTTCCTATAAATGCTTTTTGATGAAGCCATTTTCTCTGTAGATCATTCCGTAGAAAAAAAAGAGAGCCAAAGCCAAACTTATTTTATCTGATCTTGTTTTGTTTAATTTCCTGTCAGCTTCAACCGGTTTGGTTCCATTTGAAACCAGTGCTGTTGGTGATCGATGTGGATTGGGTGTTGATTTGATTGTCACCATAAATAGGTATTCGTGATGGTGTTGGCATAAATATTTTTAATATCCTTCTATGGCAACGGTAAATTAATAGCTATGTATATATAGCACTCGCCGTAGTCTAGTAGGTAGTGTGTTGGCTTATTAGAAGTGAAGCCTCGGTTCAAACCCAGGTCAGACATCTCCAATAGAACGAAATATGAAAAAATATTTCTTCGACGACTTCCTTTCAGCAGATATCTGGTAAAAAGTCTGAGAGTAAATAAAATTGCCATGTAAAGTTTTTTAAAGAATTTGTTGTTCGAAATCGATTTTAAACTGTGGGTCTCGTCACTTATGTGTCAATTTAACACCCACAACATAAGTGGTGGGAGAAGTTACATAGGTCGTAAGGGCCAATTATATACTATGTATGTACAGTGACTCCCAACTTATTTCAACCAGCACCTTTAAAAAAAAAATTTAATAAGAGTTTATAGAATATGTTTAAAAATTAAACAAAAAAGTTTTATTCAGTCTCAAATTTATGGGCAATTTGTGATCAAAACGTCCGCCAACACCAGATTTCGAACAAGAATGACCTTATAGCAGCTCTGAAAAAGGAATGGGCAAAAATAACTCTCCAAACCACTAGGAAGTGGAATCAATGCAAAAAAGGCTGAAAGCTGTAATTAAGCAAATAGGAGGTCATACTAAATTTTGAAATTAAAACAATTAGTTAATTAATCATTTAATTGTTTGTTTATAGTAAGGGGTTGAAATAAGCTGTGACAAATTGGGTTCCTATATTTTTAGTTTTTTGTTTGTAAGTTTACATTTGAGACTGAATAAAACTTTTTTTTCTTAATTTTTAAACATATTCTATAAACTATTATTTAAATTTTTTAATACCTTGTTTCGTTTCGAAATTATACGAGCTTAATTTTTTTTAAAGGTGCTGGTTGAAATAAGCTGGGAGCCACTGAATGTATCAATATGCGAATTTAGAATATGTAGGAAAATAGGTCAGAAATATATTTAAATGTTATACAGGGTGTAAAGGTACTTATCGGATTTTTCGTTATTACATTATTATATTTCTTTAGTCTGCAAATAATTTTCAGTTTAAATGGAATGTATTAATGAACTTCAATTTTCATTAAGATTATTTTATTATAAGGTTTAATTAAAAAAACACTTTAAATAATAATAAATAAAAAATATAAATTTAAATTAATTCTTAAATTCATTTTAATGACATCACTAATATTTAGTAAAACATTTTACCTTCTCTAGTTTAAAATATTTAATAATAGTACGACCTTTTTTTACTATACTTTTAGTTGCATTCGAACTCTTTCAATACATCCAATGAAATCACACTATTATTTCCATACTACGTAATACAAATTTAATAAAAAATTATAAATAAAAATGCATTCATTTTGACTTGAAGTATACAAATAGAAATATTAAAAACAAATTTAGTATAGGCATAGAAGAAGAAAACGTTAAAAATAAATTAAATGGAATATTTTATTAAAGTCATCGTTTCTATTATTTACCCAACATCTATGTATACATTATATCTCATATGTATTGGTTTATTTTTGGCAAGAATCTTTATATTTTTAATTATTTTTTATTTCAATTTTCAAGTGTAACGTATTATTTTATTTTTTACGATAAAAGTCAAGGTCATTTTATATAAAAATAAAAAAACAGTCGCTGTTGGTTGTTTTTGTGTGTTTGAAATAAAAACGTACATTAATTTATTCGAATGTGTTTTTTTTAAACTTTTATATATTTTTTGTTGAATGAGGTTAACAAAACAAACTTCTGATAAGAAAATTGTTGTACGAATTAAACATTTTTGGTTTTGGTTTTTTTGAGATATATACATAAAATATAGTAATAAAACGGTGAGATTTTTATGACGAGCGAAATTAAACTATTATAAGAGTATAATAAATATTCATATGTCTAGTAGGGTCAATGTCCTTTGTATTTAAAAGAAAATAAATTAATCGAACGAACAGTTTTAATGATATTTGCTTAAAACAATTTACAAAAAATGAATGAAATTAAATTTTTTTATATTAAAATTCGTAAGTACAATATGGAATAAAACAAATAAAATATCTGCGTTTTACTTCCGAAAAATTATGCTTAATAGTGTACAATGAAGTCAAAATTTTAAGTTAAAGTTCTATAAACTTTCAGAACCCACCACACCACATGTTGATTCTAATTTTCTAAAATTATCACAGTAAAATTGAAGTATACAGTGTTATTATTTTGACAACTTTCTCTACTAAGAGTAAATTCAGAGTAAGGAAATATTACCAATAGAACTACAGGTATACAGCCATATTTTGCAAACAGACAGTTTGAACAAGCAATTTTGGACAAACGCTTGTTTGAACTTACAAGGATTGTTTTATTTTACTGTTTGGAAAACCAAAATTCAATGAGAGTTTCTTCGTTCATATCAAATAAATGTGCATAAAAATTATGGTTTCAGTATTTTTCGGCGAATATATGCATAGCTGGACCTTAACGTAGCTTAAAAGTCTAGTTGCCTATACCAAGTCGAAATGCTATTATTGTTATATATCATTTGTTGAAGTGTTATTATACGTTCTGTTTAAAAAGTTCAAATATATAAACAAAGCATATAATAAACAATTTCACATCACCCTTCTGTCAGGATTAAAACCTAGTTTCCCACACCACTTATGTTGTACATGAGTGTAGCGGGACCTACAGTTTAAAGTAGACTCCGAAAAATATGCATGACAATTTTTATTTACTCTCAAAGTTTTTTCCAGAAATCTGCTAAGAGGAAACCACAAAAAAAATATTTTCACATATATCGTTTTGTTGGAGATGTCTGATCTAAGGTTTGAACCGTGACCTCACGATTCCACAACCTACTAGACTACGGTGACTACTATTCTACTACTATAATGAATAAAATTTGTCGTAATAAATTGCTCAATTGACTGGCCAATCGATTACGAACGGATGTGCTCTTCGTGACAGACATGTGTCACATAAAAATATGTGATTTTCAAGAACAAACCTCTGTATTGCTATCGAGTACATAACGACGAAGAAGCGATAAAAAAGCTATAATTTTACTATGCGACAGTGCTCTAATGAATCAATAGATTTATATACCCTACTCGAACGAGAAAGCTCAATATAGACTTCGAGGTACCGAGCCATACGTGGCAGTTATATTCCATTTTCAGACGGAGATACAAGTGGTGTATATAGTGTCAGATGGAATGAAGTATTTCCTGCATCGCCTTAAGAAACGTAGACACTTAAAAAATATGCTGGATCCAGCAGATATGTAATGTATACACTTCACTCAAAAAATACATTTCAATTTCATAATGTTTGGTGTTATTAGCAGGTTAGGTCACAACAATTAAAAAATCTCAATGTTAAAAAATTGTCCATGCGGTAGAAACGGTAGAAAATTGGGATTAGAAATTTGAAATCATTTTATAAATAAACAGATAAAACTAAGTTTCACAAAACCGAAAAAAAAAAACAAAAATAAACGAAAAAGATAAAATGCTACATTTTAAATCTTTAGAAAGAGACAATAGTTTTTAGATAATTCTGAATTAGGTAAATGATAAATGGAATAATTAAACTTCTCGATAATTTAAAAGCAAAAGCATAACATTTCTATCTTCCTTATTGTAGCTATTAAATCGTATAATTTTTTCACAATTAAACTCTGCTATAAATAAACAATGAAATCTATTTGCAAGTTGAGACTCAGGGGATTTGAAAAACGATTAAAAAACTAAAATTCATATAAACTTTGCTATAAGCATGAAGCATTGAAATCAAATTTTTAATATAATTTATGGTAAAGTGATTGGCAATACTACGGAGTATTATTAGTTCATTACGAGTTTCAACAAATAATAATCTTCAAGTGAACGTTATTATAGAATGAGTCATAAATTTATTTCCATTTATTGCATATACTACTACTTTAAGAGCTAAAAACAAAGTCGAAAATAAAATAATTTTAAATCAAATTTAATGAGAAAAGAGAATACAAAATGGTACAAAAAATAAAATAAAATAAAACTCATTTTATTTTAGCATGGAAACAACAAAAACAAATACAAAAAAAATATATACACAATCTTATCTAAGGAATGTCAATAAGCACAAATACTAACAACAAATTTATATGAACATTATTTTTATAAAACAAACTTACCTTTTAAATGCATAAAAATCATTTTTTGTCTTTCGGTTATTGACTTTGAGAGGAGTGGACCACGTTTATCTTTGGGTATATTCATATCCTCCAATATTTCCATAAACTTAGCATCGACCTCAGAATCACTCAGGTCACGTATTGTCCTTTCCAATTCCTGTAGATCGAAAGCGGCATCACCTTCTGCTGACGTGGGACGACCAGACAATGTGCCGGTATTGTAATTGGCACCTTTGGCTTTTGGGCGACCAAACCAACTTTCCAGTAGGCCACCCGATTTCGTTTTCTCATGTTTCGACATTCTAAAAGCAAAGATATGCATACTTCTATTATTTTCAAATATTTCTTAATATTTTCTTAATTATTTAATTCTTTTAATTGTAACTATAAAATATTTGCTAAAGACTAAAGTAAGAACAGTAAAGAAAGAGTAAAGGATCAAAAAAGAAAAAAAAACGAAAATAAAACACAGCTGATATGTCTCGTCGCTTTGTCATTACATTAGGGTAGCATAGTATAGAATTACAAGATGTAAAGAGTGGCACATGCGGAGGTACTTTTGATTGAAAAACAGTTTTGCTTTCTCAGACATACAGCATGTAGGAGACATATGTAAATATAACCTTATTAATACGTGCTAAGCGTGCTTTTGCAACTTATAGTTTAAATTTTTTATACATTTTTTAATCATCATAAGCCAAACGCTCTGCAAAAATTCATTGTTGGAAAATACCCCATAATTAATCACTTATTTTACTACTGTGTACGTACATAGGTACACGTAGGGAGTCAGGGTATACAAACTGAATACATACACACCACCACCATAATTTGTGTATGTTTTGTTTTGATTTAACCATCTTTTGTTTTGTTTTGGTTTACTAGGCATCTGGCACTGAATATATGAATGAATGAATGAATAAGTGAGAAGAAAATAAGCTACTATTACATCGTATATAAAAATAAAAAAACTAAAAATAAAAATAAAAAAAATAAAAACATACAGTGGTCATGGTCCACATGTCTTGGTAATAATATTACGAGTTTTGATTAAATACAATTATTTTTCATTTATTGCCATTAATTATAACATTTTTACAGTATAAGGTGTAGTAAACAGATGTGCATTGTTTTTGATAGGTAGAATTGGATAACTGCGTCGATTTTAAAGATAGTTACGTTATATTTTTCTTACGTAAAACTTCGTCCCTAATTTGAAAAAAAAAAAGATTATAATAAGACTCTCGATTTCACAAACTTCTATAAAGCCCCACAGCCAGTTATCACCTCTTAGTAACAAGTCCGACCTAACTAACTGGATTGCAAGAGAATCAATATCAAAATGACCTAATAGAACAGAACCTCTTTCCAACTGGCTGAAGCTTGAAACTTGTAATCTAATGCTTTCTTCGGACAAGTCCAACTACTGAAAGTGTAAATAAGTGTAAATAAGGTAATCAACCTGTCAATCCTTCGAAAAACACACAGAATCTTGTTGAAATTCAATTCAACTATGACAGTTTTTATTAATCCTTAACCCACCTTCGCATTTATCGAAGAAACACTCAAATATGTTATATTTTATCTTGTATAGGGTGCGAAAAGGTGTCTCTCAAAGCATACCAAATGTTTCTAAAAGCACTCCAGGAGGTTACTTTTTATTGAGTACGAAGTAAAGAAGCTGGATGAAGGAACTTTCTTTATATGAACGATATATTGCTACGATAGATGAGAGCGGACATGTGAGAATTTTGGCGGGATGTAGGCATACAAGAAAACTAACGTACAATATATGGCCAGGGTAAGTGATTTCGACAAACTGCCTCCTATATTATTTCCGAAGAAGGGGCAATTGCATAATAGGAACCATGTGTCGACCACTCGATAATGTGTCAGGGGACATATTTTGGGGAGAGTGCGGAGCTACCTTATAGACCTTCAAATAAGTTTGACTAAGGTGTAAGAAATCAGTCTGGCAACGAATCGCACCGAGTGATAGGATTGTTATTTATATAGGCAGTTAGTCAGCTTTGAAGGCTCTGACTGAGCACTATATTAGTTCGAAACTGGTTCCAGTCTACAGGAATACTATCGTGATGCTGTTGGACAGGAATGGAATAATTCTGTGCAGGGTACCGTGACGTTAAGATATTCAGGATAATGAGATTAAAAATAAACAAGCAAACAGCACACGACGAACTGCGTGGATAAAGTGGTGAGTTTATGCCTTTCTTAGAAATTTTCGGCCACTTTATGGCTTTATGGGATTGCAAAATCTGTACGCTATTATAGCCCCGATTGATCCCTTCTAGAACTGAACATTGTTAAGTAATGTATAAGGATCTTGACAAATTTGTTGACTGGGCATTGTGCTCTGAGACTGAAGGCGAGTTTGTTGAGCAAATTACTGTTATAATTAAATATCCTTAATTAATAATTTGTTTAATAAATATAAACCTAAATCTCTCCCAATTATTACAAGAATTTTTAATTATTAAAAGAATTTATCTCATATTTAGCAGAGCTATAGGACACTGTTACTTAATTTTTTGAGAGCGCATACTCATATATGTCAGCTGTTTACATCACAATAAATTAAATTATTATTAGAATAAGATATTTTTTTAAATTCAAATCTGACGACTTCAGTAGGCAAAAGAGGAAAAAAGAATTATTTGACATAATATTTGTTCTTCAATGTTTCGAATAGCGAATAATGATGGCAAAAAAAGTCAACCATAAACATTTAGAATGAGTATAAAATTTATAAAGTTTATACATAAAACAGAAACAAATGTTTTGATTGTCACAAAAAAGATACTCCCATCATTAGGTTTAAATTCAAAATACTAATTCGAAAATTTGGACTGTATTTTATTCCATTTACAAAATAGTATCTTCTTTCTGTTTCGCTTCATTTCGACTACTAAATCAAACATAATAAAACGTTATGATTGTTTGATTAATAAAGTGTAATAAAACATATTATATTAAACGGGCACTAATTGAATATCGAATATTGTTTTTAAGATTAAAAGTAATCCTGCTATAGAGTGACAACCGTATTATTAAAACCACTGTTTGCATTTCTTTCCTTTTTTTTGTTTTGTTTTGTTTGCTATTAATTGACGATGATGGCATGCGCATTCTTGCTTACAATCATTACGAAAACGTAAAGTAATAATTTTTAAATATTATTAAAAACAGCAATGAATTAATTTTGTATTACATAAGCTCTTAATAAGACCACACTATACAGAACTCTATTTGTTTCTAATTTTTTTTTTATTTTTTCTATTTTATTTCAGAAAGTGCACTGAAGCAGATACAAGCTAAATGTGTTAAACAACAAAATTTCATTATCTTTTAACGGTTTAAAGTATTTTGAAATTGATTATTTGAAAACAAAAGCAGAAACAAAAAAAGTAAGGAATAAAATAAAACAAAAATCAAAACCAAACCAAATTAAATCAATTTATTTCTAACGGAGGGAGAGCAATTATAAAAATTGTTAACAAAATAAATCACATTCGAAGAGAGTATTGAAATGCATTTTAAATTTATTTTAAAATATTTGAAACGAAAGGTATAAACAAAATATATATTTTACACTTCATACTAATATAAGCTCTAATGACATCATAACCATTAAAATAAACAAAAACAAAATAAGACAAACGAATAAAAGTTTACAAAATAAAATAAAAAATAAAATAAAATGAAAAAAGAAAAAATCAAAATAAATAACAAATTAAGGCAACTGCATGCATTAGCTCATAAATTAGAAAATAAGCAGATGATCATCCATCATTATTAAGAAATGAACAATGAACGCATAAAGGTGTTAATGAAAACACCGCTATGCATTCATATACATACATATATGCATATGAATAAATTATATACAATTATTAACAGATACGTTATCTGTTTACGATTTAAGTACTCTATACTTACTGTTTAAGTATAAACAAAATTACAATAAGTGTTGTGCAAGAAGTACGATTTGATTTTAAATTTTTACTTGGGAAAATTTTTAAAAGAAATTTTATAAAGAATAGGATTCAAAAATAATATGAAGTATAGAGCTGACGCTCCAGAATTGTAAATATCGCTCTTTCGCAGACGTGCATGGCAGATGGAAGTATTGGAACCCAGAACTAAGCCGCAAGAACTTAGCCTATCACCAAGGGGAAATTACAATTCATTAAACCTGAGAAACTGGAACCCTAACACTTTCTAGTAAAAAGTACAAGCTTAGTTCAACTTTTTCACCAAGCGAGCTTTGTTCACAACAGTTATTTAGTTTCTGCAGTTTAGTTTTCAATCGATTAAACATTACGTCCAGGTTATTTCGCTCTCACATCAATGTTAACACTCTACACCAGGTGATTTATTCCTTTGCAATTTGGTTGTTCAGTGCAAATTTATTCAGAATAAAAACATTCGTGAAGCTGGCAATGCTTAAAGTGCTCAGTAAGGTTTGCCTTTTTACTATGGATGGAGATTAACAAACAAAAACACATACAAGTTTTACTATCAAAATTCGCAAGATGTGAGAAATATATTTCTAATGAAAAATAGAAAACGAAAAATCTTTATCGATGAAGTTCAAAAAGAGATTGCCGTGTTTGGTGTGAAGAGCACACTGAAAGGAACACTGTTATTAAACTATACATACTTCTTCAATATAGAAGAATTAGACTTCATTGGCATGTGGTTTCAACGTACTTATTATTGATAGACAAGTTTGGTGTTCAAGTTTTGGAAAAATCCATTGGTCGCCAAGATCATGCGATTTGGATTCACTCTACTATTGTTTGTTGGGGATACGTGTGTACTCTCGCATATATGAATAAAACACTACAACCTAGCATCGATGAGATCTCGGATGAAATGCTGAAAAATCTGTGCCAAAAAAAAAAAAAAAATGGAGACCACGGAACCGCGAACAACATTAACCGGAAATAATCTTTAAAAGCCGCCGTAGTTTAGTGGGTAATGTGTTGGCTTATTAGACGTGAAGCATCGGTTCATACCCCAGGTCAGACATCTCCAAATAAACGAAATACGGAAAATATTTCTTCAGCCACTTCTTCCTCTCAGCAGACTTTACACTGCAGGTCTCGCCACTCATAAAATTAACACACTTAACATAAGTGGTGTGAGAAAATAGGTCGTAATCCTGACTAAAGGGTTGCAATGACCAATTATGTATGTAAGTATGTATGTAATCTTTAAAAGTACGTGGGCGACATTAATTTAATGCCCCAACTAAATATTTCGTTCAGTTTTAAAACACTTTTGTGATTTGCGACTCGCTATCGCCCTATAACGCACAAGTTCATCTGTTCTATACCCAATCCTTTCAAAGACGATATAACAACAAAATATTTCATCAAGCCAAATATTCCAAATAGGAAAAGAAAAATTAAACAAATGGTGGAAGAAAATAAACCACTTTGTAACGTTATGGTAAATAAATAATTAAAAAATAATAAACAAAATATATCCACAAGAATATTAATCTTATAATTCATAGAAATGTTGTATTCATTAAGAAAATCTTAATTCTGAATTCAAATTCGTGCTGACATTAAAAAATTGCTTGAAAAATGTCGCTTAATAAAAATTTTTATTTTTTAAATAAAAGATTTGTATTACAGTTTATAAGAAATGTTAACGGCGTTTTTAAAAGTCAATATAATTGCGACATGTTTAATAAACACGTGATGGATAGCTTAATTAACTGCATAAATATTAACATAAAATTTTCTTGCACCTCCATGTATAATTTAAATTCGGACATTATAAATAAAAGAGTAAATAGAAATTGCGAATATTTATAATAAAACAGCAAGTATTTCCGTTCTTTTTTTTTTAACAGCTAAAAGAAATTCGTTAATAAACAATATGATTCGTAAATGTCTGCCAAAGATTTATAAATTATCACTCATAGTCCATTATGAGTCATTTTTAACGAAGTCTGTTTAAAAGATGGACACAAACTGACTTATTACAACATTACAACATTTATCGTTAAAGCTGTCCTCTATATGTAAGTTTGAAAATAAATACTTTGGAAATCAAATTTATATCAAACGACTTAAAGACTAAATTTAATTAAAATTAAATTACGGTTTTATGAACCATGATAAACAAAGAATTTTTCTTAAGCTTTCAAGGTTCTTAATGCCTTAAATAGTTATTTAAAATATGTATGAGGTATGATATTCATATTCTGTAAACATTCTTATCAGTTAATTGTGCGTGCGGTTGGTTTTTTAGCTTCCGAAATTGAGGTCGTTTGCAACTTTAACTAAAACAAGAATTTTGATTTTTGGTGACATTTATTTCATTAAACTTGAATCGCAAAATACTAGAATGCGTAAAAAGATTTTTTAGTAAATATTATAACATAATTGCTTATACAAAAAAATACAGATTCTTTGAAACAATTTGCATAAAATTTCCATACATACAGTGAGCGTCAAAAGAAAGTGTACATAAAAAAAACTATACATTATTAAATTATCGTTATTTGTATTTTAAAATTGTTACATTGCCAGTTTTTAAAATTGAAACATATAAAAAAATTTCAAATTCGAAATATTGTCAAATTTTTTCGGGCACTCTCCTTACAGGTGGTAAAAGTTGAGTTTGTTGATTGTTAGAATTTTATCCATATTGTACACTTTCTTTTGACGCTCTCTGTACATAATTAGCCATTACAACCCTTCAGTCAGGATTACGAACTAGCTTCTCACGCCACTTATGTTGTATGATTGATTTTTGAAAGTCTTTTCATTGTAATTTTATTTACTTCCAGAATTATTGCCAGAAATCTGCAGAGAGGCAGAAAATTATAACGCCATTGCCATGTATCAACTTATCAGCTTATGAAACACGTCGTTATAAAACTAAACAGGGTGCGATGACGACAGACCACCTTCTCTACCATTAGTAGAGCCCGAACTTGGTCACAATCCCTTAAGCTGGCTTGGTTTAAGAATAGAAAATATAAAACGTTTCTAAGTTGTTAGAAGAATTCAGTAATCAAAATACAAAAATAAATAGTTTATTAGGGATTGTGATTGCCAAAGGAGAATAGCATAACTTGCGACAAGAGTAAACACTCGACTTTAAAACTCCCTGAGGGATCAACAACAACAAGATTTTTGGGACATTTCGTAGTTGCCTCGATAAAACAAATACTCTACTACGTATCATTACTGATTAATGTATAGAATCGCAAAAACTGTTGTTTTTACTATTGACTCCAAAAACTCATTTAATGAATTGTGGAATGTGCTGAGGAGAAAGGTAGTACCAAAGAAGATTATTTACATCATGTAATCTGTGTACTACAAAGAGAGTAAAATTACTTTATTAAGCACAAAACGTTGGAGTTAGAGAAGCTCTCCACGGAATCTCATGTTTATTGTTTGCATTACTTTTTGGTAACAACTTTCTAGAATGCAAGATGTGGTTAATGATCTAATAAAAGAAAACAAAACAAATTAAAGATATTTATGTTTTCTAAAAAAACCAGAGGGCCATTTCTGTATATATGTCTAGGTTTTTGACATAATGACCTCTGTAGTTTTAACATTTCACATAAGTTAGTAATTTTATTTATTTTTTTCTCAAGACTTTCTATACCATAACCATATTGACACGACGTAGGCCGGAACTTACAGACGGTAGTGACTTTTTTTATTACACACATGCATACATATGAATCATATCTACAAGCGTGACAAAAACATTTATGTATGCATATACATATGTATGTACATACGTAAATATGTATGTATATTGTATATACTAAAAATAATAATAAAAAATAAATAAATAAACTTTAGAATGTGTAAACAGAATTATGGTCAAGACTATAACAACAGGTTTAAGCAGTGTTTGTTTGTTTTTTATTTATTTATTACAAAAACGCATATAAATTTTAAATATAATGAGATTTAGCTGACCAAAAAATGAATTTTATGATTAAATTCAACATATTAAAATTTTTAAAATTATTTTTAACCTAAAAACAAGTATTTTACGCAAACTACTACCTAAATCGAACTAATTGACAACCTGCAAACAATACCGCAACCAAAACGAAACATAAAGTATAATAAAAAGAATCTTTTTTACATATAGTAAGATCTACTATGCCTTACTTTGGTCTGTAAACTGTTGCCTTAAAAAAACAAAACAAAAGGACAGTTTTGTTAAGTTGAAGAAAAACTGTCTAATTAACACCATATAACAGCCGTAATGCAAGCAAAGTAAAATAGAGAAAAATCTACGATACGAACAGGCAGGTTTCCAACGAAACAGGGCCTGATCCAGAATAATATCTGTAGTTACTGTTCGTAGATTTTAAGAAGACCTTTGATACCATTACAGAAACGGAAAGCATTGAGAAGAAGTACCTTAGAAAATAATTCGAATCATCATAGCTACGTACGATGATGCACAATATCAGTCAACTTTTTTTCTCGAATGCTGGAGAAAAACAAGGATGCCCAATATCGCCTCAACTATACAACATCGTGTTGGACGATATCATAAGCGAAGTCTGTTTACAGAGAAGAGGAATTATATGATGTCTCACACAAGACCTCCATCATCCAAGCAAAACTAGAAGACTTGGAAATATAAGGAAATAATATATGATAATTAGCAACATTAGTACCGTTAACATCGCCCTACAAAGTCAACCAGTTGAGTAGTTTGTCAGCTTCAACTATCTAGCCAGTACAGTGACAACGAATGGCGGCAAAGAAACAGACATAAATAAAAGGCTTAATAAAGTGAGTACGGCATTCGGAAGACTATAAGCAGTGTTCAGAAACTCGCAAATAGCCAGACGAAACAAACTTAGAATATTCAACGCATATGTGACGTCAACTGGTAAAACGTGTACAATATTCAGACCCAATTACATTGACAACACGAGTACCTGGAACTTTATCAACAAATCAAAGGGAGACAATGGAGGTCGATCGATCGGCCAGATCGATCTACTATCAGAAGAATCCCGATAGCATAACAAAGATGATCATAAAGTGGAATCCTCAAGGCTCAGAAATATTCCGAAAGTTAAGACCATGCAGTTTTACAAGGCCATTAGCAAGCCATATACAGTAGAGAAGCCATATGTTTGCTAAAGGGAGGCTATTTGCTTCCTAGAGGGAGTCCATATTCTTCCGAAAGCAGGAATTGAAAAGAAAAAATGTGATTATACGTATAAGATAAATGCCTTAACATTTGTGCGAACTCGGTGTTGATTTGGCGAATTTGAATATTCTATTGGAGGGACTGAGCTATGGTTTGTTATAAACCGAATAAATGATACATAAAGGACTAATATATCTACCTAAACTGTGAGCCAATGTTAGGAATTTTTAAGTTGTACTTAACACAGCTTACTTTCGCCTTTTGTAGATCTTACAGATTATAAATTCTAGAAATTTCTTTACAACTTAAATCCCATTTATGAGAGCTTAGGGAACAAATATATTCCATTACAATCAGAATGCAAATTAAAGTAGAACCACCTCCAATCAACTCGATGCAGTACTTCCCATAAACTCAAACAAAACATACAGGATTTATATTTCAATTAGGCATAAGTATTTAGCAAAAACTCTATAAAATGAAAGATTTATTGCAATACAAGCCAGGGGAACAATAATTTTTCTATCATTACGAAGAATTGTTTACAACTGAAAGTGTTTCTGCCCTCTAATAAGAACATTGACTGTTATAAGTAGTTGTAATTTGTTTGTTTACAATCTTCATTTGATATGATTGCACCACGGGCAGAGGTGAATTACAAGAAATTATAAGGGAAAAGGAAAAAACAGAGAGTGTAAGAGAGAGAGAGAGAATGAATATATAATACAACAGAACAAAAACAAAACATGATAAAAGGAAATGCACGATTAAATAGATGCAACAACAACACTACTGCAGCATACCGTTGTTTAATAAACACAAGCATTCCAATACAGACAGAAACGCATAGGCACTTGGAAAGCGTAAATGCTAAATGTTAGCGGTGGTGTGCTGTTGATGTTGAAGATAATGATAATAGCAATGGTGCAAATGTTCACTACTATTACTATTATTTTTTGTTCGGTGTTGTTGTTGTAGTTGATAATATGCAGATCATCATAATCTGTAAGATTCTCTATGCATGTTGCGCATATTTTTTGTTTATGAACTCGCCTCCTCTTCTTAATATGGCGGTATACGCCCTTGCTATTGTTTGCTACCTAAACAAACAAGAGCCTAACAAATTCCTTATAATGATCAATTAATATAAACAAAACTTTCAGTTTCAACCCTTCTTCTATTAAACATAAAACCAGAAAGAAATATTTAGGGAAACAAAATATTCCAAGAAATGCTTTACAAAACAGAAACGCTAAAACTCTGCTCTAAAATACACAAATTCAAACAGACTTGATGTTCTGGAATTGTGAGTTTTTTTTATTGAAATTTTTATACTCTCACTTACCTACCTTGTGTGTATTATTCACTGGTTTACGTCATAGAATCAAAAATATATCAGCAAATACCAGCGACAATATTATTTTTTAAGTTTTCTTCTTTTTTTTTTGTTAAGAACACACAACAAGACAGCAAAACAAATATTATTCAGGCAGCAGCACCACCACTTTTTTAGTTTTGTTGTTGTTATTGGTAGGATTTTAAATGTTTGCCTTTTTATGCTGTGCCGTTGTTATTCTTGATGATTTGTTTGTATATTTCTCGTTGTATGGCGTGAAGCTTGTCTTAAAGTGTTCAGCTTTAAGTTGTTGATGACTGGCCTGAACTGATTGTTCAATCGATAATGCTGTATGGATATTTAGGCAATGGCTTAAAAATAGAACACACACTTTGTTTTTATTGTTTATATAAATCCACTAATAATTCAACCGTTATTGTTTGCTAACTCTAATTATAAGCACAATTCGAACACTACTATATACAATGATTTATTAATTTTTTTTTCATTTCGTTTTGTGTGGACTTTGCCAACTTGTGTTATTTTTTTATTGTGATTTCTTTTGCATATTTTTCCACCACTTGTTGATTTTTATTTTGTGTTTTACTTAACAAACTTTACTTATGTTTATTTCCAAATTTTTCTTGTGTGTAATTTTTACGTACTTATTCTAATTTGTATTTATTTTATATATAAATTGTTTTATAAGCACTCTATAAAAACAATAATTAAAAAACAAATTCTATGCGCGATGCGAGTATCGACGTCGTGTTCTCGTTTGTTGCCAAGTTTTCGTATCTCTGTTTTAAAATGACAGTCAGAAAATTTTAATTATTCACAATAGCATTGATCAAATACACCACGATCAGTGACAATAAGTATAGGGTTGTATTGGAAGGTATGGCAAATGAATTATTAAAGCTGAGCACATCTTGAACTTTATTAGAAATCGTATTGTAAAATTTTATTTATTTTATTTATGCATTAATGATAATAAAATAAATTATATCTTGTTTTGTACAAATATGATATTTTATATTTTGACTGTTATATTCTGACTGCTCGACTTAGTCTAGTTTCAAATTTTAACGTTTGTCAAAGAATGAATATCAGGCAAAAGCTAAAAGGCAATCCTATTAATATTAACGTGGCAGATAAATCCCATTTAAAATAATCAACTAGCTGACTACTTGGCAACATTTATTACCGGCGGCAATAGTAGAAGTATGATCTGTTTACAGCATTATATTTCATTAGATACTGGATGTATTTCTATGTAAACAAATAAAATATATAAACGAAAACACCAGTGAATAGTTAAAATAAATAAGGCGCGAATAAAGAAAATAGCTATTTTTATCCTACTAAGCTTTAGCTTTTTTCACAATCAAGTAAATGTGAAAATATCTTTAGTAAGAAGTTTACTGTCATTTTTAAAATACTGATAGGATTCTGTAATCCTCTCAGGCTTTTTATATTCGTCGCATCTTTTTGTTTTTGTTTTTAATTTAAATTTTATTTTTATCGTTAAGTAATCCTCTGTGGGTTAATGAACAAACAAAATTTATGGATTTCAGCTCTTTGTTTACAGATAACGGTAAAATTATTTTCACCACCATCTCTTCCAAGGCACATCTAACAGGTAACCGCAAGTGTACAACAAGTACAACAATGCAAAAACAACAGGCATTTTGTTTTTGTTAAAGCGTACGCGTAATGTCAAAAAAATTAACCCTCAAACCTCTATAGGAAATTAATAAAAGCAATTAAAAAAACTAAATAAATTTTATATATTGAAATTTCTTTTGATTTTTTTGTCATGCTTAATTACGCAATAGTGGGGCACCTATAAATTAAAAAAAAATTATTCCATGCAGTCAATAACATTTCCACTTTATCTAAAGAACATGTTTTTATAGTGGCCATCGATAAAAATGGCAGATGCTAACGTTATTTGTTATTGGTCATAGTTTTGGCACTTAGTTGGAGAGACCGAAATCTTTTTTTGGGTAATTCATCAGCCTCGTCTAAATAAATATAAATATAATAAATCTAGGTTGTAGTTTAAAAGATATATGGATTTAGTGTTAAAAGCTTAAATATTATTAATCATCTTGCAAAAATTTTAATAAAATTGGCTTTGAAATAGTAATCCTGAAGAATTTCTAGAGTGCGTACGGTAAGGATACATCCGGTACATATGAGGGTTTATAAATGCGAAAATGATTATCGAAACAAAACAAACAAAAAAACAACAAAATTTTGACATTTAAAAACGCGTCAGCTGTTGACATAGGTTTACCTGTTAGATTTGCCTTGATCTCTTCTTTTTGTTTTACTTAAACACATGTTTTTCTTCTTTTTTTATACGACATTCGTAACAAAATAAAAAAGTTAAAATTTATTTTTTATTCTCGTGTCCACTGTTTTTTGTTTACAATAATTTATTTCGCAAATGTTTTAAAGTTTCTTGGAATTCTAATTGAAATGAGTGAACATCGTAGAGGACGTGGCGGACGAGGTGGTGGCGGTGGTGCTGGTGGTGGTCGTCCTCCTTGGCTTAAAGGCAAAGAAATTGGTTTATATTATCGCAATCGGCAAAGACAACGGAACAAAGAGGAAGAAAATAACGGACGTATTAAACTTAATCCCGCTGTGGATGTACCGCTAGCTATTCTGCAACAAGTTGAAAATTGTCTGCTTGAATTTGAAAAGGATAATGAAGAGAAACGTGTCTGTGATGAGTTTGAGAAACATTTTCGTAATTTGCTTGAAGTCGACTTTGAAGAGTTTCTTGAAAAGTCCAAGAGTACTGTAAGAAATCCACTGGATCACATTAATTTGGAAAAATGTAATAACGATTTGAAGACCTCGCTATTAGACAAAGAACAATCTGAAGATTTTCGCACTAGGTTTGATATGCGTCAACGTTTACCGGCCATGCAGCAAAGGGAGAGCATCTTAAAGGCCATACAAGAGAATCAAGTAGTGCTAGTAGTGGGTAGTACTGGTTGTGGTAAAACAACGCAGGTACCACAAATATTACTTGATGAATTCATTAATAAAGGCCGAGGAGCTGAATGTAGAATTGTTTGTACACAACCAAGAAGAATATCAGCAATATCGGTAGCAGAACGGGTGGCATATGAAAGAGATGAGGCACTCGGTCAATCAGTGGGATATCAGATACGTTTGGAAAGGTATTGATGGTTTTATTTTATTATATTACTTGATAAACTGTAGATGAATTTGCAAGGTTTAGGTTTTTACAATTACCCGTCATTATTATTGTCATGAACAATGATGAAAACAAAGTTTACTAATTTTCGACAACTTTCTACAAATAAATTTCTTAATCTTTATAATTAATATTTCTTGTCATAATCTCGTATTTCTAGTCGCATGTCTCGGGATCATGGTTCTATTTTATATTGTACTACCGGCATTCTATTGCAAAAAATGCATACAAATCCCCTAATGATTGGTGTGAACATTATTGTATTAGACGAAATACACGAACGTAGTGTTGAAACGGACCTCTTAATGGCCTTAATTAAATTGGTAATGGTATGAGATATATTGGAAAAAACAAAATCTAAAAATTTCTATTTCATGCAGATACTACCACAACGTCCAGATTTGAAGGTAATATTAATGAGTGCTACCGTTTCGGAAGAAACATTTTGTGAATATTTTAACAATTGCTATACATTATACATTGAGGGTACATTGTTTCCCGTTGAAGTTCTTTATATAGAGGATATTCTACAAGAAACAGGTTACACTCTATTTCAAAATGAAGTTTTTGTTAAACATCATTACAAAGATGCAGAACGTAACACGCAGTATAGTCGAATGATAGACACGTACTTGCCAACGCTTAAACAGAAATACAATCGCCAGGTGGTAGATACTATACGCCAATATAAAGACAGTGAGGGTTGTGAAAATTTACAATTCTTAGAGTATTTGATTTTCTATATTTGTGAAAAGAAACCACCAGGCGCCATATTGGTATTCCTACCGGGTTATGAAAGAATTTCGAAACTTAATGTAATGTTGCAAAACCCTTGCTCAGTGAGATATAAGGAATTGTCCAAAAAAATTCAAGTTTATCCCTTACACTCAATGATGCCGACTGTCAATCAACGGAGTATATTTCAGCCAGCTCCCCAAGGCATGCGTAAAGTCATATTATCGACTATTTTGGCAGAAACTTCAGTTACAATCGATGATGTGGTGTATGTTATTAATACAGGTAAAACCAAATATCAAGACTATGATGTATCGGCAAATATACAAACGTTAGAAGAGAAATGGGTTAGTAAAGCAAATACCCAACAGCGTAAAGGTCGTGCTGGCCGCGTGCAGCCTGGTATATGTTATAATCTATTTACAAGGTATGATAACTAACTAATTGCGGAATAAATTATATTTTAAATGAATCAATTTTCTTGTTAGAATGAGAGAACGTTTAATGTTTGACGTGCCCTTGCCGGAGATATTGCGCAGTAAATTGGAATCGATTATTTTGAATCTGAAACTGTTGCATGTAATCAAGCCGTATGAATTTTTAAAAACGCTTATTAGTGTACCAGATGAAAAAGCCGTAAATCATGGTTTTAATTTATTAAAACGGTTTGTTTCCAAATATTTTATTTCTTCTTTCTTTAATAAACATTTAAGTTTTAATTTTATAGCATTGAAGCCTTGGATGAAAGAGATAATTTAACCCCCTTAGGTTTGCATTTAGCCCGTTTGCCTATTGATCCACAGATGAGTAAAATGATTTTAATGGCAGCTTTATTTCGCTGCCTGGACCCCATAACCTCTGCGGCTGCGGGTATATCATTTAAGAGTCCCTTTTATACACCCATCGGCCTAGAGAAAAAAGTTGATGCTATTAAACGTCAACTGGCAAATAATTCGAAAAGCGATCACCTGCTAATACACAATGTTGTGCAAGGCTATCGTGCTACTAAGGAAAATCATTGTGAAGTGAATTATTGTTATGAAAACTTTCTGAGTTGTACAACTTTGTCACAAATTGAAAATATGAAAGGACAATTTGCCGATTTACTTAGAAACTATAGTTTTCTAGAATCATCGAATTGTTGTGCGCAGAGTTCGAATATTAATTCGAATAATATACCACTGCTAAGGGCCATTATTGCAGCAGGTTTATATCCAAATATAGCATTTTTACGACAAATCAAGACAAAAGGCAATAAATGTTTTGCAATCCATAAAATGTCTACACCCGAGGATTACAGTGTTAAATTTCATCCTTCTTCAATTAACAGCGGCCAAAGCTCATTTGATTCTAAGTAATTTGGTCTTGAAAATTACAAATATTTCTTGTTACTAATCGAAGAAACAATTTTAGCTATTTTGTTTACTTTCAAAAACAAAAATCTTCGCATGTATATTTACTAGATGCTACAATGGTGTTCCCCATGGCTTTGCTAATATTTGGCGATGGTGTTAAAAAAGGCATAACTGAGGGTCAACCTTATATAAGTGTTGCAAATAAATATTTGTAAGTTTTTTTATTTCTTATTTGTATTATTAAACAAAAAATAACAACTAATTGACTTATTATTTAGCTTTAAATGTGATGACATCTCATCGTCAGTAATTTTAAAACTGCGAGAAAAACTTCAAATTTTATTGCAAAAGAAAGTTTTATATCCCTCCCCCATAGAAATTAATAGTAAGGATGAGCAGCTTATCAAGTAAGTGGAATTAAATTTAAAACATTTTGCTTTTATTATTCTTGCTATTGTTAATGAAATGCAATTACATTGCCTGTCTATTTATTTGAGAATATTTAGTTGTATTGTAGAAATGCATATAAAATATAATTAATAATAAATTTTAAAAATCACTTTAAGGGCTATACAAATTTTGCTCTCTTTGGATGATGGCGGTGATTTTGTTGATCAATTTTTATCGACGGATGATGAAGATGATGATAATAGTTCTACATTTTGATGGATATTACTTAACAAAAACAAAAATTAAAAAAATACTGTCATAAATATTAATGTATGTATTAGCGATGTTTGCCTTTCTTTTATTCCATTCAAAATTGTTTTTAGTCATCTTCAAGCAAAGCAAAAGTATTGCGTGATGTTGAAGGTGTTGCCAATTCACGCTCCTCCAAGTACTCATCTTCCTCATCAGCATTGGTTTCATCATTAGAGCTGCTAAACTCTTCAGTGTCGTCATAAGCACCTTGAAAACAATTTCGAACAAAATATTAAAATTTTTTCAAATAAAAACAAAAGAAAACAAATTCATTTACTCTCTGAATTAACTGATGATGTGTCTTCATTATCTGGCTTATGCTTGTCATGATCATCATTATCCTCATCGTTAGGTAGGTTTTGATATTTCTTAACCTCTTCTAGATCTTCATGCTTTAACCATAATTCGAGTTGCTCATTGAATCGTGGTGGATAAAATTGCAAAATTAATTGCAATTGGCCAGCTACACAAGAACGCAACAAATGATTAGCGGCACGATAACGATCAGGGCGTCCAGTTTTGGCAATAAGAAAACCACGCTTAAAGGCCCATGCATCGGCTATAGCCACCGGTGACCATTCGTCAAAGTCTTCCGGTAAATGGATTTTTAGTATTTTCGGTAAATCCAAATGTTCTGCCATTAGTTGTATGGAACGATAAGGCACTTGTAATTGTGATATGGGGAAACTGCCTAATAGTACTTGTAAATATTTCGAAGTCGATGATGGAAACACCAAACCCGGACAATCACAAAGTCTTACGAGATTTGTAAGAAATATCGTCTGAAAGTGTTTAGTGTGACCGGGTGTACGGCTAACACTTACTACTTTTCGTCCCTTAAGAGCATTAATAAGCGATGATTTGCCCACGTTGGGAAAACCAACACAACCTAGAGTTAAAATACCCTTGTAATATTTTTCACGTTTTTCGCCAGTGCCATCGTGTGGCATAGTACTCTCTACTTCATCGGTGGTCTTCTCATCTGTTTCTGTTTCGTTGTCTAAGCAAACGTTATCCACCTCCATGTCTTCGAGAATTTTTTGCTCCCAAACGGAGATATCAACTTCGGATTGAACAATTTTGTGACATTCCTTATAAATGTTGTAAACGCCTTCAATACTGCGCTTATAATCCAAGCGACGACGTTGCTGTGTACCTAGAAAAAATGTATTAAGCCTTGAGTTTATGCATAACTTCATTTCATTTAATTACCCTTTTTGGGTTGGGCTGGATTAGAGGCAAATATGACAACCGGCAAGCCTGGATAAGTTGTCTTGAAATATTCCCGCCAGGCAACAACCACTTCTGGAGCAACCAAATCTACTTTATTTAATATTAAAATGGCATGCTTGTCCATCTTATTCACAATATGATCATACAAAGCGGGCGGGAACATTAAAGTCTAAAATGCATGTAACTTTAATGGATAAAGGTCTTGAGTGAAAGTAGAAAGCAATGCTTACCGAATAACGAACATCAACTATGATAAGCAAGATATCCGATAACTCCAATACACGCCACAGTTGACGCCAAGTTTCTAAATTAAGTTCGAATAAAGATAATGCCTTATTCTCTGTCTTCTGTTTTTCTTGCAACTTATCCACATATTCCTAAGGGATTTAAAGAAAGGATAAAATTTTCAAAGATTTTTTTCTTTTTTGTAAATAGAGTAGAACCTACACGAAAATACTTATTTTCATTACGATCTAGAGTGGCTTTATCCATGTCATGAGTCCAATCGGGACGTATGGGAAAATCATAGCCCTCATAAAAACTGGCATCGATTTCCCTTTGCAGTGGTGTGGCTGGACTGTAAGGCTTTAGGCCTTCCAATTTTAAACGTTCCAGTTCCTTTCTCGATTCCTGATAGAAATATAAATTATAACGGTTAACATTTTTATTGCGTCCACCGGCGGCACCGCTACTTGACTGCGAGCGCAACATTAATTTACGCGCAATAAACTCATTGTCTTCGGTAGTCTCGCCATCATCATTGTCATTTTGAGTTCGTAAATACTTTTGTGAACCTGAGAGCATAAATTATAACAAAATTAATAACAATAGGTGCCATTAATTACATTAAATATATGCTTCTAGAACATTTTAACTTAATTCACACCCACTTTCATTATTTCCAATGGAATTTTTCCAAAATTGTTACCTTTTAATTGCCGTTTTTGCATTAACTGATCCTTCTTCTTTTTACCACTGAACGGAGTTTTGCGACGTGTTTGTGGCATTTTTGTAATAAATTTCTCACTAAGTTTTCTGAATTGTTTTCACAATTTTCTTATAAATGTTCGCTCTTGCAAATTCTGTTGCAATGATGAGGATCCGGCATAAATAAAAAACAACACAGAAAATAAATAATAGCAGCTGATTAATGCAGAGTTGTATGAAAACGTAGTCAGAGGTGTGCTTGTACTGTTCGTACAATTGAATATGTGGCAAAGTAAAGACATCAACCACATCGATTTGGTTTAAAGATGAAATATTCGTTTTTCTGTTCAAAACCAATGCTGTCAGGAAGTAAAAAGTTTTGTATCCAACTTCTTCAAAAAGAAACCAAAGAGGGATGCAAAAAATAAGCAAATTTATTTAATTCATAGTTTTTTTATATTATAATTTCCTCTCTCTCCCTCTCACTCTCTCCAATATTTGTTTCAATCTTTAAGTTAGGATATAAGCAGAAAACCAAAAATTGTGTTTGAGTAAAAAAGGTATTCTAAACTTTATTTAAGTATATAAGAATTTTTGAGCCAATGGCAACACTACGTTCGTTCAGTGTACTTCTTTTATTTAACATTGATAATGCAGTGTAAACAATAATGCCTACTCGTCGGTAATGCCATTTATTTCTTTTTGGAGGAACTGTATACTAGAGCATTTCATTTTTATTCACCACACCGGAGAAACTCATCACATTTGAAAGCCCCATACCGGAGATACCCAACACATCGTCGAAGCTCAGCACATTCGAAACCAGTGTTGCAAAATTGAAATTTTGAAATAGTACTGAACTATAACTGAAAGAGTACCTTTTTCCATCAAATGGTACTTTTGTAAGAAAATATTTATTTATACTTAATACATACACGTAGAATGGAATAGAAAAACTAACGAACGTAACGAAATAAATGTACTTCATTTCGGCAACCGTTCTCATTGCTTTTCGTATTCTAAAAACGAACATACATACGTTGCATGGACGTTGGGGTTAACCGAAAAAGAAATCAACCAAAGTGGAATAAAACCAACCAACCAACTTTATGAATTCATAGTTCTCTTAAATAATTTTTGTTGATGTCAAATTAAGATTCCGATATGCCTTTCAAAAAACCACAAAAAATTATAAATATTTCGACAAAGCATTTCCAATTTGTAGCTTTTTTTCCAAGCATTTTGGATAAAATATAAAAGAAAGAAATTATTCAAAAATTCATTTACAAAATAATTTAAATTTAGTTATTGTATGCAGTCTTATAATTTTACTTTTTTAGAATTTTAAATAGAATAAGACAATGGCAACACTACCTTACTCGTTCGTTGAGCTTAATTTATCCTTAATCCAAACATAAACCACACAATTAGTAATGCAGCTCATTTGGTAACGAAGCATATCGGTGAATGTCTCCGCTAACAGAGGTGATTACTTATTCTAGACATTCACCGTCCAAATCACGATATACAGTACATGTATATATGGTACTACAGTACCATTTCGAATAACTGCACTTTGGTGAGTTTCGATTTTATTCACCACACCGGATAAATTCACCACATTTTGTAAAAACTCACCACACTGGAAACTCACCACAACAAAAATCACCACACTTAAAAAAACAAAAAAAAATGTAAGAATAATAAAATGTTATAATTATTATTCTTTTTGCACTTTTCTTTCTTCGTCCGTCGTTAGGACCCAAACACCAACAACAACGATGATCGGGTGCAGTGCAGCGGCAATCAACCACAATTACAAAAACAACTAACTCCTTTTTTGCTTATTTCATCCCTCCCCCTCTTCTGACACAACAAACTAGCAGCAGAGAAACAAACCCAACAACAAACAAACAAACACAACACACACCCAACCAACACAACACACATGTCCATTAAAACAAACTGCACTAAATTTTTACTTATATAAACCGGAAACGGAAAAAGAATGTACGAATTATTAAGTTAAAGGACGTTATTTTTTTGAACGCACAAAAACGAATTTTTTTTACCAGTGTTGCCAGGAAGAAACTTTGGAATTGCATTGAATGTGTTGCTAATGCAATAATTGTTGAAAAGCGCAAAACACATACAAAATATGTAATAATAAAAAATTACTGAAAGCGTAGCGGGGGTACTGCTGTGTTTTTGAAATGAAAAAGTACTGAAAAAAGTACTGAAGTTTTCAACACTGTTCGAAACTCTCGATACCAGGAACTCACCACATCAAAAAGAAAGTAATTTTTTTCAAGGTTGACGTCGTTCTTAGTCGCTTGGAAATTAGGCATTTAGATTGCGACGTAGCTACTCATGCAGTTATTCAGGAATTGGGTACATTTTTATAGACGCTTGAAAAAGTTATGAAATCCACTCTGAGGGCTTTTTTACATGGGATCCGAACGAAATGAGGTGTAACGCGAAACAAGATGGAACATATTTTGTTTTAGCGTAGGTACAAAATTGGCACCTTCGGGATGCCAAAGTTAGGTAATAAGGAGCGTTTCTATACTTTCTATAGTGTCGTTGTAGATAATAAACTGAAGTTAAAGATAAATAAAGAAGTGAGGATGAAGAACAACCTGGCTTTGAACCAATATTAGGGACTTTTGAATTGAGAAGCAACTCTCTTCAAACAGCTCTTGTCACTATCCACAGCCTGAGGGAATGGAGCTCTTGGAAAAAGGTATTCTGAACTTTTTTTTTACCAAATTAAAATTATCGAATTTCTATCTCGTTTGAGAATATTCTTTCCGTGCCGCCTTTCAAGCGGGAGATATTTATTATGTTGAATGCTTTTCAAATGCGAATTATTATGTGAGTTTTACAGCCCTGGTTGTGATTAGATCTCTCCCTGTTCGAACGCGATGATTGATGCTCTTGCTAAGCTGCGGTTCACTATGTGGGTGATCTGATATCCTATGGACCCACTGGAATCGAACATACTTAAGGTATGTTAAAGGTTAAAAATTGTCCAACTTTATAGGCTGCTTTAATGGAGAAGTACCGCTTGGAATAAAGCACATAAGAAAACTTGTGAAGTATATTTCAACTTTGCTGTCTGTTGCTTGGTTGTCATTTGCAAAACTATAAATTTAACGGTTAACGGACTTGCTCTTTAATGATGTTGAAATAAAACGTCATTGTTGTTATTGTATTTCATAAAATTTTACATATTTATTTATTTTTCACTAAATATTTGTTTTTTTTTTCATTCAATATTATTTATTTATTAATTTGTTTTCTTTTTTTCGGTTTTTGTAAATTAACTAATACGAGTATATGTAGAAATTGTTTTTGTGTTTTATTTTTTTGTTTCTCTTTTTGGGGATTCTTTGGTAAAAAAGGAGAGACAAAGAGGTCAAATAAACAAATTTTGTTTTGTTTAAATATGTGTGAGTAATAAAGTGAGTTGTTATTAGTTTTCTTTGTTTTTTTTTTTTAATTATTTTCGTCGTTTGACAAAAAGAGTGTAGTGTGTATACGTTACAAACGTTTTAAATTTTTATTCTGACGTTATTTTTGAATATTCAAAATAATAACTATTATTACGGGCTAAATTTTTTTTCTTCTCTCTCTGGTTTAATTAATATTAATTTACTAGATTTTGTTTATTATAAACATACAATTAAATATATTTATTTATATATATATATATTTATATATATAAGATCTTTTATTTATTTTAATTATATTCGTTAGATTTTTTGTAGTAATTTTTTGTTTTTATTTTATGAGTATATAAATTAACTAAATTTTATTGATTAACTAAAAGAGTCCTTATGTTATTTTATAACTTTTGCATTTACCTTTATACATACAGTGAGCGTCAAAAGAAACTGTACACTAAGGATAGAATTCTAACAATAATCAAACTCAACTTTTACCACTTAAGGAAAGTGCCCGAAAATTTTTTTTGTTTCAATTTTAAAAACTGGCAATGAAAAAATTTTAAAATAATATAATAACTGTAATTTATTAATGTATATTTAATTTTAATGTACAGTTTCTTTTGACGCTCTTTGTAAGTCAAATATGTATGTATGTATGTATGCAAGTTTTTTCTTTTTCTATAATTATAAATATTTAAAATAAAAATTTTTTTTGCTAAAGTTTTTCATTTTAAACTGAAATACATTTACTAATTAGTTTTATTTTTTTTGTGTTTGTTTTTTCTTTTTAGTTTAAGTTTTTGTTGTATTTTAACTATAATTTTTACAGATATTTAATATCTTAATGATAAGAATTCTTAGTATATTCTTATAAAATTAGTTTTATTTCATTACGCTTCCTTTTATTTTTCTTTTAAACTTTATAAATATGAAATATTTTTTATTTTTATAATTAAAATATATATTTTATTAATTATAATTTTTATTTCTAATTAACCTATGCTTTATAAATACTTCTCTTATTATGCCCTTAATAAACTTTAAAAGTTCGTTTGTTTTTTCTAATAAATTTAGTTTCAGAAAGAATATCTACAAACTTAACAATGTTCTTAACAACTTACATTAAGTTGGTTTTCTTTTGTTGTTATGTTTATTTGTTTATGTTTTTGTTAATAGATCTAGTGAAAAATATGTGTATGTGAAGTAAAAGTTAAATAAATATTTTTTTTATACAATAACAAGTTGTTTTCTCTATTTTATTTGTTTTTTTTTTTGGTAGTTTTTGAAGGTACAAAGATACTGACAGTGTAATTATTTTTTTAAAATTTTATTTTTAATAATATTTTCTTATCTACTATATGGTTAAAAGTAAATCTATATATGCATGTATGTGTGTTATAAATATTTTTGTAAATATTATAAGTGAAGGGCTACAGTAACTTTAGATGATGTGGCATCCACAAACATAATAGGTTAGGTTAGGTTGATGCTCACTTGAGCTGGCATAGCGGTCCTTTGTGATGTCACGGATAAGCGCAGTCCCTGTACTGACCGAATTCCATCAAACTCATCGAAGAAGTTGATCAGCGCAGGGGCTGCACACTAAAAGCACGACTCCTCTAAGCTGGAAATCAGCCTGAAAGTTTACTAAACGAAGCTATGTCCTTGATGATAACGCCGTTAAGTGTAGTATTGAAGAAAATTCAAAAAATGTCTTCTCTACAAATTTCGTAGGGGGACAAATGTGTTTGAATGGTAACTAGAGCCTCTGTCAATATATATATATGTATGTATACAGCAGTAGGGATTTCAGAAGTTTATATACTACATAATTATCCGGGAAACAGCTGGAATTTTTCGGCGGAACCTACAGTTTCAAGTCGACTCCGAATAATTTTGTTAAAATATTTTTCATGGCCATTTGTTTACTTTCAGAGTTTTTATCAGAAATTTGCTGAGATTAAGTCGCGGAAGATATATCTTTCATTTTTCGATTTATTGGAGATATCCGACCAATAACAATATGTTAACATACAATATATTAGCAGTTGTAAAAGAGGGAAAATTTCAAAGTAAAATAAAGAAAAATCGACGGACGAAGAGGTAGGTTACCGGCGAAATAGTTACTGCATAGACGAGTTTAACACTCAACGCGTTATAATAGAACAATCTCTGGAAATCTGTTTGCAGATTTTAAGAAAGGTTTTGATACCATCAGACTAACTGTCATGTGGAAAGAATTAAGAACAACAATTGTACTCTAAAAAATAATACCAAGCATCAAAGCTATATACCAGAATACAGAACTCTCAGTTCTTACAATGGAAACATCATTTCACACTAACGTTAGTATAAAACAACATGTCTTTCATGCCAACTGAAGAATTTTGATTACGCATGTAATATTTGTCTACTGTAGCACAATATCTTCAATAGGAAAACAAATCTAGAAGACTTGGAAAGACTAGTGCGCCTATTTAGGGCTTTAAATAAATAGTGATAAACTAAAATCATGAATTAACAACGTTGGCAGCGATAACATCAGGCTACAAAATCATCCAGTAGAGTACGTGGATAGCTACTGCTATCTAGCCAGTATAGTGACAACGAATGGTGGCAGAGAAACAGACGTCAATAACAAAACCTATAATGCGAGAACGGCCTTTCGACGACTACAATCGCCCCTCTTTTGTGTGTTTGTTGACCAGTGTTGAAAAATTCAGTACTTTAGTACTTTTTTTCGGTACTTTTCCATTTCCCCCCTCGACGCTTTACCCCCCTCGACGCTTTCCGTACTTTTTTATTATTATATATTTTATGTTTTGCGCTTTTCTACTGTTAATGCGTTCACAACATGTTCAACGTAATGCTAAAGGCCTTTAGCCCCGGTTAGCCAAACGTCCACGGAACGTACGTTAATTTTTCTATTACATGTATTAAGTATAAATAAATATTTTTTTCGAAAAGTACCATTTGATGCAGAAAAGTACTCTTTTAGTTAGAGTTCAGTACAATTTCAAAATTTCAATTTTGCAACACTGTTGTGGGCCATATTTTTCCTCCGTTTCTTATATCCGGTCTTTTCTACCTCTTCTCTTTTTCCCATTTCCATATCTCCTGCACTAACCTCACTCTCCCTCTCTTCTGGGACGTATATACAATGGGTCATTTGGAACTTCTTAAACCTAACCTAACCTAACTCCCTTAGAGTATTCAATACATGTGTTAAGTTAACTTTGTTGTATGGAAGTGAAATTGCTGAGTTTCAAACACCATCATGCAAACCTTAGAGGTATTCATCAAACAAAGTGGAAATGGAGATGTATCGGCCATATTGTCTGGATAAAGTGAAATCCTGAAGGCTTAAAAAGCCGTGGCAGGACTCAGTTTGATCTCCAATTAATTTCTGTATTAATAGGAAATTTGTTTTCTAGTTGAGTTAAAGTTTCTTAGATGAAATAGAATTTGAAGAAATCATGTTCTTCGAAGACCATCTCATGGTATTAAATTAATCACTCTTAGGGCCATTATTACAACTTGCCGTTCATTATTATGAGTACCCAATAAGATAGAAGTGATCGTTAAGCTAAAGGGAAGATCATCCTACCTTTAACATTTAAAGGTCACTTTATGTTTGAACTTGCCATATCATATACTATTTTCGATATGGCAATTTCAAATCTAAACAAAATGAGCATATACAACAACCATTTCGATATGGCAATTTCAAATTTAAACAAAATGAGCATATACAACAACCACTGCGTTAAAAAAAACTTGTTTAATTGAGCAGTTTTATCGACTTTGCTCCGGCACTGCCATATTTTTGAAAAAGTTAATTTTGTTTTATCAGTAAGTTGTAATAACCAAAATAAGTTAAAGGTAACTTTGCCGTTCACTTTAGCTAAAGGTACCTTTAACTAACGCCAACTTTAACGGGAAGTTGTAATAATGGCCCTTATTCTGGTTGTCGTCGTCGTCGTCGCCGTCGTCGTCGTTACCAAAAATGATGTCTATAAAATCAGAGTCGACAAAATCAGAGTCGACACAACACAATATCGACGGCGTATTGACTCACAGAATACCAAATGTGTGTCCGACAGTCATCTATAACTGTCAATAACGACAAACAGAATACCAATTTTAAACTGTCGACGCAAGATGACGTCGACGACGACAACCAGAATAAGGGTGAATATTCCTATCGAAGAGCAACTGAAATGCAGAGAATTTCGTTGAAGCTTTATGTTCCTGGTAGACATTTCTTTTCAGTATTTTTTTACATTTTCATACTCTACTTAGGTGAATAAAGGACATGACATATGTTCTATACTTATATTTAAATTATTTTCTCAAATCTACACTAAAAGTATTCGAGTACTTAGTACTGAAGAACTTATTAATATTTTATAAATACGATTTATATGTTTATTTATATGTTATATGTGTGTATGTATGTACTATATGTAGTGTACATACATTGTAGTATATCAACTTAATTTATAAACTACAGACTAAATGAAGACGTTTCTTTCAAATGTACAATTTTTTCAATTCAAAAAAAACTTTATTTAACATGAGCATGAGTTAAGAGACAGAGTTTCTCTTTTGTTTTCTTAGTTTTTTTTTCGTTTTTGTTCTTACTCTCTGTAACTGTAACTGTCTGTAACTGACATGTTAAATAAAGTTTTTGAATTTTTCTTGGGTTGTCTTCATAAAAAGATTTCTGACTTACAAACGAATTTTAGTAGAACGTTACGCTATATTGAATTTTCAAAAGGGGTCGAGGGTGTACTCCTTAAATTTTTCAATTATTTTCGGTACTTTTCCATTTCCTGGTGTATAAATTTACAAAAATTGTTTTTTTTTCGAAATAAAATATTTAAAAATAAATTAAAATTTTATTTAAATCTACTGAATTAATTAATTAATATAGTATTTTAACTTAATTAGTGTTATTAATATTTAATATTTACATTTAATATTTATATTCATGTATGTATTCATATTTATTTATTCCCTTTGTTTTTTTGGTATTTTGTCTGTTTGTATATATTTAACTGTTTTGTTATTTGTTCATAATATAAGTGTAATAATTTCCCTTTTTTTTAAATTTAGTTTTTCTTTTTAAAGTTTTTTTTTTGTTTTATTTTATCATTATTTTTAATTAACAAATAAAATAAAGTTTTTTGTCTTTAACACATAACCCTTTTTTATAATGTGGTTCATAACTTGGCTATAAAAAAAATTAATTAAAATTAACTAAAACATCCAGTTGTTTTTATCTTTTTTTACTTAAAGTTTGATATGTATGTTAGTTTTTTTTTATTATAATTTAAATTATTTTAGTTTTTCTTTTTGTTAAAATATTTTAATGTTTTCTAATTCTATTATTTTCATGGTTTTATTTATCAATTTATTTAACTTTAATAGTTTTCTTTGATAACATCATGCTACAGTGAAAATATACTAGACCAGGCCATACTGTGCAAATCGCAAATTAGTTTTAAAATTAAAAAAAAAACTCCAACTTTTTGGTTATTCTGATATTTTTTGATATTTCAGAAGGCCTAACACAGTCATTTTTTAGCCGAATTGAATGGTTTTAGAATTTTACCATGCCCTTCGGGCCGCATGGCGTGCTCAAGTGAGCTTTGGTATCAAAGTTGCTACTTGAACCTACCATCAAAACTAGGTAAATGGAGACAGCTTTGAACAAAGTTCTCCACTACATAGAGAGATGGTCAACTAAATTCTCTTGCGGTATGGATTTACCTAAATAAAGCGCGTAATAATGTTCAAACTGTTATAGTAATCCAATCCTTAGAAGAGCTTCAGGTGGATCAGGTTCTGATAAACTAGATTGACCACATGCTAAGCAATATACATACATATGTATGAATTACAGTGCATGCACCTTAGTACTAAGAGACGATTTGGAAAGGAAAACACCACAGAGAAACATACTTTCACATCTCATGTGGATCACTTTTATTCAGTCTTCTAAGGATTTTAACTGGCAAAGGACTTTAATCAGTCTGCTACGAGTACGACGTATTAATACTTTTGACAGGTAAGAAACCGAATCATCAATACAGAAGAGTGAAGTACGCTGTGAATGTAACATACAACTGTATATGTTCTTGGTTTCTGAACATAGAAAACGAAGATAATGAATATTAATGATGACAGCCTTGGTTTTCTTGACGATGAAATACTTGAGTGTTACTTTGGATAGGAAATTGAAATGGATCGTATACTTGGAATATAGGGTAGCAAAAGTCTAGACCATATGCAGTCCATATGTGGTCCATATGTAGTAGAGCCATGTGGTCGAATTGGGACTTGACTTCAAAAATGTTATTCTGGTGCTTCAGGACTATAGGTAATCCAATGCTCACTTATGCTTCTGTAGTATGCTGGATAATAGGTAGAAAATTCTTAATCCACGAAGTTTAGAGAATGTAGAGCAAGTGGCGCATGGAGGACATCACTTGGTAGGGCCTTGAAAACAATACTCTTTATACAAACGATTTAGATACGAGTTCGATATGAAGCGGAACTAATAGCGTTTTTTCTTCAGACTATAGGAAAATGGATCAACCAGAGGAACATACAAAAGATTAAGTAAGATAAGAAGATACAGAGAGAAAGAGACATAAAAAATTAAGTTGATGTTAAAACAGAATGGTGGTGATCGATAACAAGTATTTTCAGTATCACTACCTGTTATTTATAATACCTTTATTGGCTACCGCGGATACATAGAATATAATTCATTGGATGACATAGTCGTGTAGCCAGAATAAATTTTTAGGTTTTAATGATTTCTGTTTAGGCCCACAGTTGCTAAGCTGCTGAAGTGCTTCTGGATAGTGTTTTCAAATTCTGGTTTAGTATGTCGCCTAATATAATTCCAAAGGTATTTAGCGACATGGATTAGTTAATTACTTTAGTACTGGATTCTGTGCTTTAATTGCAGTTTAGCTTGCTGTCCTAAACAATACTCAGATATTTACCAATATGGGATAGTAAAGTGATACAACGTTGTTATGTCCTACAATTTTTATTAATATATTTTGGTTGAAGAGTTGGAAACCAAGTTCAGAAGTTCAAGGTTTCATGCCTATAGGAATACAACTAAGTTATCATATCGTCTTGTTATACTGTCGCCAATAAAGGGATACCTTCCTCATTTCTTATATTAAATCTTTACAAACTTTCTTAGGTTCTGCCATCCCATACTCCGTTAAGACGAGATATGTCTGGTATATTTTGAGATATTAAGTTTGCGAAAGCTGAGCTATAACATAAAATGAGTTCCATGGTCTTATGTTCTTCTCCTTATGTCATAAGTTCATTATTATCTATCACGCCCTTGGGTTTCAGATGTACTTTTATGGTGGACGTTAAACTTATATCGATTTTTCTTATTATTAATGTACTCATTGTTTTCCTCTCCTCAGGATAGCCTCAGAGTACGTTTGCAATGATTATTGCTGTGTCAGTCGCGTTCCAGTCAGGTTATACTGGTTTATGTGCAATACTCTATTCGCTTCCTTATTTGTGTTGTGCAATTCTCTAGCTAGACTAATCGCTTCCTTATTTCCGATCACTCCTTGAGGACCAGGTACCCACATAATGCTTACTGTGCCATGTATGTAGAAATTGTTAACCAACTTTTTCAAGTTCAGGAACCTGTTTTAAAGTTTTTGATCTCGAATCTCTGACTGCTATTGTCCTAATTGTTATTTGAATCTCATTGATGATATTTGAATCCCTTTGTGTCACATATGCATTGACCTAGATCGTACATTTTCTGATCGCATGTTCCTCCGCTTGGAAAACAGAATTATGAATCGGAGCCATAGTTAGGTTTAAGGTTTTTGTGTATAGAGGTTCAGTATCATCTTACCTCTATGCATGTAGTGCAATTATATTTTGGTAATGCAATTTATGGCTCCGGTCAATGCATTCGCCCATAGCCAGACGATGGCACGATATCGTATTAAGAAAATATCATAACAAAGTGAGTTGTACACAATATTTGAAAATTTAAAAAGTTTTTTTACAACTGACTTGAGTTTTCCACATTAGGGCCCTACAAGATATGCTAAATCATGTTTCAAGTATATTTTACGAGTTCTATTCTGTAGCACAGTGTAGTTTAAATTAAAATAATTGTCGTTTCTTTCTTTTCAATATTTTTTTTTGTTTTTGTTGCTGTTATTATTATAATTATTGTTATTGTTGAGGTGGTAGTAATAAAATAATTAAAATAATTTTTAATTAAATACAAGCTTTTTTTTAAATTTTCTATTTTTTTTTTCTTCAATTATTTCTTTATTGTTATAGGTGTTGTTGTAGTTGTTATTATTTATGTTTTTATTTTGTTTTGAGTTTTTATTTTATTTTCTTTTTTTGCTGTTGTTATCTTTGGTCCAAGCTTTTATTTATTTTTTTTATTGTTATTGTTAAAAAACAAAATTATAAAAACCATGAATAAAAATTGAATAAAAAAATTTCAATTTCATTTTCTTTTAAATTTTGTGTGTTACAAAAATATTCAATTGATTGTGTTAAATATATAAAGAGAGTAAGAGAGAGAGAGACTTTTTGTGCGTGTGTTGTGTATACAGATCTTTTGTTTTATTTTTTGTTTTTTTTATTTTTTTGTTTTTATTAAAAAATGTCATCATTGAAACCAAGAAGTGTGTAAAAATCTTCTGAAATTAAACTCAAGATGATATGAAAATTATTTAACAAACGTTTCTATTTTTAATTGTCAAAGAAATTCGCTGAAAAAGGAAATTAAACAAAAGGAAAATTCAGACTTTCTTAGCTTCACTATCAGGAAATGGAAGTTACTCATGTAGTACATGCAGTGGACAGCAAAAGTCTTAGTATTCCAATATATTTTCACAATTTCATGAATATTAACCAACAGTTAAAATTAAGGTTTTTATATTTATATTTATTTTTTATATTTTTATATTTTATATATGCTTTTCATAAAACAAAAGAAAAATAAGGAAAAGTTTCAGATGACTCCATAGGTACAGCCAAGGAGAATCCTGAGTAAATTTAAAACTCAAAGGCCTAATATATGAAAATGTTATCCCTTGTATTTTGTAGAATATCTCTTAAGGTCGAGCACCCCATTTAACCCATTTGGAATTGAATGTACAAGTTTTGTTTAGTGTTTTCTGGTGACGCCATGAGCAAGTTTTTCAGTTGAATTTTGTTTGAGGTTCAGCGATTACGTAACCGTTCTTTCAAATGATCTCCTAAAATACTCTCTTGAAGTCATATCGGAACTTTGTGCAAGAGTACTAATCCTGTGGGGACTTTTTTGTCAAAATATATTTGCTGCCGACTGTAGTATTGGCAGGCAGGAAAGTATCTATTGATTTAATAGTTGCGCCTAGAAGAATGGTTTAGCGGCAAATAGAGTGCCTGTAAGGCTTACAGCGATCCACAGATTAATTGATCATAAATGGATCCAATCAAACAGAATGATCAGCAAGAAATGTACGATTATTGAAATATGTATATTTCGCTGTTATGTTGAGAAACCCAAACAATCCTCGTCATGAGTCGCTTAATGGCATATCAGTGTTTCCAAACTGTACGAATATTCTTAAAAAAATATATGTTCTTGAAGTCCATAGAACACTTCGTTCGTTTTACGGTCTACATATACGGTATAGTAAGCAAGCAATTCGTGCAGTTATACCGAATATTGCTTCTCTATAGCGTAGAGTCTAGAAGAAGACACTGTAATGATTTGTCATAGTTTCCTATGATTCCGTATAAGACTTGAAGATAAATGAACATCGTTTGTTTTGTATTTTTGCTGATTGCATTCATTTGAAACTGAACGAATTGTGTTTAGTAATGAAGCCCATTTCAGTTTAAATGGCTATAATTTCTGTACATGGAACGAAGCCATAAAATAAACTCTTTGATAATGACTGAAGAGGAAATAATAATTGGTAGTATAAAGGTTTGTTACCTCTACCTTAATGCTTTAAGAATAAAGACTTCTGGAAACATTAGTTAGAATCCCTTTACAATACAACACCACTTTTTTTTAGAAAATTTATTTTTCCTTCATAAAATCCTTATAAAAATTATTAAAGAGTGCCGTGGTAGTCAAGTGGATGCTGGACGATACTATTAGCGTGAGGGTCGTATGTTTGATTACCACCAGAGACTCTGGTCTGTTACACTACATACGTACATACATACATAATTCATACATACATACAATTCATCACAATCCTTCAGTAGGATTACAATCTAGTTTCTCACACCACTTATGTTGTGCTTATAGTCGATCCCAACGACAGATTTTTTTGAGAAACTTTTCATTGCAAATTTTTTTTATTTACTTTCAAAGTTTTCACTAAAAATCTGTTAAGTGGAAGTCGCCGAAGAAATATGTTTTTTCATATTTCGTTTTGTTGGAGATGTTTAAACTGGGGTTTGAACAGGAGCCTCACGTCTAATAAGCCAACACACTACCTATTAGACTATGGCGACTTCACTCTAAAACACTAATGTCCGACCGCAAATGTAATACAATTCTCATCTATGGGTATTCGGGGTCTCAAACTCTATTTTGAGGATACCTCATTATATACTACTGCTAGTCTATATTAAGCGCTTCCTATCTTAAAATTTATATAAAACAAAGGCTGTGTAAAAATCGTGTGAGATATCCTTCGTTTGAGAGCCCTATTGATGATGTTCAATTGTCCGCACGACTTCTCTCGCTGGGTGTCTAATTTTCCATGACTAAAGCGCATTAGAATTGAAATTGAATTTGTTTCATTTTGTTCGAAATGCCTTATCTGGGGGCGACTTTTCTACATTGAGCAGAAATGTCTGAGTTACTTAGCTCGTAATAATTAGTAATTGCATTGACAAATTTTATTAACAAATAAAATCATTAAAAAAATTTTGTCGCTTTCGTCTGCTAACTGCCAAACTACAGTTTTTAAAATTCAAATTGAAAATTTCAAATTTAAATAATTTTCATTTCATCTTGAAAGTATTCCTATAAAAAATAGCCAATAATATTATTAATAATTATTAAAGAGAACTCAAATAATTCTCTTATTTTTTTCATTTTTTTTTTCATTTGAATATGAACTATTAGTTGTTGAACGTGTATCATTTATTCAAATTTTTTCTTCGTTTTTTTTTTAAATCATTATTTTAATATCTACGAAATATACATTATCTTAATGAATAACTTAAAAACTAATGCCAAAATTTTATTTAAATTTCTTTTTTCTATTTAATTTAATTAGTTTTAATTTTTTCTTTAAATATAAAATATAATAATATTGATGCTTTTATAACGCCCAGACTTATAGAGAGACCATTGTACCAATTACATGATAATAATGCTGATCAGACGTAATTAATAATCAAAAGAATTTTTTTAATAATATATGTATGTTTGTATGTTTTAAAGATACAAAAAAAAAAAAAAAAACAAAAAAATATTCATCTTAGAAAGTAGTCTTCTAATATTATTAGAAAAAAAAAAAAACAGAAAAAGATTTGAAATCAATTAGAAAAAAACAACCTCGTTTTATTGTGTCTAAATACCCACATACGATTAACTGGAAGTACAATTGTAAGGATCTTCGGCACGAAAATTTGGATGATCTTCGTATGGCTTAACGCCGGCTGCTTTCTTTTCATCGCGCACCTTTTCCACTTGTTGCATGACACGCAGAAAATTGCCACCCGCCAGTTTCGTTAAATCCTCTATGGACCAACCAACACCCAATAGCTCAGCGAATAAAGTGGGATATGATGACACATCTTCAAGGCCTTTAGGTGTGCTGGAAAGATAAACAAGGCATAGAGAATTAAACAATTTTAACAACATCCTCTTTACAAGTTTAATAAGTTGTTGGTAATTTATATTAAAACACTCTTAAACTAAATACTTGTAAGCTTTTAAAATATGTTCCCAAAATATTTCCCCGAAAAAAAGAAAAAATGACTCACACTATAAATTTTCTCCCAAAATGTCAATCTCTGTTTGAACGTATTTTCACATGTCAACCTGCTAAAACGCCACACACTCACCACCACATATCAATCGTTAAAAAATTAACAAAAAAATTTTTTGTTTTCAAAATGGAAACAACACTATGCCATGCAGCCAACTGGAAATATTTCCGAAATTTTTTTTGTTTGCACAACTATGCTAACTGTTTGTCGGATACACGGCCTTCAACGAACAGATGCTCTTGTTGTGTTCATGAGGTTCGTATAAAGGATGCAAAAAACTAGACCACCAAATTGTTCGACTATGTTTACCTACCTTCTACACTTTTTATTGTTGTTGTATTTTGTTAACTTATGTGGTTTTGTTAGCAGATCTGTCCAATTGTGAATAAACAGGCCGAGGTTTTTTTCTGTGCGTATTTATTTTGAAACTCCTGTAGTTATGCATGCCTTATGAAACTTTCAAACAAAGTTTTAAAATTATTTCAAATGAGATTCATTGTCATGAACATGGTATGGAGTTAATAGCAAAGGTACTATTTTAGAAAGTTAGTTAAATGAGTAGGTATTTATGTAGTTTTTAATTATTATACTTTATATTATTACTATATGTAATGCAATATGTGCATACTTCATCATCATGGAATGGGGTGAAATCGAAAATCGTATTGTTGTAGTTGGCCGACTAAAGTACTACATGGACAAATGTAATATAAATAAAATAATATTTAAAAATGCAATAAAACAAAAACGGCTTAAAGTTGTTCCAAATTGATTTTTTTAATTATGAAGTACAATTGTTCCGATTAGAAATGGAATATTATTTCATTCATATAACCAATGGACCATATGGCCCATTTTCGTGCACTTATTCGAGTGTATGGCGTAGTATCTCGGCAATGGCATCACGAATGTTGACCTCCAATTGCTCAAATGTATCTGTTGTGTCTCGTCATAACACTTTTCTTTAAGGACGCCACACAGAAATTAGTCTAACATCACCATTTCGGCTAATTAAACGGCCATCAAACGTTTGCCGCAATAAATCGATTGTGTAATGAGATATGTGGCAAGTTGCACCATCCTGTTGAAACCAAATATCGTTCACATCAATACCATGGAGAGCGGCTAAAAAAAAATCGGTTATAAGGATGTGATAGGTGTCTCCATTAACCGTGACGGTTGCGCCGTCCTCATTTTCAAAGAAATATGGGCAAATAATGCCTCCACTCCACAAGCCGCACCAAACAGTCCCTCATAATGGCTGCATTGGCTTCTGTAAGACCACGTGTGGTTTTCTGTGTCCCAAATATGGCAATTATGCTTAATAACGTACCCAATAAGATGAAAATGAGCTTCATCCGAAAATATGATTTTTTTTTTGTAATTTTCCACCAATTGTCTTTGATTTGGAAATAAATTTCGAATAAATATCAACGTTGCTCAAGCGTTAAACGATTCATTATGTTTAGTGGAGATAATATACTGAATTTTGTGGCAGAATGAGATGACAAGAAAGTATTGCCAGACTCGAAATAACCGATGGTTCAAATTTAAACCACTAGATGGGCCAACAGATATTTAGGATGTTGCAACCGCTTGGAATCATGCGAAATTTTTTGTAGTTGTTTAAGGATAATGGCAGATCCTTAACAGATCCGTCAAGGATCCGGCATTGTCAGCGCTTCGAAAGCGATCAAACCGTCTTGGAAACCATTGTGATGCCTCTCAACCAATCAATTGGTAAATTCACACAAGCCGTTGTATCGTTGTATTGAGTGTATTGTTGGACGATTATACAAAAGTGTATGCTTGTTGTTGATAACTTTCATATAAAAATTCGATACACTTATACACATTTTTTTCATATGTTTTTAAAAGTTGTATTGGTTTCATGCTATCAAATTGTGTGAATGAGAAAAAATTGTATATGTTTTCATATATTTTTAAAAAGTTGTGTTGGTGTCCAATGGATGCCAAAAAATACATTTGGAATAGTATGGAGCGTTCTCAAACAACAAAGAGTATTCAATACAACATACACGATACAAAGTAGTGTGAATTGCTCAAGTATTCATCAACAAGCCATGGACATTCCAGCAAGACTTTGCTCCAGCTCATCCTGTTGGATTATAAGTTGTGGCCCATATTAGGGGGCATGGCTTGCTCTACATAACACAATTGGTCCTTACAACCCTTTTGTCAGGATTACGAACTAGCTTCTCACATAACTTATGTTGTATGCGTTAATTTTTTTTTTATACATGAGTGGCGGGAGCCAGACTTTTAAGTGGATTCCGAACAACAGATTTTTGATAATTATTTTCAGGGCACTTTTATTAACTCTCAGAGGGTTTACCAGAAATCTGCTAAGAGGAAATCGCTGAAGAAATATTTTTTCATATTTCGTTTTGCTGGAGATGTCTAAACCGTGACCTGACGTCTAATAAGCCAACACACTACTTACTAGACTACGGCGACTATAATCAATATTCCAAACAATATTGACCAACAAGCCATTGACTTTCCAAGAAGTGATTCAATTCAAATGTGACTTACAAACGAAGCTCCGGAGTTCAACGGATGATAGGTCAGCTGGTAGTTCAATCCTCAACCTGTTGGATTACAAGTTGTAGTTCATGTTAAAGCTCATTGCTCTACACCTAAATATTGAGTTGTTGAAACGAGCACTTGTCCGCGCTGTGGACAATTTCCACAAGCATGAAGAGCATCTTTAGTTGCCGTAGTCTAGTAGGTAGTGTGTTGGCTTATTAGACTTAAGGCGCGGGTTCGTATCCTAAGTCAGGTATCAAAACGAAATATGAAAAAAAAATATTTCTTCGGCGACTGCCTCTCAGCAGATTTCTGGCAAAAACTCTCAGAGTAAATAATATTGAGAATATGAAGAGCTTTCTGTTGTTCGGAGTCGACTTTAAACTGTAAGTCCCGCCACTCATGTATAAAATTAACACACACAACATAAGAGGTGTGAGAAGCTAGGTCGAAATCCTGACTGAAGGGTTGTAATGACCAATTATGTATGTATGTATGTATGAAGAGCATCTTGCAATCGAAGAGGAACCACATTGTGTGAAGACGTGCTGGAAGGCAATTGACAGTCTTTTCGAAAAAGTTGTTCTAAGATTTGTAGACATTGAATAACCCAATAAAAACAAACTCATTTTTTTTTTAAATATTAGAGCCTTTGTCTTAAAAGAATAACTAGAGTTCAATTAATTTTTTTCTTCAATTAGTGTTTTCACTTTGTGAATGTTTTTCTTACAAAATTTGTTTTAATAAACAAATATTGGAATGGCTCTTCAAGTCAAGTTTATCATTAGCAAGGTTTTACGATAGTTTCGCTTTCAAAATTTTATATTCAAGTTCGGTCATGCCTGCATTACCATGTACAGATTAGATGACTGTTTTCATTTTCATGTTTTTATTTCTTTTCTGGCTTCAAAGTGTTTTCCTTTGGCAAATGTTATGTAAAAAAGAAGGGAAGAGAAAAATGAAAAAAAAATGTATGTACATACCTATGTACATATATAAAATCTCATTCCAGGTCAAATAATATTGACACTTCGATTTATTTTTGTGTTTGCTTTCATCATGATTCGCATACATTTATTCCAGCTATGATGGTAAATAACTAGCATTTGATGCTAGCTCTTGGTGTCTGTCTCTCTCTCTCTCTTCATCACTATATATAGAAATAAACCTTTCAATTTCTATTTTGATATTGAGCTTTTCTTTTTTCATTATTTTGTTTTTCTTTCTTCTTCGTCTTCTGTTTTTTTTGTTTGTTGTTGGTATGGGTGTTAGAACTTTATTGAATAAAGTATTTTTACTGCAATCATCATGTTAGTCCTACAGAAAAGGACCAGTTACACCAACAAAAAAAAAAAAAAATAAAAAATATAAATATTGCAGGCCTTTTAATAGTTGTTGCTGTTGGTGGCGTTGGTTTCTAAGGTGAATGTGGTAGAGCACCCGAAGCAAAAAAAAAAAAGAAGTGAAAGCAATTTGTTGCTTGTGTTAACGATTTCAGCACTTGAAAGAGCAAAAAATACAGCAAAAAAAGAAGAGAACAACACATCATCAGTCACACAATTTGTTGGAGAGTAATGTTTAAGAAATTTTTACAGATTTAACACAAATACAATTACATCCGCATTGCCTCTATTTTTATACTTCTTCTCTGCCTCCCACTTTTTTGAGGACATTAAATAATGTGGAGGCCTTTCAATCATTTATCTTGTTTGCTGTTTTCACAAATATTTCGGATTTTTTTTGGTGTTTTTTTTTTTTTTACTGGTTTGTCAATGTATTTGAATTATTTGTATGCCGCATACTTTATGATGATGAAGTACTGCTGGCTAACTGTTGCCATTGTTGTTGTTTTTAAGGCATTCATCACATTATGTTACGCATAGAAGCCTATTCACTCATTTTTACGTAAATTTTTCTTTGTTTTCCTACACAAACAAGTGCAATATTAATGTTTGTTTTCGAACTTGTCAGAAATACACATGTTTAAGCATGTGCGACATACATATGCGGCATTAGAAGGAAATAAAATTTTGAAAACGTATTAAAAATTTGATTCAAAAGTATTTGAAATATTTTAATATATTGGATAAATACGGAAATACGAAATCCAATTGATGGACTAAATAAAGTGAAACTAACTTAAATAGCAAAAGAGGCTAAAAATCTCCTGTTTAACTAAATATGTGTAACTAAATATGCATTTAAACTGTTGATGTATGTTTTGTTTTATTCTTCCTCTTTATAGATTAGCCAGAAGGTCTTAATCAATGTCTACCCTTCAGGTATATAACCAATCCAGTTATATTGACGTTTCCGCATTTTATTTTGATTGTTTCTTGACATTCTTCTATCCATAACTGCATATTCTATACAGATTTTAGTTACAAATATTTGGGACGCATATACATAAGTCGCTAGGATTTTGTTCTGTACCTCACAGCTATACTGTAATTGGTCATCAATAAACATCAATTAACATTTACTGTTTGGTGTGATTTACCCGCTGGCAGCATTATTGATACTTGTTTTTTTTTTCGAAATGTCCAAGGAGCTGCTGTTATGATGAATATATAATTAGTCATTACAACTCTTCAGTCAGGATTACGACCTAGCCTCTCACACCACTTATGTTGTGCGTTAATTTAATACATTAGTGGCGGGACCAACAGTTTAAAGTCGATTCCGAGCGACTGATTTTTGAGAAACTTTTAATGGCAATTTTATTTACTCATAGAGTTTCGCCAGAAATCTGCTGTGAGGCAATCGCCGCAGAAATATTTTTTCATATTTCGTTTTGTTGTAGATGCATGACCTAGGGTTTGAACCGTGGCCTCATGTCAAATAAGCCAATACACTACCTACTAGACTACGGCGAATTCTAAGCTATTGAAATACATTCTGTTTTATTCGAATGCAGGCTCTATTGAAACAGCTTAACTTCAATTTGTTTGCTCCACATATGTGATAGTGTTCTTCCCTCTAGATTACTCTAGAGTATTCAATTAATGCCCGTACATCCGATGTATAAACATCCAACTATATTCCACTTTTGGTTTGTTTATTGATTTATTTCTATCCACAACTGCATACTTTATAAAGCTTACAACCTTTCAGTTAGCACTACGATCTGGTTTATCACACCACTTATGTTGTGTGTATTAATTTTATGTATGTGTGAGTTGTGGGACCTATAATTGAAGGTAGACCCCGAACGATAGAATTTTTGAGAAACTTTTCATGGCAATTTTATTTACTCTCAGAGTTTTTGCCATTCTGTGTGTAGAGTCCCAACCCCGTCAGGTGAATTTATCACCCACTTGCTCGCTGCCAAAACAAAAGTTGCGCCTATAGAATTGTAAACTTTACCCCGTTTAGAGCGCTGCTGTGCAACTCTATTGGCAAATAATGGTATTTTCACTTGATAAGAAGCTGAATCTTACTAGATCGGAAGCTTTTGTGGGATAGATTCGACTATCGTTCTGTCCTGGCTTCAAAAACCCCCTTGCCATTGGCCAACTTTTGTGGCATATCGAGTATCGCAGATAGGCACTGGCAATTGGAATCTCGCTATGATGGCCTTTTACTCATCAAAAAACCTCTCAAGAGATTTTGTGTAGTCGATTTTGTTTTAATTACTTATGACAATTTAACCCCTCATAATTGAAAGCTAGGTCAAATCGAAAGGATTTGTTTTGTCCCTCATTCAAAGCGCGAGTGGTCGAACTGCCAATGGGGTTCTAATATTACCAACTGAGAAGCTCTTGCTGCTCCCTACCTAAGAGCAAAACTTATTCGATTTCTTGTTTTTCGCTGTTGCGTGTTTGTCGTTTAATTTCAGATAAACCAATACCCCGTAGGCTAAGTGTCGAACGCCTAAGAGAGAAACATCTCGGAAAAAGCTGGCAACAAGAAGGAAACCACTAACACCGGACGCAAAAGAAAAGCGCAACTCACAACCAGGCTCTCATGTTCAGTATCAGCTAAAACTATATTTCTTAGATTATACTAGAATTACTTTACTTTTATACGCAAATAATATTGTAATATTAACCTATATACATGTATACCCTGAACTGTTAATTTTGATCTCTGACCAGGTGACTTCTCGGTCCTCTTGTTGCAATGTTGCAAGGGGGGCGCGATGTTCTCGCTGAATACCCTACCTTAAGTTTAGATATAAGTTTTGTTTAAGTGTACAAACCACCCCTTTGTTAATATGAATTAATTGTGAATTGCTAAGAATATAAATGAAAAGAGATTACTACTCGATCCACCCCCGAAGCTAAAGGTACGTTTTGTGTACAAAATAAATAATGGTTGATTATTTAAACTAATTGTCTTTGTTTTTATTTACCCCGAATTCTCGCAAAATATTTTGTTTTATTATTTCCCCGCTCACACCCACAGGTGTATTAAATTTACCATTGTCGTCATATGGTTGCTATTGTTATTGGAAAAAGTTTTTGTTGGAAAAAGTAATGCCAACACATTTAAATGACGGGTTTTGTCACTATTGGGAACTGACCCTGATCATGATATAAAATCGGTGTACAAGCCCTGGATAACATCCCCATATCATTATTGCATATATGATATGATGATACAATAATTATAATTAAAATATTTTTATAATTTATGCTGCTAATAAAACCTAATAATAATATTATGAAATAAAACAATAACATTAGAAAAAACCACTGCAATATAATAAACAATTTTTGTTTTTATTTTTTTTAAATATCCAATATAAGTAAGCCCAGCTGCTTATAAACAACGTATGACAATAGTTGAGTATGTGAAATATTTATAAATTGAAATATCGCTCATACGCTTCATAAATTTTCGTAAATGATATTAAAATAACAATAATAATACCCTTACAAAAACAAAAAAAAAAACTATTAAATACTTATGAACAAACAAATAAATATTGTTTAAATTCCTGTGAATGAATAACATTTTTGCAATACAAAAAATCTATTTTTTTTACCAAAAAACTCTATTATCACACCTTGCATAAGAGCAGTGTTAATAATTCATAAAAATTATCGATGAAATATTTTCAATTGTCAGTGTCATTAAAATTATCGAATTCGCGGAATAACAACAATAACAAAATTTATTACCAATATTAATGCATAAATTGTTGTAATTATTTAATTATTCTGTAATACATGATGGCATACAATACATCACTATGCCTGATTTGCCTGAATTTCTACAATAAAAATAACAAACATGTGATGATAATTTAAAAATACCATTCAACCATACGAGAAGCAATGCTATGGTATATGCATGTGAGATTAAAATATTTTTATTAATTATTTAATAACATTAAAAAACAATATTGTCTGCTATTGTTAATAAAGAAAAATTAAGCTCAGATACTATTCAATTACGTGCTATTGATTGGATCCTTTTTTTTTTTTTTTGATACAACATGTGTTTTTAAGTATTTATGTATGTAGAGTTATTTGCGTATTTGAAAAAAGAGCTTTTTTTATTAAAATTTTTTTAGCATAAATAAAAAATTCGTGACATGTGAAATATCAAAAATGTTTAGTAAAATTAGCCATACGTTAAAGAAGATGATTGAATTTTTTAAACGAGATTCGTGCTGTGTTGATGAAACTTATTTTAGGAACCAGGAACATCATGGGAAGATCCAACAGCGCTAAGGTGGAAAAGAGTAGAACTTAAAACCGAAAAAAAAATATTCACAGAAAGTAAGGCTCTCTGTAATGTAAGGTCTGAGCAAAGATAGATGATAACTCTATCAACCTAGCAGCACACATACATACATAATTGGTCATTACAACCCCTTAGTCAGGATTACAGACTAGCTTCTCACACCACTTATATTGTGTGTGTTAATTTTATACATCAGTGGTGAGACCTACAGTTTGAATTTGACTTCCAACGACAAATTTTTTTAGAAACTTTTCTTTTTTTTTTTCTCTCACCCAGTGTAACGTAAGCCCTTTTGTCATGATCCGTTAGTGGTAGGCTTGAACAACCCCGGGTTCCGGATCAAACCGGACAGTACCCTTAGTGTCAAGTACGCCACCATGCCTAGATCTTCAAACGTTCTATCACCCAAAAACCGATAATGCCTGTCTTGATGTGCAGGGTATTCGCATATAAGGTGTTGCACCGATTCCGCTTTTAACATATCATGGCAGCTTCTGCAGTAATCCTGGTAGGGCACAAAAAGTTTGTTAACGATACTGCAAAAAGCGCAGTGTCCCGTAAGAATTCCTATTAGAATGCGAACCGTTTTCTTGTCGTACTCAAGTAGTTCCCTTGTTCTCCCGATGTCTACTGTTGGATACAGAAGTATTGAAATTCGGCAACCAGGTAAGTGCCACCACGGTTTGTTGAATTCCATGCTGATTTTTCCAATTTGAAAAAGTATATCCAACTTTACTTGAACAATTTCAAATTCCCGCTGCCTGCTGAAACAATGGTCCTCGTGCAAACCTTATGCATGCCATAATAAAATGTTTGGCCCTCCTTGAAGTGTATAAAGGTTTTCCTTTCTGCTATACTTTCTATAATTATAAGTACTTCTAAATCTTCCTACTTACTACGTTTGGAGAAATAAATATTTTTAAATTTCAGTTTTCATAAATTAAACACTTTTTTTGTTTTTGGGTTTAAACCAACTATAATAGCAACAACAATAATAATAATCTTATTTATTCATATAACATACTTATGTATGTATATATATATGTACATATGTTTGCATGTGTGTATAAATAAGCATTTATTTATTCATCTATGTAGACGTGTTAATATGTATATTCACACAAATATTTTTAAATATTTATTTAATAATATGCATACTTATATATTTATATACATACATACAGTGAGCGTCAAAAGAAAGTGTACATTAATAAAAATATAGATTAATAAATTAGCGTTATTTTTATTTTAAAATTGTTTCATTGCCAGTTTTTAAGATTGAAAAAAAAAATTACCAACAATTTCGAAATTATTGTCAAATTTTTTCGGGCACTCTTCTTATACTATGTTCAGACAGGCACTTTTATTGAGTTAATATTCGTTTATAATATTTTAAGTGTTCAGACACATAATATATGCAATATTTATTTGCCAGTGGTAAACAACTCAGCTGGTTGTTTCAACAACATTGTTTTTATTTTGTTTTTTTATTGTTTTTTTTTTTTTTTTTTTTTTTTTTTTGTAGTTGTTGATATTTGAGTTGTCAAGTCAAATATCAATTGAAAGTGTTCGGAAAACATATGCCTACTGAACATACTTATGACAGTGCTGTATTTTAAGTTTTACTCAATGTTATAACAATTTGCGTATTTATTGCGCAATAATTAATTGAAACTTTATATGAAATATTGAGCTCAATAATGGCGCTTATTGCGATTTACGCAATGAAAGTGCCTGTCGGAACACAGTATTAAGTGGTAAAAGTTGAGTTTGGTGATTGTTAGAATTTTATCCATAGTGTACACTTCCTTCTGAAGCTCACTGTATATATATATGTACATGTGTAGTATACATAGTGTATTGTATAGTTTTCATTTGTTTATATTTGTTGCGTCAGTTATTTTTCATTTGCTATGGGAAAAATTATGTCTAAACTAGCAGCAGTTACTCAAAACTTAACCAGACTATGTTTTAAATATTTTGTGGTTTCTATTGGGTTTTCCATCTTCCTCCTATCTTCCCATATATATATTTGTATCTGCCAGTAAAGGCTATAAACAATTAATGTTTTCTTCTTTTTTCTCGCCTCATTTTGGTCTTAAATTTTGCAGATATTTTTCTTTCTTTTTTTGTTCTACTATTTCACAAGTTTGGTTAGCAGAATGTATGAGTTTTAGTGGTTTTTTTGCTTAATATACGAGTTAGATGGGGCAGATACAATGCATGAGATATGCTCAATGAACTGAAAGAAAAGTGCCTTTAAAAAATTATTTTTGAATAATTTTCATTGGGGGACACTAATAACTCTAAAAACTACCACGTAACAACAGTGATTTTGCACTTTCCAAGTTTGTAAAAATGAGTTAACCAAAAACCGTTGTTAACTATTGTTTAGGCTGGCAGGGCGAATTTGAAATTAGTCAAGTGAAGTTGGATAAAATGTAGAAACTGGCATTTGTTGGCTTGCACAGGGCAATGAGAAACTGTCCTACGGCGGCAATAGTGCTTCTGTTGAACATAACGCCGTTACATATGGTACTGAAGATCATAGCCGTGAATCGAGAGACTGACAGCTCCACTTTGCAAGCTACATATTGTTTTATGAGAGGTACCTGCCTTATTATCCAATACTATCCATCATAAAATATTTTCTGTTAAACAATGTGTTTAATTACAGGCTTAGAATTACCCCTAAACAGATTTGGCGACTGTAAAGTTATGTCTCCCAACATTTCCTAGACTTTTGATATGGTACTTCATCTAAACTGAAGCTGTGTCAAATTATGGCTTATGATAGAACAATCCACCAGAACTCATTAAGTACACTTAAGGTTGCAGACCTCTAAGTTCGGTGCTGGGTGATGATCATGAGCAAAGTCTTATCAGAACGTGTTCCTACATACATACATAATTGGTCATTACAAACCTTTAGTCGGCTTTACGATCTATTTTCTCACGTCCCCCATTGTTGTGTGTGTTAATTTAATCCATAAGCGAAGGACCTACAGTTCAAAGTCGTCTCCGAACGGCAGAATTTTTTGAGAAACTTTTCATAGCTTTTGCCTGAAGACTGCTGTGAGGAAGTTGCCGAAGAAATATTTTTGTTTATATTTCGTTTTGATCGAGACGTCTGGCCAGGGGTTTGAACTGTGGCCTCACGTCTAGTAAGCCAACACATCTGTTGAAAGTGTGACCAGTTCAACTAACTGAGGCCAGCTGTAGTGCTCATCGTTGACAGTGATGGCCTACCCAACGTTGTCCTCAAAGCATGGGCCGATGACGCCAGCAATTCAAAATCCAGACCAAACAGTGACTCTCCTACAAAGGTGTAGATTCTGTCCAAATCACTTTCTGTCAACAAACTCTGGGTGCTTAAGAAGTCTTCATCTCAGGACGATAACAAAGAAAATGTTCTGTAATCTTCTGCCCACCCAGATAGTGATGTCCTGTAAGGTGCCTAAAACCGACTTTAGTTAGGTTTAACACAAAATTTGTTCTGCATACCTCCATATCGAATCAGATTTGTTTGGCTTTTTTAAAAGTGGATTCCTTTCTTTCCTTTGCAAATGAGTGAATTTTCTGGGACACAAGACTCTCATTAGAAAGTGTAGATTATTGCTCTATTGGCAAATTTTATCTCAGTGTACTTAAACTATCTTGTGGTATTCAAGCCACACAAAGTGATATAGAGAAGCATACAGATGTTTTTCCTTCTCATTTTATTTCTCTCTTTTTCTTTTTCTTTTTCTTGTTTTCTGTTTTCTTCAAGATCTGAAATATTTATTTTGTCTAATAAAACGTAAAATTCAAAGAACTGAATGGAAAGCCTTTAAAACCAAATTTGGTCAAAACATTAAAATATTTATTCGTATACACACATAGACATATAAATACATACATACACAAAGAGATAATAAAAACAAATCAAGAAAAAGAGAATCAATGGTGAGTGTGTTATTACAGGGTATTTTAAAAAATTGTTTTAAATTATAAGAATTTTTTGGAAAAGTTATAGTGTTTTATTGTTAGAGTTTAATTTTTTTAAATCAAATCGAATAGACAACTTCAATTGCATTGAATGATTGGTGATATCTATCACATGTATATTCGAATACACGCTCATATGTGGTGGCCTGAATTACAATAGAATGCCAAGCACATCCATTGTATTTTGTCTCCTTTACATAGATAATTCCATTGGAATCATGGCCGTCCTCTTTTGAGCCTTTCCTCGGTTACAATCTTTTTTATTACAAGACCAGCACTCAGAAGATGACTCCTACTATTGCAGTACATGCGTTGGAATAACAGAAATATAGTTATAGGAGAAAGGAAGGTGTCACAATTATTTTTTTTGAGAGTTGCTTTGTAATTCATACTTTCTTTTTCTATTGTGCCTATTCATTTACAATTAATTTCAACAATCGGACTAAACACTCAGGGTCTCGAATCCACGACCTCTGCACTTAAAGTTTAGCATATTACCTACTAAGCCATTGTGGCAATCTCGAAAGATATTACGCTTGAAGCATTTTCATTCCAAACCAACGCTGACGTTGTACTGTGATGTCGTCCACATGTTTGTTTTGTCTTCGTTTATTGTCAGACCCATCGAATTGAAGAATCGATTATTTTACAGCATTTGCGAAGGCAGCAGTTAATGGAGATGAAAACTGTGGTAAATCTCGTTTTTAGGTGGATGGATGTCCTTGCGATAATTCAAGCTGTTTGGAGTCAGGAATTTTCTGAAGTATTTCTCTGAATATCTTTTAATCTCTGTTTTTCTGATGGCATATTGGCGTTCTTATGTACATTTGAACTTTTAATGTACCACGGTGATGCTGTAATCATGCTTAAAAGCTTGTTTTGTCGTCTTTGAATTGTTTTCGATATGAAAAGCAGAGATAGTTTTCCATAACTGAAGGGTTTAATTTTATAATTAAATTTTAGCCGGAAGTTTCTCCCAATTAGATTAAATGTTGCAAATTTTCATTTGAGATAATTTTGCTTCAAATTTCCCAGTTAGGCAAGTGTTGCAGTCCAAATTTTTTATTTCTAAGAGGGAATATGGAAACACATTTATCGACTACACTGTCCTGAAGATACCGAGATCGTTCGTGAATGTTCTTATGTATGCAACTGAAAGCACTGACATCAGCAAAGATAGCTGTGTGTATAACAGCGCAATGCCATGTCCGAATTGTAATCGGTTGAGCCTTATTATTAAATGTGATCAGTGATCTTCTGTGAATACATACACACATACATACATAATTGGTTATTAGAACTCTTTGGACAGGATTAAGACCTAGCTTCTCACACCACCCCAAGTTGTGTGTGTCAATTTTATACATGAGTGGTGGGATCTACAGTTTAAAGTCGACTTCGAACGACAGATTTTTCGAGAAAACTTTCGTGGCAATTTTTATTTACACTTAGAGTTTTTGCCTGAAGACTCGTGGGAAGAAGTCGCCAAAAAAATATATTTTTCATGTTGTAGATGTCTGGACTTGAATCAGGGCCTCTCGTCTAATAAGCCAACACTCTACCTACACTAGACTACGTCAACTTTCAAAACTGACCTGTTAAACAACAAGTAAGAAAATCAGTGGACATTTTATTATCGTTATCGTAAGCAGTGATCTTTCCCAAGTCATGTGAATATTTGTCTGTAAAGGTGCATTGTCATTGGTCGTTACCTCGTAAGCACATAGTATTCTAGCGGAAATTAAAAATAATGTGCAACTCTGTAGGCTTCCTGACAGTGCTGCCATTACGCTATATAAGGGATCCTGAAAACTCCCTTTAGCTACATGATGATATATCAGGTTTGCCTAAGAATAAGCGTTAGTGGAAGATAGTTCCTAGCAATCTAATTGCGAATTACTACGTTCGATTGAACAATGAAAAAAATTCCTTTGAATCGATAAATGCTGGAGAAAAGCCCACTTTTGGTTTTTTTGCTTTTTCAACAAAATAACACTTTCTTAGAACAGTTTCTGTTGCCATTTCTTTAAATATCATAAATTGTAGGCATCCTTTAAATTCGATATACAATATAGTATATATGTATGTATACATGTGTATTTAGTTGTTTATAAACTCTAAACATGTATTGGCATTAGACCGCAAAAAAATTTCTATTTGCAACATAAATAATTTATATCGTTCGTTTCATACATACAGACATTCCGTTCTAATCTGCTCTTTTATTGTGGGGCCCATCATGTTTTTTTTTTTTTGGTAATAAATTGTGAATAAAATTCTTTCCATAAATTTATGATCTTTTCGGTATTAGTTTGCCCATCCAAGCAAGTAAGGCAATGTTTAATGTTTTTTATTGTTGTTAAATGTTGCCAAGCATGGGCCCAACACCTACCTAAATGGCAACTATAAACAACAGCTAACCAGCATAGTCTTGTTTCGAAAACTGTTTATCATTATTTTTACTTTCATATGTCTCGGCCTAATGCCTTGTTTGCTAGGCATTTAAAGCCGTTTTTTTAATGTCGCTATTGTTGCCGTTGTAGTTGCTGTTGCTGTTAAATGAGGTGCTACAAAATCTATTTATTTTGTTGCTTTTATGGGCATAGAGGGTTATGGGTAACCGTTAACTATTATTTTATTGTTAAAATATTCATTATTTCAATAAATTATTATTTATTAACAATGTAAAGAAAAGATATTACACGTGTGCTCTAAAATACGACACTCCATTAAAAGAGAGTTGGTATATGGTGTTTTGTGGTTTTTATTGTTGGCCAAATTTCTAGAAGAATGTACATACACTTCTATTGTTTTGGGCATAAATGTTTTAAATGGCCGCTTAAATGGCTGCTTATTATTGTTATTGTTTTACTTTTCATAAAAGGAATTGTGGCATTGTGTTATAAATCTTTTGTATTCAATTATTGAAAGCCATTGTTACACAAATAATGTTTTGCATTTGCATTGTTTCAATTTAATAAGTTAATGGCATTTTAATGAATTAATTTTTCTTAATAAAATATAATGGCAACACAATTAGATCTCCAAAAATTCACTTTTCAAATGGGATTTCTTTGCTGTGATTTATTTGATGAAGTAACACCTTAAAGGACTATGAACACCACCAGTATCCATAAATTTTTAGTATGTGTTGTTAGGTTATGTAAATGTATGGTCTTCTCAATCATAATTTGTATAAACATTATGTATGATTGACGCTGTCAGACATGTTTGTTTCATTTGGTTATGAATTTTCAATCGAACCGAAGTTTTATGCGCGGGTCTTTAGGACCTGGGGCAAACGGTATTTAGAATGAAACAAAATTATAGAGTGGCTTATGTACGATTGTGGCGTTGTTTTTTTTATTTTTTTTTTTTGTTAATAATCAGTGAGTGATGGCTTACTACATTGAATCTCTCTTGTCATAATTCCGTTAAGTATGATTTTCAATAAAGAAGCGATAACACGCAACCTTCTCTGTTACTCTTGTTTCCTCCATGTCTACCACCGATTTGGTCCTTTGAAAGCATCCTTAATCCTGTCTTGGTAGCATTTATTTTAAACTAATTAACGCAAATTGTAGCATCTCTGTTGTATCTCTAATAACATTTTGCACATATAAGCCTTTAACTTCAGTTTTAAATTTGTGAAAATCCTGGCACTGTAACCAAATTTTAAAATTTTTGCTTTTAATTCATACATACATACATAATTGATCATTACAACCCTTCACCACTTATGTTGTATGTGTTTATTTTATACATGAAGGGCGGGACCTACAGTTTAAAGTCGACTCCGAACGACAAATTTTTGAGAAACTGTTCATAATCATTTTATTTACTCTTAGAGTTTTTGACAAAAATCTGTAGAGAAGCAGTCGTCGAATAAATATTTCTTTTTCATATTTCGTTTTGTTGGAGATGTCTGATTTGGGATTTGAACCGGTGCCTCAGGTCTAATAACTAATAACAACACACTACCTACTAGACTACGGCGACTTCAAATGATAATACAAGTCAGAAATATTGTTGAAATGACTTTTTCTGGGCACTATTAGGGCCATTTTTACAACTTGCCGTTAACTAAAGGGAGGATTTTAACAGGCAGATAAATTGTTTTTCATTATTATAAGTGGACAATAAGGTAGAAGTGAGCGTTAAGGTAAAGGGAGGATCATCCTACCTCTAACTTTTAAAGTTAAGTTTATGTATGAACTTGCCTTCAACAACTTCAAATATTAACAAAATGGGCAAATACTACAAAAAAAGCAGTCCGTCGTTGCCACTGCGTTAAAAAAAACTTGTTTAATTGAGGAGTGCTATCGACATTGCTCCGGCATTGCTAAATTTTGGAAACAGTTAACTTTATTTTATCATTAAGTTGTAATAACGAAAACAAGTTAAAAGTGACTTTAAAGTTCACTTCAACTAAAGTTATCTTTAACTAAACCCAAGTTTAACGGCAAGTTGTAATAATGATATTAGCCTTTTGTTAATTTAAGCATAACACTTAGGGTATGGCCCATATTCATGCAGTGCATTGTATTGGTACTAGGAAAATAAGACTTAACATAGAACCATAAAGTTTAGCCCAGATACGTTAAATATTGAACGGGGGACTCAGAAAACAAGAAAGTTGTGTGAAAACGTTGTGTGGCAAATTGCTGAAAATGCTGCAATTTGGCTTATTGATGAAGTCATTTACCCAGAGTTTCAGCACAATAGCAATTAAAAATGTTTTCAATTACATTTCGTTTCGTAAGTATAACGTCTATGAGTTTGGAGTGTAAAGTATAGGCTCATGATATTGATATGCCGCTAAAAAGCAATCGAAAGAACACTAATATTTACCTAAAGAATTTTAGACTATGAAATCTTAAATTGTATTTAACAATTTGTGTTCGTATACAATTGCTTAGAAAAAGTTGTATTGTTCAAACTTTAAACTCTATTTCACCCAGTAAATATTAGTTAAAGCAATGAGCAACAAGTATGAAAATTATAATTGATAAAGACTTACACTATTTGATAGTCTACAACGAACGCAATCCAATTGCAACCCAACAGTTATACGAGGTAAAATTCTTTAGAAAATAAAGATCGCTTTTTAGTTATTATTATTATTAAAGTGTAGAATATATCTTACTATCAAAAACTCCTTAAAAACCCAGACATTCTTTTTTCTACTTCATTCTTGTATTAACTCTCCACAGGTTCTAAGTATGCGTTCCTACGATTCATTCTCCTCATCACAGAATCCGCATATGGGGTTTGAAGCCATCCCTATTCTAAATTCGTTTTCATTGATGCCGGTCAGAAGGCCTTTTATTTTTCTCAGACTATTTCTGAATATACTGTAGCATAAATCAAATCTCTTATCATTTAGATTTACTTAAGCCTATGAGGTTTGTCACAGAGTTTAAACTTCTCTTCACACTCCACAGAAAAATTCTGACAGCGTAGAAGCTTCCCTCCTCACAAGTTCATCTGCCTGCTCATTGTGGTCAATTCCACATGACGTGGGATCCAACAGAATTACCCAATTTCACCTGCGTAGTTGCATCAGCTGGCCCAAAGAGTGAGATGCTATACTCAAGTCAACGTCATAGGAGCTGAGTTCTCAAATAGCGAACAAAGTGCCAGTTAGTGTAGCCCTATCCTGTTTTACTGTCCCAGTTGAATTGAGCACATCTTTCGCGAGTTTCCTTCTGGGTTCCGAACATAGGACCTATTTGGTATTAAGATACACGGAAGGATGTTCTATTAGTGAGTAGTGTGCTAGTCTATTAGGTCTGGGTTATGGGTTCAATTCTCATTTACAACTGATTGACAGCATCGTTCTTCGCTCTATTTGTTCTCCTTTTTCTATGAAATAATTATTGTTAAATTTTTTGTTATTATATCTCTTCATAAATTCCTATGTTTTTGCTTGTGTAGATCTGTTTACCGTATGATGTGTGTATTTTGTTGTTGTATGTTTGTCTAAAAACAATATCTTCAACGTAAAAAATTAAAAATTTTTTATTTGGAATGCTTGAACTTGTAATCATCATCATCACTTCACCACATGTCATCCTGAAATAAATAGTATTCAAAAGTACTCATAATTATAGTTTCATTTTTATTGCTATACGAGATAGTTTCGAGTCCTGAATAAATATTTTGCTAACGAATTCAAACTTCTTTTTATCACAGCTACGCCTAAGTGAACTTTAATGAAAAATGGTCATACCGTAGCGGTTTTTTAATCACCATTTGCATGTCATTTCTCTACAACAACACACACATTTATTTCCACTTTATATACACTAAACCAAATCCACACACACACATACAAACAAAAATTTTATCCTTGCGAATGCAATTCAAGTGTACAAGTGTTCACACTCGTACAAAAATCTGTTAGCAAAGAGTGTAGATATAACGCGTTTATTTGTGGATTTATTGGAGATTTTCTACTGAACACTACTCTACTATTTTTATGCCTCCACCTCTCGTGCTCGTGCCTAAAACCGTTTGAAAACGTTTTTTGTTTTGTTTTGTTCTTTTTTTTTTGATGGATTTCATTTGGTACGTTTTGAAAACAATAGAATTTAATTTTTCCATTACCCTTCTTTACCAGCTCCGCCACCACACATGCTAGAGTGGTGTGGTGTGGTCTGTCTCTTGTTCGAAGCATAAGTTGCGGTTAAATATTCTAATGAGCTTTTGTTAAAGGATTTCCTCTCTAACGCCATCAGCTAAATGGCTGTTAGAAAAAGCGAAAATCTTTTGTTTGATTACGCCGCTCTGTATGAAAACAAAAGAATTAAAATTTTCCTTTTGTGAGTGTGTGAGTGAGTGTATGTATGTGTATGTTTGTCTTTAAATATTGTTAAACGGGATTGATTAAATAACAGAAATATTTCGCCTCTTTCTTACGATCAAATAAGTTAATTGGCGAAGTGTAAAGAGAACTTTTTTTGAATGAATAACTGCAGTTTTTAAATACAATATGGTTTTAGGTGCCAAATAATTTTTCAAATTTTAATCATTTTAAATAAAAGCTTGAAAGTCGGGAGGCAGCAAGTATAAACGTTAGTTGCATAAGCTCTTGTAAGTGCTATTAAACAATTTTCTCTCATGATGCGATTTGTGTTGCCTATGCCAATGCATTAAATATGAGCTCTATAGCGGAAGATAAGCTTTTTTTCTAACAAATCAAAGAAAAGCGGAATAACTAGCGTATCGATAGGTAGTAACTGTTAATTCATGCAAAAAGGAGTGATAATAAAGCCTCGAAAGATATAAACAAAAAAACAAAATTTTTCCACGAGAGGAATATGCTTGACAGATATGAAAATTACGAATTGCTGGCAATTGCGAGTACAGAGTCCTTCTCTATTTTGAAGTGAAATAATTTTAAGACTCAAGAAACTCCAAGAAAATAAAACGAGGTTGTCATAATTTTATCACACCAAAGCTTGTATCAATATTAGACAGAAGTAAAGTATTTGATTCCGACACTGTTCGAATCCTTATAGCGCTTATTAATGCCAATTTTGTAGATTCATTCCCTCGATCCCGTACTAAGTGTCTATTTAAAATAGGCAGTTACAGCAGTAAAAGTCGCTGTAGTCTTGTTGGCTTATTAGACCTGAGACTTCGGTTTAAACCCTAGATTAGACATATCCAACACAACGGAATATGAAAACAAAATTTGTTCGTAGACTACCACTCTGCAGATTTTTGACAAAAACTCTAAGGGCCATTATTACAACTTGCCGTTAACTAAAGGGAGACTTTTAACGGGCAGATAAATTGTTTTTCATTATTATAAGTAGACAATAAGGTAAAAGTAAGCGTTAAGCTAAAGGGATGATCATCCTACCTCTGATTTTTAAAGTTAAGTTTATGTTTGAACTTGCCATACTACATATTATTTTCAATATGACAACTTCAAATATGAGCAAATACAACAAAAAAGGAAGTCCGCGTTGCCACTGCTTTTAAAAAGAACTTGTTTAATGTTATCGACATAGCTCCGACATTGCCATATTTTTGAAAAAGTTAACTTTAGTTTATCATTGTAATGACGAAAAGAAGTTAAAGGCGACTTTGAAGTCTACTTTAACTAAAGTTACCTTTAACAAAACCCAACGTTAACGGCATGTTGTAATAATGGCCCTAATAGTAAATAGAATGACCATGAAAAGTTTCTCAACAATCTGCCATTCCGGAATCGACTGTAAACTGCCACTAATGTATAGAAATGACACACACAACATATGTGGCGTAAGAAGCAACCTAACTAATACTAGTTGTAATGCCCAAATTATGTATGTATATAAGATCGGCACGAACCTATTGAGACGTTTCAATCAATAACTCTAGAACATTGAGATACCTAAGACCGTAGTTTCTAGTTAACTTAGTGCTTTATTTTCTGTTTAGCGGTGATTATATGGATATGTTTTTACACGTGTTTTCTGCAGAAGTAATGAGTTTTCTATAATGCAAGCTGATTTAAATATTGCATCCATCCGGCGCTCATGTGTAAAATTAACACTAAATTAACTAAAGGGTTGTAATGACTAAATTATGTATGTATGTATCCATCTTTTCTACATTACTTTCCTATTTTCGCAGTATCAAAACACAGAACCGCCTGAATAGAAATTGTCCCCTAGAGTGTTGGTGGCATATGAACAAATCCTTATTTGAAATTATTTAATTTTTTTTTAATGTTTCCTATAACCATTGTTTAATTTTACTGTTTTGACTACATCTGCTGGTTTTTAATCAATCCATAACAAAAACATTCCAAAGGACTCAATGCTTACAATATGCAACTGTCAGTTAGCAGTAGCCAAAGACCAATCAGCCGCACAAATTACGAATATTGTATAGAAAGACAAACAAACCTTACGCAGACGAATGAAAAAAAAGAAGGAGAATGATGAAATTTATTTGAATATTTTAAGTGTGTTTGATATTTTAAAATATGTACATACTTAATTACTTGATGGCGTCAAATACTAGCTATTCAGTCAGTCTATCTGTCTGTCTGTCCGTCAAATTCTCTAGAGAAAACAAACAACCCACCCAAAAAAATACACAAAAATAAACCGCATAAAATATGTTGTTTGTATTCCTAGGAAAACAACAGAATTTTCTATGGCTTGACATCGTTTGCTCAAAATTTGCATACAGAATAATATTTTTAGACGCGACATGGTTATTTCGTAATAATAAAAATCGAAAAAAATATGTTTTGGAAAGCTAAAGTCAATGGGTAGTAGACAATTTTGTGGTTTTTTGTTTTAAAAATATTGACATTTAAAGTGTGACAACATAACACATCAAATATGAAAACCTTTGGCTTCCTACCGCTCCTTAAAATCCATGGTTTTGGGTTACACACGGTTTGTTTATTTATTTGTGTGTGTACGTTTTTTTTGGTGCTCTTTTAAAAGTTCTTTTTTTTTCGGTCTTTAATGGCCTAAAGCAACAATAATAAAATAGTTAAAGAATGGTTATGGGACCGTGAAGCAAAATGGTGGTGATGGTGGTATGGTTTACATTCAATAAATGCCTTCTATTGTAATCCAGTTCAGCACAGAGTAACATCTTACATGCATTACAGTATGTAATTTGGTGGAGGTTTTAAGATATTTTATGCTTAAAATTTCTAATTCATAAGCTGTTGTTTCAGAAGTTTTACATTAAATTTGAAATTTTTATATTCTTAGGGCCATTATTACAACTTCCCGTTAAAGTTGGGTTTAGTTAGAGGTAACTTTAGCTAAAGTGAACTTTAAAGTCACCTTTAACTTCTTTTCCTTATTAAAACCTAATGATAAAATAAAGTTAACTTTTTCAAAAATATGGCAGTGCTGGAGCAATGTCGATAACACTGCTCAATTAAACAAGTATTTTTTAAACGCAGTGTCAACGACGCTCTTCGTTTTTTTTGTAGTATTTGCCCATTTTGTTAATATTTGAAGTTGCCATATTGAAAATAATACATAATATGGCAAGTTCATACATAAACTTAACTTTAAAAGTTACCGGTAGGATGATCCTCCCTTTAGCTTAACGCTCACTTCTGCCATATTGTCCACTTACAATAATGAAAAACAATTTATCTGCCCGTTAAAATCCTCCCTTTAGTTAAGGGCAAGTTGCAATAATGGCCTTTAAATTAATGATATTTATATTCTGTGCAGTCGTTGTTGTCTAGTAGATAGCTTGTTGGCTTATTAGATGTGAGTCCGCGGTTCAAACCCCAGCTCAGACATATCCAACAAAACGAAATACGAGAAAATATTTCTTCGGCGACTTTTTTTCAACATATTTTGGCAAACAGTTTGTGAGTAAAGTAAAATTGCAATGAAAAATTACTCAAAAAACTGTTGTTCGGAATCGACTTTAAATTGTAGGTCCCGCCACTCATGTATGAAATTAACACATACAATACAAGTGGTGTGAGAAGCTAAGTAGGTCGTAATAATGACTGAAAGCTTCTAATGACGTCTGTGCACAGCTTAACAGTAATCCCTGAGGACATACACTTTTAACACCGATTGAGTTAAACCCTCACATATGAGTTTGAGTTAAACCCTCACATGGTTCCATACAAATTGTAATCAGGTTGTAACTTATAAACTTAAATGTTTCGACCTCAAACAAAGGCTGTTAAATTTCCCGGTTGGTCATGAAACTTACAGATTGTAAACTAAATTTGAGCACTTGTTAAGTATGTTTAACAGAAAATAATCCCGAAATGGCCAGCATAGTAATGGCAAATTATATGGATATTAATAACAGAATTTATAGGGGAATTATAGGAAAATAAGCAATCACCTGACGCAAATATTCTACTATCTATACTACTATCATTAGCGTTTTACCATATTGTCTATTTGAAAACTAAAATATTATTAACGATGTCACAAAAAATTAGCACTCTATGTTACAACATCTGAATGTAACTCATTTGGGACAAAATGGCAAGTTAATGGCCAATAGAAAGTCAGTAAAACGAAAGCAATCCCGAATGTCTAAAAATCGGGAATAGCAGAGAATGAAGCCCCGATTACCCAAATGTCAATGGAAAGTACGTTCGTCTTTAGAATACGAAAAGCAATGAGAGTGATTACCGAACCGTAATGCAATTTCGGTATGCATTTATATTGCTCTTCGTATATTAAAAACAAATGTATGTTCCATGGACGTTTGGCTACACGGGGCTTAAGGGTTTTTCAATCGTTATACCTTTATGCAGAGCCTAACATACCACCCTGGAGTAGGGTATTAGCGTACTGAAGGTCCTACTCTACTGCTAACTTCTTGACATTTTTATCAAGTTAAGATATTGGAACTAAAATCTACAGTTTGCAGAAAAAGCATCTAAAAACGTTTGCTAACGCAACGTAACTGTTATCAATACCTTAAGTTTTAGTCATTTGTCTAGTCCTAAAGGATAAAAAAATTCTGTTATAGATTTTTTTGTAAACTGTGGAATAAAAAGTCGTTTTTTGTATTTGATAGGAGTCAGAAGTGTCGGTAATACAGGCTACTATATGGATAACTAAGGATATCCATGACAAGAATATTGTAATACTTCCTGATGGTCAGGCAGCTGTCAGAGTAATGAATTGAAATATATATTCTGTAGGGAATTCTTATCATACAGGTACCAGGATATATTGCTACATATATATATATAGAGCAGACGCACTGGCCAAACATGCCATGACTTTTCCCTGGAGTTCTCTATATTATGAATTTTCTGAAAACTTGTGAGCTTGCAATTCAAAATGCTGATATGAACTCTCATAACGTCTCATAACAGGGTTCGGATATGGGTAGGATGGGTCTGTCTGGCCAAAGCTTCAAGTTAGTAACATTGTTGAAGTCATTACTGTACATTGCATTACGGGTACTTAGGTAACACGTAATGATCTGAGATGCATGGTAAACAATTTCTGCTGGAGCTGTAACTTAAGAGAAGGAAACTGTTGTTCAACTATACTTGATCAGCACTATATCGGAGAAAGAGACTGGGCGGCGGGACCTACTGACTCAGAACAACAAATTTGAGCAACTTTTCATGGCAATTTTATTTATTTTCTCTTTTACCAGAAGACAGCTAAGTGGAAGTCGCCGAAAGAAATATTTTTTCATATTTTGTAATATTGGAGATGTCTGAGCCTGGTATAGAACCGTCGATTATCGTCTAAAAAGCCAAAACACTATTACTAGTCTATTCCAACTTAAAGCATATACACTTTACATAAGCAACCTTACAAAGGAGTAATACTGCTATCTTCCCCGAAAAAAAGATGACAAATTTGAATACTTAAAATGTGGCATGGAAAAAATATTTTATTTGAGTATTTTGCATAAAAATGATCATCAACTGTGGTCTTCATAAAAAATGTATGTCAACCATGAAGATTCCTATTTTAATCATGATTCCAATAACCACCAGTTTGAAATGCGTGCCATTATCGTCGTCACTATTATTAGCATTTCAATTAAAACTTTGACAATTTGAAGTTGTACGTGCAACTACTATTGATTGTTCAAATAATAAATTGCTGTTTATTAAAGTATTAAACGTTGTTTGCAACAATTTAATAAAATTTTTGTCAATAACTGTTAATACACCCACTTTAAAATAAACGTCTGCATCCGTTATAAAAACAACATGGCCAGTCAATTTTCATTTTCAATACACAGTAGCTGTGCAAATATCGAACGCTGCTACGGATACACAAGCACAGAAGGTGGATATTAAACCTACATAATAATACAGGGTGTATTTTTTAAGAGTTTGAGAATGTAAAATAGTTATTCAGGACAAAAATATTGTTGGCATCAAATTTTTTTTATTATTGGCTGGTAGATAATTTTGTAGCATTTATTTATTAAATATGATTGCCGACATTATCTACCGATTCAAGGAGTAACATGCTCCTTTCGATTCGTACAAGTTTTGATTACTTTTTGTAAAGAATAGGGCCGTATGGTGTCAACGGTGAGTTTAATTTTGGCTTCCAGAAGCTTCAGGAGTTGAAGGTTTGAAGACTTTAAGCAATGACTTTACATAGTCTCATGAAATGTAGTGGCACAAACGGGGCGCTAGTGATTTTGCAATAAATCGATTGTATAGCGCACCGTACAACAAGTTGCACTATCTGGTTGGAACTAAATCTTGTTGACGTTTAGATCCTTAATTTTTGGAAACAAAAATTTACTTGGCATGGCATAATAATGCTCGGTATTCATCGTAACGACAGGACTTTACTCATTTAGAAAGAATAAGGATCGATCTTGTCATAGTCTAGAAGGCCGTGTGTTGACTTATTAGACGTGAGACCACGGTCCGAAACCCGAATTATGAAAAAAATATTTCTCCGGTGACTTTCCCTCAGCAGATTTCTGGCTAAAACTATGAGAGTTAAATACAATTGCTATGAAAAGTTTCTCAAAAAATCTGTCTTTCGGACTAGGTCTCTCCACTCATGTATAAAATCAACACACACAAGATAACTGGTGTGAGAAACTAAGTCGTAATCCTGACTGAAGGGTTGTAATGATCGATTATGTATGTATATATCTAAAGCGCGCTGTTGTTGATATATAGGTGCTTAATTTTTGGAAACAAAAATTTAGTTACCATGGCATAATAGCTCTCGGCATTCATACATAACATACAATTTTAATGAATACAGTGGTGACCCTTTAACGGCTTAATGATTGCCTCCTTTCCGAATACGGCAGTTTTTTTTATTTTATTTATTTTTATTTTATTTACTCCGGAATGAGCTTCAACACTTCTTGGATACCAATTTCCATCGTCGTCCATTTTCAAATGAGCCGAAGAACAAATACAAGCTAAGAATGTAACAAATCGACATCTTGGTCTCTTGTTCATAACTTTGAGAGGTTAATACAATCGAGAAAGGCCTCAATATCAACTTATTCAACCTCTAGGTTACAAGTTAGGCGCCTCAGGATGTACGTTTAGAATTTTTGTTGTTGGCTGTTAGAATACATCGCCCACAAAGTTTTATAGAAACTTCAGTATTGCTTCCCTGTATTAAAAGTGTAAGAGGAGAGTAAGTCAAGGGTATTTGTATAACACAATGAGCAAAAAATTGTGTTGCGTTAAGACAATGCCGTGCGTCAATAATGTGGTCTTCAAACTCTCAAAGATTTCGTTCTTACGCAGGCAATTTATTTTCGGGACCAGACGTCTAGTAATTACTAACTGTTCCTATCTATGATGAAGAATTGTGTGAAGAATTCTTTTCAATGGAAGCTTGAAAAAATTATCTTAAACCATTTGTTTTGTCAATATGGAACAATGTTTCTATAAGAGAACATCAATTGTGATCAGTGCTGACTACATCTCAAAATAATACACAACCTGTCAATCGTATACGTCAAATTTAGTTCCTTAAAAGTTTTTCTATTCCTACAACTAAAAAGACCTTTAAGAGAACGAAGAATTTATAACGCCTGTGATAGCTTTAATTTATAACATCAATTAATAGCGCATTTAATTTAAAGTTGTTATTGTAAATAATTCACTAATAAGTCCGAACTGGCTTCAATGCTAACAAATATCTGCACAAATAAAACATAAAAAGGCTACCTAAGTATATTGTTGGTGAGCAGCCCTGTTCAAATATGAAAGAGAGAAAGTGGTGGCAGCCATGCCAATATCAAGAGCAGCAAAAAACATTTTCTAAAGCCAATAAATATTTTCCAAATAATGTACGTTATTCATAAATTTTGCGTAAATATTTGTCAATATTTTAATTTATACGAATACAACACAAAAATTCCAATGGACTCGACTCCTCTTATCAAGTCGGCAGAATATTATTTGGTGAAAGAGAAAATTCAAAACATTTTTGAATGAAGTTGTTTTTTTTATGAAGCCTTGTTGGCGAATGCATGGAAAATAAAATGTGCAACTGACAGCGACATGTTAAAACAAAAAGGAACACAAAGTTTTTGTGTTTGATTCTGATTCACCTCAGAAACTAAAGGACAGCATCTCAAGATAAGGCCCGTGTCTAATAATGCAATTAAATGGTTCTTTTGAACCACCGTTGTAAAATAAATATTGATGATTTAATCATAAACTAACTAATCATTAGACGGTTCTGATACCATCTTAACAGTAAAAAAATGTCAACGCTGTTTAATATTCTCAGTTTGTCTAAACCTAATGATTGATGTCGATAAATGTCATAAAGTTATAAAAAAACACAATGCAATACGTAGGCAGATCACCCAGCCTATGACACCTCTTGCTTTTATTTTTTAACAAATAATCGAAAAAGAAAATACTAAAAACATAACAAATATTTTAAAAGGCTACTCTCACTTAACAAAAATATGCTTTTTTGTTTTGTTTAATATAATAATTCGGACAACAGCTGGTTGTGACAGCATATTTATGCGTTTAATATTTTTGTGCTTTTCAGCTGCCTGTCAGGGATGGATAATTGAAATTTTTATTTTTAAGTACAGAATTAAAAGTATTTAATATAACGTATATCGTACGTGTTTCATATATTATTTTTCTATTCTATTCCAAACTAATATCGCCAGATTTAATACATGGACTGTTTCCTTTAGGGTGGTTAACTGAAAGATGGATTTTAGTTAAGTAAGCTTTGAACAATAGTCGTCGTAGTCTAATTGGTAGTGCGTTGGCTTAATAGACGTGAGGCCATAGTTCAAGCATCTTCAACAGAACGAAATATGAACAAATATTTCTTCGGCGACTGCCTCTCAGCAGATTTCTGACACAAAACCTTGAGAGTAAATAAAATTGCTATGAAAAGTTTCTCATAAATCTGTCGTTCGGAATCGATTTTAAACTGTAAGCCCCGCCACTCATGTATAGAATTAACACACACATTATATAGTAAGTGGTGTGGGAAGCTAGGTTGTAATCCTGACTGAAGGTTTGTAATGACCAATTATGTACGTAGTATGAGCTTTGAACAATTGAAAGTTGAAAATTGAAATATGTAAGCTTTGAAATCGACTTGAAATTGATGAAATTACACGCCTGCATGACAATGTCAGAGTTTCATTGTAAACTAAAGAATCGACGTGTGTAAATTTCCCGGTGTTATTTATCATTCAGAAAGTGCACGCACTCTAGTACATGTGTGTGTACTGAGATAGATTAATTAACATGACAGATTTTCATTTAACACAGTAAGTGTTTATGTCGAGTATACTCGCCAGAAAGTAGCCTGAAGTAGCCGAAGTCTGTTAGATGGAGGGTTGGCTGATCAGACATCACTCTTGATTGTTACTAGCCTTTAGTTAGGATCACAACCCAGCTTCCCACAGCATCCACGACGTGTGTTTCAATTTTACGCACAAATGCCAGGGCCTACAGTTTTATGTCGGTTTTGAACATCAGATTAGAGAAAGATTTCATGGTAATTTTGTTATTGTCAAAGATTTAGCAATAAGATTACTGAGAGGAACTCGTGGAAAGAAATATACATATGTACATACTACATACATAATTGATCATTACGACCCTTCAGTCAGGATTACTACCTACAGTTAGAGGATTTGCCATAGGATTACTGACAGGCAGTCGCCGAAAGAAATATATTTTTTCATATTTCGTTCTACTGGAGATATCTGATCTGTATGTATGTATCTCATGTACTTACTTACTTAATTCGTCATTATAAGCCTATAGTCAGGATTACAACCAAAATTTTTACACCATACGTGTTGTCGGTCAATTTTATCCATTAATGATGTGACATACAGTTTAACACCGACTTCGAACAGCAGATTTTTGAGAAACTTTTCATCACAAGACTGTTGAGAGGTAGTCGCCGAAAGAAATATATTTTTTTATATTTCGTTCTGTTTGAGATGTCTGCGCTGGGGTTCAATACACAACCTAATACACTACGGCGACTTCATAACAGATGTACTGTGATAAATTTATAAAAATTAATATTTTCCATTCCTGTTATGTTCTGTTATTTTTGTGTATAAAATACCACTACGTTTTTTGACTACTCCTATTATCCTCTCTGTTGCTTCCTTTCTCTCCAGTATTTCGATAAATATTTATTTCTCTCAGTTACCTAATACACAATACGTACACAGTTATACACATACATTCGTATTGGAAATATTATGTCATCGTAAGGTTTTATTAATGCTATTGTGGAAAGAAGGTAAAATTTATTTTGGAGCTTCTATTGAAACCGTTATAATGAAATAACTATAATTATGTGAGCATATAAGAAGAACAATACCGGGGAGAGAGAGAGAGAGAGAGAGAGAGGCAAAGAAAGAGAGAATGTATAGCAATTCGCATACATACATAACTCGTATTGTTTTGTTGTATTCGAGATATTTTTATTGAAAGTTATGTTTTGTATAGTTGTTGTTGTATTACTTGTTTATTGATGTTTTATATTGTTGCTGTTGTTGTTATTATTATTATTATTGGTATTTTTAGTTAGTCATTGTAGTTGCTAGTGGTATTGTTATTATGATTAGAAATTATTGGATTTCTCCTCTCATATCCTATTAGTGTACATTAGAGATGAGCGATCCAGTGATTTTTGAAGAACGTTGTTCTCAGTGCACGTGATTTATTAATCACTGTTCTTTAAAACAGTGATTGTGATCACAGTATTCCAATAATACAATAATGACAATAACGTATTTTATTAAGTCGTAAGAAAGACAACTAGATACATACTACGAAAAGACTACTAAACAAAATCAAAGTGGTGTCATCAATGTTATTATTTTTAATGCAATTTTTTTTTTTATATGAAGTTTGACAATTAAGTTTCACAGAAAGTTCATGTATAAAAGACAAAAGTAAATAATCAGCATCATCTAATAGTAATTCTGCCTCGTTCAAAATAAAATGAAATAAATTTGAGTATGTAACAATTTTGAAAGAACGACATTATTAGTAACTGTTATTTGGCAATTTCAATCACTGTAGTTACCAGTGAATTATCAATCACCGTGATTAAATCACAGTTTTGATAATATCGCTCATCTCTAGTGTACATAGTTACACACACAATTCTAGTAAACATGCTTGTATATGTATAGTAACTTGCCGTTCGTAACAATATGCTGTGTTAGAAATGTCCTTGCAATTGTTGGTGGTTTTATGCACTCTACTACTAATAGGGGAGACATATTAGGGAGTTTAATTTATTTGTAACCTAGGAATTTAAGATTTCGATAAATCTCTAAACCAATAAAAACAAAAAAAAAGCATTTTAGTTTAACATAACCTTTATATGCCGTTTTAATAAAATTTTGAAATTTATTAAATACTGCAGCAGTGTAGGGTAATTTGTGATTTTCTCATTACATATGAAATGAAATTTTATTGTGAAAAGTTTTTTGTGGTCCTGCATACATATATTATCGTGTTTTCATGTTGAAAAAAACGAATAAAAAAAAATAAAAATAAACCAACTTGTTATTCTTATTTGTTTAACTTTTGAACTTTTGTATTGGTCAGTTATTGAAAAATTATGTTGACTTCCTTTTTTTGTAATTCTACTTCCTTTTTCGTTTTCTCTTGTCTGGCTTATTTAAATAAATATTTACTATTGTGACCCGTAATAAGTAAATTACAGTTGTGGAGTTTCGAATAATGAAAGAAAACAGAATAGGAAACGATTTTGTAGAAGAAAACAAACTCGTTAAATTTCAATGCGTGGGTGGAAAAACATCGAAAACATCGTCGTACATCGAAAAATAAAATTGTATTCTTAAGAAAAAGAAAATGTGTGACTCTCTCTACATAGTTGGTCATTACAAGCCTTTAGTCAGGATTAGCTACCCTCACCATTTATGTTGTGTGTGTTAATTTTATCCATTAGCGGCGAGACCTACAGTTTGAAGACGAAACTTTTCACGGCAATTTTATTTACTCTCAGAGTTTTTGCCAGAAATCTGCTGAGAAGAAATCGCCGAAGAAATACTTTTTCATAATTCGTTTTGATGACTGACCTGGGGTTCGAACCGAGGCCTTACGTCTAATAAGCCAACACACTATCTACTTGATTGTGGTGACTTTACCATTAGAAAGCTAGAACTTTTTAAGTCACCGATGACGTTAGGTTAGGTAAGGTTAAATTTACAGTCGCCTTAGAGAACATACCCTACTTGGGTGCTATAATGTCCAGTTGTAATCTCAATATTACACATTCAGTTATAACTCCAGCTTGTGATCTCTCAGCCATTTCGACAACTTTATGAAAGTGCATTATATTTTCAAATCACCATTGTCTAGACTCGTTCCATCAATAAGTTATGGATGCCCAGGTTCATAAGTCCGTGACAATGACTAAGAATATATCTTGTGGTCCCTCTTCCTCCTTGTTATTACAGCTCTTGCAGAGATCGTTTGTAGGTATTCCCAACCCTCGGGCGTGTGCACACATACATACATAATTGGTCATTACAACCCTTTAGTCATGATTACGATCTAGCTTCTCACACCACTCACATATGTTGTGCGTATTAATTTTATATGTGAGTGGCGGGACCTGCAATTTAAAGTCGACTCCGAACTACAAATTTTTGAGAAACTATTCAAGGTAATTTTATTTACTCTCAAAGATTTTTTGCCAGAAATCTACTGAGATTGAGACTTGAATCAACAGCCTAACTATCTAGTAAATTGAGTGGAAGCCTAAGATGGAAAGTATTTCACGGAAAGCAAGGATTTCAGAAAAATTTTGAGAATAATGCACTGAATATATACTGTGTGTAGTCGCCATAGTCTAGTAGGTAGTGTGTCGGCTTATTAGATGTAAAAGCCCGGGTTCGTATCCCAGGTCAGGCATCAAAACGAAATATGAAAAAAAAAATATTTCTTCGGCGACTGCCTCTCAGCAGATTTCTGGCAAAAACTCTGAGAGTAAATAAACATGCCATGAAGAGCTTCTCAACAATCTGTCGTTCGGAGTCGACTTTAAACTGTAGGTCACGCCACTCATGTATAAAATTAACGCACACAACATAAGTGAAGTCAGAAGCTAGGTCGAAATCCTGACTGAAGTAGTATAATGGGTAGTTAGAACAAATTTAAAATTAACTCAAATGGATTCAAAACCTGAGAACTTGGTCCCTGGTCGTGGTCCGGGTCCAGTCCTGTGCGACTGGAGGCTCTTAGGATTTTAGTTTTTTCGCATATAGTATTGAAGGTCAGAGCTTTGGAGACTATGGTTTATGGTAGATAATAGGAGGCCAAATACGAGATGCATTCCCCTTTGTGTTCTGATTAATTGAGTGACTGACAGCTTCCTTCTTAATAACGGTTATCGACAAGACTTACTATAGAGTAATCTATAAGAATTATACTCTTTTAAAGGATGGATCATACGGATGGGTCGAGTTTTTAATTCTGTAGTAAAATATTCGAAGGCAATGGCGAAACTGTCGGGTATCTTCTAAGAAGAAGTCTACACGACTGGAGAAGATAAACGACTGGACATATCAATTATATTTGGCAGTCAGGCCGCCACTCGAGTACTTGGCTCTTAAGAGGTTAACTAGAAAGTAGTGTGGAACTATCAGAGGAAAATGAATCAGCTTGGTAGATAGAAAAGGGTTATCGTCTGCTAGGAATTCATAGTAGTTAGTGGGAAGATTAGCTTGCAAAGACGGAACTTCTTACCGCTAATGCGGCCAGAATCTTTCAAAGGAGTGAAAAAAGATGTTCTTAAGAGTATACTAAGCGAAATGGAAGATATAAGAAGGCGGAGATTTTTGACAAAACAATTGGGTAGACTTTTGGTAGACAATTAGAATAAGAGGAGATTTTTAATCATGCATTAAACTATCCTGGAATGGCATGATATTGGTAACCAGACTCTTGACAGAGCACAGCATACAATTCGCTTCGAAACTAATATAAAGATCCTGAATGATAACAATGAATCTTCAGAACACATAAATGGTGAGCCATTTAAAAGTTTAAATTTAAAAACGCAATTAACAAGAAACGATTTAAAATTTTGCCAAACGTATTTCTTTGTTGTAAAGTACAATTGTTCCGGTTAGAAATGGAATATTATTTCATTCACTTGGCTGCCGCGGCTGGCCTCACAGTACCTCATTTGATCGGACCAAATTGAAAATGAGCTTCATCCGAAAATATGATTTTTTTTTTTTTTATAGCAAAATCAACATCATCGTGCAGTTTTTCGATGACCCATCTAGCGAAGCGAACACAAAGCGGATGATCATGCGGCCTCAGGTTTTGAACCAACTGAATTTTATAAGCGTCATACCGAGATCTTTTCGCAAAATTTAATATAAACTGTTGCGTAAAATGTTCGATTCTTGACAACGATGACGAATTGATGTTGATGAATTCTCACACACACTCTCAGCCACAGCTTCGATATTTTCGGGTGTACGTATTGTACGAGTACGCTCACATCTCGGCGCATCAGCAATGAAACCAGTTTCACTAACTTTAGCAATAAACTGTGACCAAATTTTGTACGATGTTTTCGTGCAATTTCCGACCAATTGTCTTTGTTGTGAAAATAAATTTCCAATAAATCCCAACGTTGCTCAAGCGTAAATCGATTCATTACGTTCAGTGGAGATACTGATACTGAATTTTGTGACAGAATAGAATGACATTAGTACTGCCAGATTCGAAATATCCGATGGTTTAAATTTAATACGATAGCTAGCCTACCCGATACCTAAAATCCGAGCGTTCGAGAAAGAAACTCTGAATGTGTATCTGTTGCTGGGTAAGGAATTGTCTCTGTTGACAACGAGCAGTATTCTGGTTAATAATCAGGGTAATTGATTTGGCGAAGACTTTATAGAGAAAATCTACATTGATTGACAATAAGTAACGGTTTTGGTACTTTTAGTGTTAATGTATGCCTGTAATCCACATTACATTAAATTACCGTATCGAGTCTACAGCCATAAATTATGCTAATTAAGATGAATTTTTAAGTGTTGCAACTGTTTTACGATTAAATGTCATTATTTTTATATTTTTGTTTTTAAAATGAATGAAATTGTTGCCTTCACTACAAGCTGTATTGTTTGCAGAAAAACAAAAAAACAAATTCTTAATGAAAGAAAGGATTTACAATCATTTATTCAACAGACATTTAATATTCAAGACAAACTACTATTCAGATCATCATTAATGATGTGTCAGTCACCAGAGAGCGAAGATGATGATGGCGACGACGAACAAACGCGCAACAAAAAAGACAACATCGGCCAACACAGCCAACTGATTGAAATACTTTTTAACACAATTCCGTTACGAAATTAATTCAATACAAACGAAATCACAGACACGATTGAATATGCAGACAAGCATCGCTACTACACTACTGTAGCAAAATGAAAATAAAAAAGAAAATAAATAATTTGTTTAAATATTATCAACAATTAAAATATTTATAAATGAAATGTCATGGGAAATCGATTTGATTTTCACTTTCTTCGTTTTTTTTTTTGTTTTTTTTTTTGTTTTTTTTTTGCTTCCAACATTATTTATTGCGGACCATTAAAAGTGAATGATGAAACAGAAAATGAAATCACTTAAAAAGTTACAGCAACAAAGAGAGAAAAAAAAGGCCAAATGCAGACACATACACAAACACACAAACTGTTTTATCCATCAGGAGTCTATACTGATAGAGAAATTATTCAAGTAAGTGTCTGAGTTTCAGGGGGGTCGTTTAAGTGGTAAAATGCGAAGGAGAATAAGAAAATTGAAATCAGTATAGACACGGCAACGGTAACGGTAATGACAACGGTAACGTTTATGGTAATGGTAATAAAAGTTAATGCTAGAATGGGTTAAAGAATAAATTTCATTTACTTACAAATTGATTCCATCATAGCCAGCACCCAGGCCCACATGATCAATGCCAGCGACACGCTTAATGTGATTTATATGAGCTGCAGCAAAAATGGCAATGATGTTAAATAAACCCAGTTATAAATATTCCATTTAGCCATTCATTCAACCAGCCAGCCACCCAATATATATTGGCAGCAGATACAGAACGCCATTAAACCAAGATGCACACATACACACACAGAGGTGGTATGGATATGTAGCCAGCCAGCCAGTCAGCCATTCAATTTAAGGCGCAAAAGTGCGACACCAGTGCGAAAAAATGTGTTTCAATGCCAGCCCGAGTAGTAGGCAAAGTTCCAGTCAAACCAAACAGCATAACCAATCAGCAGCATCAGCAGAAATGTCAGCAACAGTAGTAGCAATAGTAGTCGTAGCAGTAGTAATATCAGCAGCAGTAGTCGGTAGTAGTGGCAGCATAGACAACATTATTTAATATCATCGACAACATTCAAGTCAGTCAGTTGATTGTTATGCGTTCAAGATGAATCAGCAAGACAATTTGCATAATGCAATTGAATATTTTGTGACGGCGTTTTTTTTCATTTCCCATCATTTTTCAATTTCGTTTTTAAAAATAATATTTTTTCATTTTATTTTCGTAGAATATTTCATTATAAAATGAGTAGCAGAAATGATGAAAGAAAATTCATTTCCAAATCCAATCAAGTTCAATGCACCATCATTGCACAATTTTTTTTGAGAATTTTATTTTACAGCAGAAAAAATAATTGAAGAAAGCAGATTTGTTTGGCGTATAATTGGCGAAGACATGAAAAATAGAAAAAAATTATTGAATATTAGATTTATAATTTGTCTTTAAGTAGTCCAAAACTAAGTCACTTTAAAGTGCATGGCTTACACTTTTGTTGGCAATAAGAAAGATGTAATCAATATTAGACTAGTTATCACAGGAAATAAAACTGTGGTGTACCGCTATGAAGTGGGAGTCAAGTTACAAATATCTCCATAGGAAGTAAAGAGTGACCCATTTAGAAGTTTATAAATTTATTATCAAAGAAATTGGTGCGTGAAATGTTTAATTCTTGAGAACGATTACGAGTTGATGTTAATGGGTTCTCACGCACACTCTCAGCCACAGCCTCGATATTTTTTAGTGTACGTCCTATATGAGCACGCTCACGTCTTGGCACATCAACAATGAAACTAATTTCACGAACTATAGCAGTAAACTTGCGTATACCCGGCACTGTTTTGTACGACATTTTCGTGCAATTTCCGATCAATTGCCTTTGTTTGGAAATAAATTTCCAATAAATCCCAACGTTGCTCAAGCGTAAATCGATTCATTACGTTCAGTGGAGATAATATACTGAATTTTGTGACAGAATAGAATGGCATAATTATTGTCAGATTCGAAATAACCGATGGTTCAAATTTAAACTGGTAGATGGCCCACAAGATATTCCTTGTGAAAGAGGATTATTTATTTTATGTGTTTTTGCGATAACATCAGTCAAACATATTCAGTCCATCAATCAAATCAGTAAACAAACAAAATTATATCATTTCACCGTGTTACAGAAGGCGAATTTTGTACCAGAGTTACGCATGAGCAACGTTGGGATTTATTGGAAATTTATTTTCAAAACAAAGAGAATTGGTCGGTAATTACACGCAAATGTTGTACAAAATAGTGCCCCGTTACACATACATAATTGGTCATTACAACCCTTCAGTCAAGATTATTGACCTAGTTTCTCACACCACTTATGTTGTGTGTGTTAATTTTATACATAAGTGGCGGGATCTACAGTTTAAAGTCGACTCGGAACGACAGATTTTTTGAGAAACTTTTCATGGCAATTTTATTTACTCTCAGAGTTTTTGACAGAAATCTGCTGAGAGGAAATCGCCGAAGAAATACTTTTTGTATTTTGTTTTGATGTCCGGCCTGGGGCTCGAACACTGGCTTTACGTCTAATAAGCCAACACACTACCTACTAGACTACGGCGACTTCAATAGTGCCCCGTATACGCAAATTTTGTTGCTAAAGTTCGTGAAATTGGTTTTATTGTTGAAGCGCCAAGAAGTGAGCGTGCTCGTAGAGTGCGTACGTCAGATGATTTACGGAAAGCATTAAATATTTTTTTTTCATTTGAAGAAATATGCTCAAGAGCCGCATCGTATGGTTGACGAGTCATATGGTGATCATGTTCTATCAGAACCAACATGTAGACAATGGTTCGAAAGGTTCAGAGGTAACGATTTTGATGTTAATAAAGAACGTGGAAGACCACAAAAAAAGTTTGAAGACGCTGAATAGCAAACAATATTGAATGGAGATGACTCTTTGAGTCAGAAACAAATGACAGAAATATTAAATCAAAACAAAAAATATCTGATCGCTTAAGACCTATGGGAAAGTTCCAAAAATAATGAAGGTAGGTGCCACATGACAGACGGAAATTCGAAAAACTCCTCGTGAAATTTTGCTTCAAAGACACGATGGACAATCAGTGATGCATGGAATTCTTGCTGGCGCTGAGAAATGGATTTCTTTTTAGAATCCTAAGCCAACAAAATTATGGGATATTCAGGGACAAGCATCGACTTGAGCTGGGAAGCCAGATAAATTCTGCAGGAAGGCGATTCTGTCTGTATAGTGAGACCAGAGAGGTGTGGTGTACCACGAGCACATAAAACCTGGTATAACCTTCTTTAAATTTGAACCATGCATTGTTTCAAAAGCTCTAGAAGGAGCTTAGAGCGCCTGTAGTTACAATAATCGGTAAATCTGTAAAGGGTATGTTTACAGGGCTCTAAAGTCACCGTAGTCTAATAGGTAATTTGTTGGTTTATTAGACATGAGGCAACGGCTCAAGTCCCCGGTTAAACATCTCCAACAAAACGAAATTTTTATATTTCTTCGGTGATTTCCTTTCAGCAGATTTCTAGCAAAAACTCTGAGAATAAATAAAATTGCTATGAAAAGTTTCTCGTTTATTTTCACAAAATTTTTTAGGTATTTTCATTTCATACCAGTACAGCAGTCCCGGATATGTGCTGTTTTTATGGCTTAAAATTTTCGACTTTTTTTACATTTAATCTTAATAGACTTGCATGGTTTGAAGTTTCTTCTGGTAGTCACTAGCATTCATATTTTGTAGAAATATTTTATGGACATTTTATTTTCAGGCAAAGTTTTGCTAGAAGACTTCTGAGGGAAGTCGTGGAAGGAAATGTTTTTTTTTTTATATTTCGTTTGTGTTCTAGATGTCTAAGCTGGGATTTGATCCTCAGGTAATTGTCTAATAAGTCAATGCTATTCCTATTAGACTATAGCCTTTATTATGACCAAATTTTTATAAATTTTATTCAGATTGTAACATTACTGAGAACATTGAAATGTATTAAATGAGTACCGGTTATCAAATGAAGGATTCCAAAAATTTTGGGTTTAATTTTAGCGTGAAGCAATCATAATAATTTTTATCTGGATGCCCTGGTAGTCTAATGGGTAGCGTGTTAGACTATTAGCGTGAGGGTCGTGGGTTCGGTTTCCACCAGAGACTCTGGTCTGTTACACTACACCGAGCATATGGTAGTAGTTACTCAGTTCGTATATAATTAAATATAATTTGTAATTGTATTCTAATTAATAAATAAATAATTAAATAAAAAATAAATAATTTTTATCTGATTTTTATTTTTTATAAAGACAATAAACCTGGTTTTTATATAGCAAATCATACATACATGCTCTTGAATGCAGTTTGAGAACAACTTCACTACTACTCAGTGGTATTAATCAAACATTAATTGTCAATTCCAATTTCAATTGAGTTATGTACTCAGTATCATATTTATATTGCAATTTTAATATTTCCATCAATGACGACAATTAAATTTTTCTGTATATACTGTCCGTAAGATTTAATCTTTTGAAGGAAATTTTTTATGGAATTTTTTTTAACGTTTTTTCTTTTTATTACTCACCGACTGCATCGTGTACCGTTGAATTGTCACTGCAGGAAAGGAATCTCGAATAAAAATTCACCATAATAATGCCGCCATTCTTGGCCAACGATTGTAGCATGTCATCCTGTACATTACGGCTCGAATTGCACAATTCATAGGCGGATGAATGTGAAAATATCACAGGTGCCTCACTAACCTCTAAAGCGTCACGCATTGTGCCCGTCGAAACGTGTGACAAATCCACCATCATGCCAAGGCGATTCATTTCGCGTATGATTGTCTGCAAGAGAAACAAAAAAGAAAAAAAAAGAAAAGACAAAACGAAAAATAATAGATTAAAATAGAACACAATAGATAGAGAGACAGGTAGAGTGACAGAGAGAATAAATCAAAAGCTAGGCTATTGTACGCTCCGAGTGTTGCCATTGTTAATGAAGTAAAGGCAAAACGAGCACAAGAGGTGAGTACGACGAATATTTAAAAGAGAAATATAGGAGAGTTAATTACTGTTTGATTGTTTCACACGAAACATTACAAAAGAGAGAAACAAAAAAAAAAAAAAAAACAGAAAAACTCTGCATAAGCATTGAGCTGAAGGTGAAGTTCTGTGGACATTTCAACAATAGACGTACACGGTAACACTGAACGAAGGAATGGTTGGTTGATTGAATGAATGAATGAACGTGAACGTGTGTATAAACCAACACACCGCATGACCCTGCATTTGAATACCATCCAGTGTGGGAGGGCATGAGCAAGTGATGGATACAATTGCTTTTAATTATAATTGATAGGTTACATTTCGCACCCAGACAAATAACCCGAGATGAGAATGGCGATTGACAATGATTGTGGTCTTTAAAAGCAGAAAAATTCAATTGAAATACGAAAAAATAAGAAATAAAAATAAAATCGTATTCTTATAATTACATTCCTAAATAACAGTGGGAGGAGGAATTAAATATTGTTACGTACATTCCAGCCATTGGCGTTCAGTTTAAAAATCTGTTTTAAATTATTTTATGTCTGTTTATTATTCAAGTACTTAATTGAATGGAGAATATCTTTTAAGATGTAGGAACAAACAATTTTTATAGAGAATTTCTAATTTTATAAGGCGAGGTGATTTAAAAATAAAGGCCAAAAAAAATGGTCAGAGAAATGGCCTACAATTTTATATTTAGGGTAAGCCATTTAAAAGTTTAAATTTCAAAATTCCATAAAACAAAAGCGATTTGAAATTTTGGCAAATTTATTTTTTTTTGTTGTGAAGTACAATTGTTCCGTTTAGAAATGGAATATTATTTCATTAATATGGCTTCCTCGGCTGGCCTCACAGTACCTCATTCGATCGGACCAATTTTTGTGCACTTTTTCGAGTGTATGGAGTCGTATCTCGGCAATAGCATCACGAATAATGGCCTTCAAATGCTCAATTTAATGGCGCCCCACAGAAAATAGTCCAACTGTGTCAAATCGCAGCTTCTTGACGGCTAATTGACATCACCATTTCGGCTAATTAAACGGCCATTAAACGTTTGAGGCAATAAATCGATTGTGGCAAGAGATGAGTGGCAAGTTTCATCATCCATAACATAATTGGTCATTACAACCCTTCAGTCGGGATTTCGACCTAGCTTCCCACTTTACTTATGTTGTGTGAGTAAATTTTATACATCTGTGGCGGGACCTACAGTTAAAAGTCGACTCCGAACGATAGATTTTTTTTGAGAAGCTCTTCATGGCAATTTTATTTACTCTCAGCGTTTTTGCCAGAAATCTGCTGAGAGGCAATCGCCGAAGAAATATTTTTTTTTTTCATATTTCGTTTTGATGCCTGACCTGGTATACGAACCCGGGCTTTACGTCTGCTAAGCCAACACACTACCTACTAGACTACGGCAACCGGAGTTTTACCATCCGGTTGAAGCTAAACATCGTTCATTGCATTACCCTGCAGAGCGGGTACAAAAAAATCGGTTATCATGGTGCAATAGGTGCCTCCATTGACCGTAATAATTTGTGCCTACGTCATTTTCAAAGGAATATGTGTCAATGATACCTCCGCTCTACAAGCAGCATCAAACAGCCACTCGTAATGAGTGCATTGGCTTCTGTAAGAGCACGTGTGGGTTTTTGGAGCCCCAAATAGTGTATTGAAAATGAGATTCATCCGAAAAGAGTTGTTTTTTTTTTTGGCAAAATCGACATCATCGTGCAGTTTTCCTTTGGCCCATCTAGCGAAGCAAAGATACTTCTACTCTTCAACCAATTGAACTTTTTAAGGCGTCATACTGAGATCTTTTAGCAAAATTTGACGTAAACTGGTACGTGAAATGTGCACATTTCTTGAGAACTATGACGAGTTGATGTTGACAAATTCTCACACGCACACTCTCAGCCACAGCTTCGATATTTTCGGGTGTATGCGCTGTACTAGCACGAACACGTCTTGGCGTGAAACTAGTTTCACGAATTTTAGCCTTAAACTTGCGTATACCGGGCATTATTGTTCCTTCCCTGCTGCCAAATTTTGCACGAAATTTTCATGCAATTTCCGATCAGTTGTCTTTGCGTTGGTAATAAATTTCCAATAAATCTCAACGTTGCTAAAGTATAAATCGATTCATTACATTCAATGGAGATAATATTTTAAATTTTGTGACAGAATTACGTATTACCAGATTCTAAATAACCGATTGTTCAAATTTAAACCAATAGATGGCCCACCCGATATATGGTAGTCGTTGTAGGCCAATTGTAATATGTTTCATATTATTCATTATTATTTTTTCTTTAATATTTCTCGTAAATCTTATAAGAATATTATTTTCATTTTCAATTAAGCTTATTGTATATGTTATTTGCTTATAAACAGATTGTAAATTTTTCCTGTCTTAATATTTCTAACAAATGATAAAATGTTTGAAATTCATTTTAATTTTTTTTCTTCAATAAAGACGAAAAAAAAGAATGTTTATCACTTGACTGCACTATTGGCAGTAAATATTATAAAATGCAATTGTTTATATTAAAACATCAACATTTTAATATTTTTGTATAATTTTGTACTTAAAATAAATCAAGTGTACGTAATACAATAGAAAGAAAAATCATTGAAAAAGTGTTTTATTCTTCTTATTTCAGTATAATGCACTTGACCTTGCAGGCTCATAACAATATTGATGTTAATTTTAAAACAAAATTTTCTTTTATTTAAAATTTAAACAATTTTTGAATGCATGGTATGTTGTTTTGTTAAAAAGAAAGCGGATTTTTACTAGAGCTGTACGACAAATATTAATTTCTTGATATCGATCACAACCTTCCATAATGATTTTAAAGTTCTTTGGTTTTTTTTTGGAATTTGATACAAATTGCTACCAAAATGACCAAATTGACCCGCAAAACGATACCAAATTGTAGTTCGAGAGAATTCTACATCTTTATACAATAGATTATGATTTTATCGGTCTTTTTCCATCATCGCCATTGTGGGTAAAAGCGTTTATCCGTCTATATAGGATATACCCGCATAGACCAAGTATGTCCCAATTTGATACCATTGTTAATATTCTCCCCTGTCCTGCAACCATTCCTAGGGCCCCTGATGAAGCCGTATAGCCTCTAATTGTCTATCACCGTTAGATGAGTGCAACTATCTATATTGTATCCTGATCGTATACAACCCAAGTGGCTTTCTTTTTCTGCAATATAACGCAAAGCATTGGGTGAATACAATATCTAGTAATGACCACAACAGCGTTACTAAGTGTGCGCCGTTGGAGTTTAAGCAGAATGTCCTTGCGTTCCCTATCTGACATTGTCAGATTTGCTGCCTAATCTTGCCCGTATCCACTGCTCATGCATTTTGAATAGAATTTGTGTCACCAATTGCAGGCCAATACTTCTCTTCAGTTTTCTGGAATATCAATACGATGTGAGTGTTATACCGCTCTGGCATCATGTTGAGAAATACATGGATGCCGAAAATCTTCCTTTATGATCATTAAGAGAAAACACTGTATCCTGACAGCTGACTGGCTATTAAAAAGAATGCTAATGTGTCTTCTAGAGATAATATTATCTTTAGTAATCATCATCGTTTGTATGGTCGATACTTAAGTTTGGAATATGCATGGAATGTGGCTTATTGAGTGAGCTAAAACCGCCGACTTTGAAAATATGCCGTCAACCATATCTACCCTATACGGAGTTGTTTACGAGACGCATTGAACTCTGTTTTCCTTTTTCCTCTTAAATGGAATTGTTTTTAACTCTAGAAATAATATTGTGGTGTCACACACTGATTGTTTCTCAAAGTTGCTAAATTTTATCCGAATCTATGATGCAGTTTCATCTTACATTTTGATAATGGAGTACCTTGAAAAGTTGTCTTGTTGTCTAACTTCTATCACCAATATGTTTTGTCATAGTTCACTTATTGTTCCACATCTCTTTAAAAGTATTTTCTTATGCCCTTTGAGATCTTTGCAGAGATATCTCTGAAACTGAGACCAACTGTCAGAGAGTATTAGTATTCTAATCAGTGTTGCCGTTTTTGGTTATTTCTAACCAAAATTGGTTATTTTTTTGTTCAATGTGTAGATGTGTAAATTTTTCCGGTTTTGGTTATTTATTTTTCTTATTTATTTATTTATTTAAGTCAATGGACAAATTCCCTACTGACTAATAACAAAAATAAGTACGAATAAAAATAAATACAATTACAAACAGTTTCTTCAAAAATAACGTAATTATTACAATAAAAATAGGAATAGTTAAGAATTGAGAAAAACAATAATATTCCGTTTTATAACGCAAGAATTTAAAGAAAAATCAATAAAGTCTGACAAATAGTTCTGCAGAATTGAATATAAATAAGATTATAACAGCGGAAATTACGACAAGGAATATTGAATTTAACCGATCTTAACAGAAATTCACAGCAAATATTACCATTGATCAGGTTAAACAAAAAGGATATATTTAACATCATTCGACGGCTCTTAAGGGTAGGCAGTTTTATTAATGCCAGTCTGCTAGTATATGGAGGCAAATCTAAATAATTCCATCCAAGGCCACGCAAACAGAAGAGAAGAAATTGTTTCTGCACAGATTCGCCACGCAAACAGAAGAGAAGAAATTGTTTCTGCACAGATTCGATAAAAAAAGCTTTTGTTTTGTTTGTAGAAATGAATTAATTAGTTAGAATAAAATTTTATTTTGTTTCTTTTCTTACTCTATTGTATTAATTGTAATTTAAATTTGAAAAAAATAAAATAAAAGACTGCGAATTTAATTTTGGTTATATTTTTCCTAATTTGGTGATTTTTTTCACAAATGTTGGTTAAAATATTTTTTTTTCGTGGCAACACTGATTCTAATGCATTACATTGTGTTGGTATTCGGGTAGTGAATTAAAGTAGGAGAAAAAGATTGTCATTACAACCCTTGAGATATAGAAATCCACCTCTCTTCTCACACCACCCATGATGTTTTCTGTGCTAATTTTATAACTAAATGTTTGGAGAGTAAAAACGCTGATATGTCTGCGTCTACCACAAAATTAATATATAATCCGTAATTGTAGGTGATAAAAGTTAAAAATTAGCGAGTAAGTTCAATATAAATCTTAATAACTGTGAGAAACCGGAACCATAATTTGTGAGTGACTCCAGCTGTTATATAAATTAAAAAAAAAAATCTGTTGATAATCTTCTACGTTAAAACATATTTGGTCAGAAATTCGATTTCTCTTTATACAGTGGACAGCAAAAGCAATATATTTTAGTAATTTCATGAATTTTAGCCAAAAATTTGTATATAAAATTAAGGTTTTTATATTTATTTTATTAATTTATTTCTGTTTTATAATAAAACAAAAAAATTTTTAATGTTTTTCATAAAACAAGAGAAAAATAAGCAAAAGTTTCAGATGACTCCATAGTTAACCCCAAGGAGAACCCTGAGTAAATTTAAAATTCATATGCCTAATATATGAAAATGTTATCGCCAGTATTTAGTAGAATATCCCTTAAGGTCAAGCACTCCATTTACAAGTTTTGTTTAGTGTTTTCTGGTGGCAACCTTGAGCAAGTTTTTCGGTTGACTTTTGTTTGAGGTTTAGCGATTACGTAACCGTCCTTTCAAATAATCTCCAAATTATCTTTTGAAATCATATCGGGACTTTGTGCAAGAGTATTAAGCCTGTGGGTAGTTTTTTGTCCAAATATATTGGAGTACTAAGACTTTTTTTGTCAACTGTAGCTATGAGTTATTGACTTTACTGATGGTCATTTGACTTCCATTTATATATTAATTTCCTAGGTATATTACTTCTTATGTTGGTTGCAATTACGCCCAAATGTTGAGAATGCTGCCAAGAATAGCAATGTTAGTTTGTGCACCGTCCCAATTTTTACGATTAACTTAACGAAAAAAAAAAATTATAAACGGTTTCTCTAAATTTGATTTTTACAGATCACCCAGTTTGATTATAAATTTGAATTATTTCTATACGTTGCGTGATTGTAATCGAACCCAGTTTAAACTGTCCTCTCCAAATAAGGCAGATATGATACAAGAGAAATAATTTCACCACAGTAAAAAAAAAACACGAATTTGAAAGTGCCTACGCATCCTTTTTTCTTTCTTTTTTCCAGCCAAATACACTTTAGTTAATTAAAGTTCTTTCGTTAAGCAACAAAATTATTTTCAATAAGAAATCGATTGACTATTTTAGATTGGCCAAGTGATATTTTTCGTGTGTTATGACATATTATGACATCAATTCATATTTTAAGGCATAGCATCGGAAAATATTTGCCAAAATTTAATTAATAAATATAAATATTAGGATATAGCTATAAACATAACTTAAAACATACATACACTGTGTACATAAATACATTTCTTTTGAATGTTTGTTAACGTAGAGTGGTTCAAAATTAGTAGGCTTAACGTACAGACAGGGGCAGTAAAAAATTATTTTATTCTCTGACAACCTGATAGAACATGTACAGCTAGAATGTATTTCAGCCCAGCTAGAATGTACTCTAATGGAAGCTGGTTTTTTAGCTAATGAGACGACAAAGTTAAAGCGAGATCATATAACAAAGAGACAGGTTCCTCACACCAACGGTGGTTAAGAAAATCCACAAAATATTGTTGAATGATCTTCGACGTGTTCTAGTTACGCGATAGGCATTTACAAAAAGGATGTTGTTTGAAAATTTGAGAATGAGAAACTGTCTGCTAGATGATAGACACGTTTGCATACAATAGAACTAAAACAGCATCGTGAATATATTGTTGATGAACTGAGAGAAAAAAAAATACACAGACAAAACAGTGGACTGCATTGAGAGAAGCACATCCAAAAAACGAAAACAATCTTTTGTACAGAAAGAAGTGTTTAATTTGGAATGGTTCTATACAGTGCATTCTAGTGTGTGGTTGAAGTGTTTATGGATATAAGATTTGAATGTTTTTATATTTAGGATGACAGGAAAACCTTGGGGAGAAATAGCATTTCAAATAGGGATAGTGTGGCTAAATAACGATTCCTTGTCGTAATCCAAAGTGCTTGTGATTGACTAATCAATCGACCACAAACGAATGTACTTGTGCGAAGCAGACGAAAACCATGCAAAAATATATAATTTTCGTTAACAAATTTTATATCTGTTATGTGAAATACCATGCGGACATTCACTGCAAGTCGTATATGATTGAGAGGTTGATAGTAACCTTTTTCCCCCCAATCTCCACACGGTTTTTATTACAGAAAAGGAAACATAAATGATAATTATCACTATCTCCACGCGCAATCACAAATGCTTCCGTAATTTCTGTAAATACCCAATTATTCTGGTATCTTAACGAATTTCAATATTCAGAAATTGACATTTCTTGAATGGTACTCTATAAACTTTCCTTTAGAGGTACCTTTAGCAGGCCATAAATGCCTAGTATTACCAAGGAATAAAGTCCCTGTCATGGACCACAATTAATTGAAAAAATAATGACATCCGTCTCTCAGCATCTTTCTGGCAAAAACTCTGAGAGTAATTAAAATTGCCATGAAAAGTTTTTCAATAATCTGTCGTTCGGTGTCGACTTTAAACTGTAGATCCTCCCCCCTTCTAGATAAACTTAACACACATAACATATGTATGTGCTGTGAGAAGCTAGGTCGTTAAAGTGAAATTTTCTCTTAAGGAATAAAGAAAATTTGGAAAAAATTTTCTTTGGTTTTTTTCTTATGTCGCTTAATTTTGAAACCACCCTCGTATACGAATGTATTTCACATAATATTAATTAAAATTTTGGCAATGTTTATTGTAAATATATATTCTTAAGATAGAGGAGTTTATACACACACATGGTATATAAAATTTTATCCTTTTTATTTATAAACACACACAGAGAGAAGCATTTTCATTTTTATAATTTCATGTCAGACTGCCATAATAGCTTTGCCAATATGCCAGTAGAAAAGATTATTGAAAGAAAAACACTTTTTTTCTTGCCTCTCATTTTGTTTAAGTTTTTAGATTTTTCATTTGGGGTATTAAAGTATAATACATTTTGTTGAAATTTTTTTTTTTTATTTTATTTTTGTTTAAACATTTTAATAACATTAGGAAATCAAAACGTTTCAAAGAAAAATTCTAAAATACATCAAAAAAATGTTTATTTAAAAATTTTATTTAATCCTTCGACAATAATCTGGTTTTAAATAAAATAAACACAACACTTTAGAGACAAAAACTTACGTAAAACACTCTAACTGGAAATGTATTAAAAAGACGTCTTTCGTCAAATCAAACTAAAAAAATTGAAAATAATTTGTTTCTAAAAGTATATTTGAAGTGGCTAAAGCGATAAGTTTCTTTACTCCGTGATTGGTTTCCAGTAGCAGGTCCTTGATTAATATGGTCGTATGGAAACAATGTCCCTCTAAATAAATTTCTTAGAAATGCTTTGGACCCGAGGAGGATAATATCAAACACTAACATCCTTTGAAACAGAACAAGGTTCTTTAGCACTATTTCAAGGAAAGCGTTGTTGCTAGCGTGTAGAGATGACAATACTTACATTCTAGACTTTGTACCGTAAGCAAATCACTAACTGGCTTTATAAGTTAAATATAAAATAACAAAACGTTAAAGAAATAAAAAAGTTTGAGGAAATGTTTCATCATAATTCGAAGCTCCTTACACATACTTAAGATAGAATAGCAAGAGTTAATGATATGTTCCCTCATTAAACTGAAATATGTTTGTTTACAATATAGTCTAGTATGTAGTGCGATGGCTTATTAGACGTGATGCCACGGTTCAAACTCCAGGTCAGACATCTCCAGCAAAACAAAATATAAAAAATTTTTTCTTCGGTGACTTCCACTCAAATGGGAGAGAGAGAGTAAATAAAATTGCTATGAAAAACTTTCTCAAAAATTGGTAGTTCGGAGTTGATTTTAAACTGTAGATTCCGCCACTCATGTGTAAAAATTAACACACACAACATAAGTGGTGTGGAAAGCTAGGTCGAAATCCTGACTAAAGGATTGTAATGACCAATAATGTATGTATTGTTACAAAAATGGAAATGGTGTTACATCGTTTAACATAAAAATGATAAACAAAAGCTACAAAAACAAAAACAATGGACTTGTTTACATGATCAACGAATAAACAAAAATATAGCAACAACATCAGTATAAAAAAGGGATGAACAAGTAAACAAGAAGCAACAACAACACTGCAAGGACAAACGTAAACAAAATACACAATTAACAATAACGTAAACAACATGTTTACATTTATAGAGATTTCGCGAAGACATTCTCCTTGAAGAGCATTCATCAGACTGTTTACGTGGGCATATAAAAAGGCAAGACAAGGCAGGCCACAGAGGTCAGAAAGAATTCAGTCAGTCTTGTGTGAAGACGCGTTGCGTGTGAAGAGAATAATAGTGGCTTGAAGATCTCCGTTATAAAAATCTATTGAACAATTGTCAGTGTATACGCAAATGAGTGCAAAGCAGAATAAGAAATAAAGCAATTGTTGTTGTTACATCAAGTCGGGAACAGTGGCACACAGAATTGTGCGAACAATAAAGGATTTATTTAAAACTAAACACAATTTTTTTTTATTTTTATTTGCAATCTACGAACTCATATTTCAAACGTTTTTAAAAGGTAAAAACGTAACAGTATGTACAGTATAGGACAAAACTAAAGCACGAAATTATACTTCCTAGAATGGAGGTCAATAAAATTTTAAAACTCTGATGAATTTAAGTTGTTGTTAATGATTCATTAAGCCTATACTCTATGCTCACTAAAATTAGAAATTTTTAACAATATTCTTCATTAAACATAAATGCGCGACAAAATTAAAGCACATATTGAGTTAAATTAATAAAAATTCAAAATATTTAATATTAGGTTGTGTATGCTTTAATTTTCAAAACTGCAACATGTCAGTGTGGCATTGATTCAAATAAGTTAGTAAAAACATCCCTTTCATGCGATTTTTACCTCTTGGAGAAGGTCGTCTTTATATTTCCAGGAACCGCTTAATATTTGACGATCTCTAATATCCCATAGACTATCTAGGGGTTTGTGATCAAAGAATTGTGCAGATCACTTTATTACATTGGTTTTATTATCCAGAAACCACTCTTTCATACATTTAACTTTACGTTTCGGGTATTATCATGCATGCATTATCTGCATGTGATATCATAACATTTTCTAAAACGTCTTTGTAGATAACATGATCCGTTATGCTGCTTATCTTATGGATAATGTGTGACCGGAGATAGCGATAATTTTGTAAACTTGAAATATTGGGATTTAAAAATCTTCACTGACAGGCCAAATGATAATAATGGAAGTGTATGTGGGATCAAGGGCTACCTTCTGAATGCGATTAACAATTAGGAACGGTTTGGAACGGTATCTAGTCATCGAGGAAATAAACTGCCTTAAAGAGATGGCAGAACACAACGCCTGTTAATGCATTGAAAACCAGGACACGAAAGAGAGAGGAAACGTTGCCACGTTTATAGCCACTTGTCTCGCTAAAACCTCTGGTGGTAGCTAGTTAAGTATAATAAAAAATGCTTTAGATGATGCAGTACTATAAGCACTTGTTATTATGATCATTATCATTGTCATAATAGTCTAAAACCGGGTTTGTGGATTCTTTTTTATGAGGCCAAACGGAACCGTAGAATAGAACTGGTTTGATTACAAAGTTGTACAGCCAGTATACATTTTTTGTGGTTGATACTTCAGTTTAGTAATACCCGACTTAGCGATTTTGAATTTTATATTCACGTTCCAATATAGAAAGACAAGGCGAACCCTTATCATGCGACCTCTTCAACTTCGTCGTGGAGAGTGTTCTGCGAAAGACGGGAGTGAATCGCAATGGCACTATTTTTCAAAAAAGCGTCCAGTTGCTTGCGTACACTGACGACATTGACATCATAGGGTGTACCAAGCGAGATGTTACTGCTGCCTTTAGTGCAGTCTACTAAGATGGGTCTGGCAGTAAATGAGGGTAAGATAAAGTATATGTTATCGACAAGCAGAGACGAGCGGCGTACTGATTCTCAGATTACGGCCGATATCTATACTTTCGATATAGTCAAGGAATTTATTTATCTTGGTTCCGCCGTTACCACCAAAAATCTGGAGATCAACCGGTGATACTATGGTCTCAATAGGCAATTGAGTAGCAGAGATCTCTACCCGTGCTTCTTTATGCATGCATGGACCCTATTAAGCACTGATGCAGCAGCCTTGGAGTATTCGAGAGAAAAGTCCTACGTAAGATCTTCGGTCCAGTGTGAGTTGGCGATGATTTCCGCATCCGATCCAATAGTGAGCTGTATGAGTACCTCAACGACATAGGCGTAGTGTGGCGTATTAATATTCAGCGGCTGCTCTGGCTCGGCCATGTCGTTCGAATGGAAGAGGATGCTCCGGCGAGACCTTGTATGCGATCGATTGGTGTCACCAACTGGCGTAGGCGCTCAAGAAGCAGAGCCGCTTGGAAGGATGCGTTGCGGCAGGCCGAAATCCGTTAATCAGGCTGTTATTGTCCAATTAAGTAAGTAAGTAAGTATGTTCCACTATAGTTTGTTTGTATAAATCCCTTCAAATAGCAACATGTATTTATTTATTTATGTATTAATTAAAATACAATTACAAATGACATCTAATTAGGCCATAGTCTCTGGTGGGCATCGAACCCACGACCCTTACCCTAATACCATAGCAAACTACCCTTTAGAATACCACGGCACCCAGTAATAAGTAATCTTCTTATTATATTTAATTTTATAATATCAACGGCATTTTCACATTCCTTCATTAAGTTTTATAATTGTTCCTAGAATTGTGAAGTACGGCTCCCAAATAAGATTTCTCAAAATTCCATGAATCAAACACAAAATATTTTCAAATATTTGTCTACATTGCCTAGTTTGGCATGTGGTTTTTAGTGCCATCATAGGAAATAAATTTTTTTGATAATAATTTTTCCAATGATTTCGATTTAATGCCCCATTTTAATTCCCATCTGACCAGAAACTTTTTTCATTACTGGTTCAATTATCAATTGTATGTACCCCTTGTATTAAAGTATTAAGAAGAAACAAATTATATCTTAAATATCAGTATTAAATAATAAAACATGTGATATGTTATTCAGTTTTTCACAAAAAAAAAAAAAAACAAAAATAAAACAAAATGAAATAAACCACAAAAACCTGGACAAAATAGATATTTTTGTATCCAGGGAATTCTCTTGTAAGTATGCTCCCATAAGGAAAAGTTTCAAAATATTTTTCCTTAACTTAGACACAAATTCATCATTATCATCACCGTCTAAAAGCATCAGTAACATCATCATCATCAACATAGAATTTATTACCAAAAAAATGGAAAAAGATAGAAAGACACACTTTTTTCGAAATTGAATATTTTTTGTGGTTAAATTTTATTTTTTCTATTTCGTATACAATACAGCTGCAATTTAGAGCTTAATGTTCACCTCTAGAAACAGATATTTTTCATACAAAAAATGTTTCATTCATTACCACCAGTTGTGGGTATGAGTACAGTGAGACACAAAAATGTCTAAATATAGAGGTGCAATTTTTGTCATGAATCATCATATATTAAAAATGTTTTGATTATAATATAGTGAAGGTAAAAAATTTATACACTTAGTTTACAAAATTTAGAATTAACCATATTGTATTGCAGATATGTACAATTTCTACCGGTTTAGAACACAATTTATTAGAGATACTATTAATTTATTTGATTCTCCTAAAAATAATCTGTCAAGAATCTCGATAACATCGACAACTAACGTCTTAGTAAGGTCAGGCAGCACTATTTTTATTGAAAAGTTTAATTAAAATAGAAAATTTTCTACGCTTTCCATCAATATAACCACTAAATAAATTTTCACGGAGGGCGTTAGCTCTAAGCCGCGACAGATCCCAGTACTTTTATACTATGACCTGCAATAATACGTATTAATAATTTGTTGCACCTCTATGTTTTTTTAGGTAAGATAATAAGATATCTGAAGTCGCCGAACTCTTGTAGATAGTGTGTTGGCTTACAAGACGAGAGGTCAGATCTCAGGTCAGACATCTCGAACAAAACGAAATATGAAAAAATATTTCTTCGGTAACTTCCTCTCAGCAGATTTCTGGCAAAAACTCTGAGAGTTAACAAAATTCTTAAAAAATGTATGTTTCGGAATCGACTTTAAATCGTAGGTAACGCCTCTTGTGAATAAAATTAACACACACAGCATAAGTGATGTGAGAAGCAAGGTCGTATTCCTGACTGAATAATTGTAGTGAGCAATTATGTATGTAATAGGATACCTGTCTATGTGCGCAATTCAGTTTTCATGGCCAATTTTGCTATGTTATTATTGCGTGTTCGAAAATATTCGATCATGTATTTATTAAAAGAAAAGAAAAATGGAAACCATTTTTCCAACGTTTGAAATTAGCTTTGCGAAATTAAATATGTTCGGATTTAATTGCTAATATTGTTACGCAGACAAAAATAAATTAATCAAAAATATGTTAACAAGACAAATAGGCAACAACAAAATACACACATCGTACGGTACTCAGTATTATATAAACAAATACGTAGACGATTCCGAAAAGGGAATAGAACAAAAATGAAATATCGAAGAATAACAAATAAAGAAAGGTCACAGTGTTATCATACGTGAAATAAGTCAGTATAGATAGAGCGAAGGACGATGCTGTTAGTCAATTGTGCTGAGATGTATGTCTGTGATTAATAACCGAGTCATTATGCTATCAGTGTGGAACTTCTGGAGCGAAAAACTGACCTAATTGCGTTTTACAGGCCTCTATAGAACTTAAATTTACATCATTAAGAAAGTTATGCAGAGATAGCAGCAATAAATTATCTGAAGGCCAAGCACTTTCACTTGCGGTTGGGTCATTAAGAATGAATGTGGTTTGTTATTGTCAAGATAGAACACAATAACTTTTCCATTGGTTAATATTGTTCAATAGTTGACTGTAGAGATTACTAAATTTTCCAAACTTTCTGATTAATTTTGCTTTTAAAACCATAAAAATGTTTTCAATATCTTTTACTACCTAAATTTCTCCTACACTGTACCTATAAAAAAAAATTTTTTTTATATGAATATCTGTGGGTGCATAAGTTTGTTTGTACTTGTACTTGTAAAGTTAACCATACCCGAGTTAAGAGAGTTACAACCGAACTCTTAAACCTCTAGTGTATACCGGGTGAACAAAACTCATTTAAACTTTTAAATTGAAATAAAATATCCAAATATGGAGATGAATGTTTACTTGTTCAAGAAGTTATGGGTGAGAGGTTAAAAATGTAACAATTTTGTTAAAATAATTACGAATGCAATATAAAGGGTTTTGCAGTAAATGCTGTGTATATGTTTACAGGTGTGTCTATTTTAATAAAATTCTGGGGATTACTAGGTTGAATTTTATTGCCTAAAGGGTTTTATTTATTTTTTTTTTTGTATTTTTTTTTTGGCCAGCACGAAGTCTACATGGAGACGTAATTAATTTCAATCACAATAGAATATGTATGCCTATTTTTTCTTGGGCACTCCTTATGGGACGTTAAATGTTGTAATGTTAAGTTGGTGCATCAATTGAAGTTCAATGAACAACAGCAAGTGGGTGATTTGGACCAGATATTACTAATAAAGCCGTATATAAACAATTTCCAGATATTACAATATTGTCAGATACGGCAAAATACTGATACACAGTGTGGACTGTCAGTGTACGCGATTATGAAAAGTGTATCTAAAAATCTTACAATTTAGTTGTCAAATTATCGATTGACAATAACATTGTCTTGTAGCCAGATTATTGTACACGAAAAAGGTTCAGATTTGATACCAGATATATGTATTTATACTGAAGGATAGGTTAGATTAGATTATGTAGTGGACCCTACTAAAAGACAAGACCCCAATTAAGTAATACCACAATTAATGTCCATTGCGGAGATCGCACGTTCCCTAATTGAATGTTATTGTAATTGGTAATTATAACCCTTCAGCCATGATTACAACCTAGTTTCTCACACCACTTATGTTGGGTGTGTTAATTTTATACAAGAGTGGCGGAAACTACAGTTTAAAGTTGACACCGAAAGACAGATTTTTTGAGATACTTTTCATGGCAATTTTATTTACTCTCAGAGTTATTGCCAGAAATCCGCTGAGGATAAGTCGCAGAGAAATATATTTTTCATATTTCGTTTTGGTGGAGATGTTTGACATAGGGTTTGAACCGAGTCTGCAAGTCTAATAAGGCAACACACTACCTGCTAGACTAAGGCGACTTCATCCTCTTCTTTAGATACCAAAATTAATATCCATTGTGGGGAACAAACATTTCCTAAAAGAAACCAAACTGATTTCAGAATAAAGGTATTCCCCGACTTACGACCGAGGTAGGTTCCTGGACATCGGTCGTAAGTCGAATTTCATATAAAAAAATTTAAGAATAAAATTACATACTGTACTACTAAATTTGAGGGTCTGAAGAAATGAAACTATATTTACTTATATTTATATATAAAATTTATGTTTTAGGAATTCCCCGCAACTACATATTTGTCTTCTTTAAGTATTTTCTATGAAAAAAATTAGAAAAAAAAATGGTCGTAAGTGCGAATAGTCGCAAGTCGGGGACTACCTGTAAATCCTTATGGAGTTCAGTAAAACATGACAAAAAATGCCACATGACTTGACTGACAGTCTCTGCTCCTCTTTACATCCACAGCTGCTGTAGAGGTCTTTCGCCAAGTCTATCGAGAATGTGAATTACCATTCAAGGCTTTTACAATATTATGCGTACCTTTCTGCTGTAAACAAAGTTGAGCCTTTGCGTAAAATGAAAGTCTAACCGAGACAATCGGAACACCCATATTCTGTAATATGTTGGGGATTGTGAGCTCCTTACAGGCCCTGGCCAGTTCCTCTGCAATGCAATATACGACGATATCCCTATGTCTTGAAACTCAGTTAAAAGTTACCGTTAAATGATTTAAAGTTTCCCCGAGGAATAATCGGCATTCAGGGACGAGAACGGACGGTTAAAGTCTTCAAGTATATAACTGACTAGAAGTCTGAACAAAATTTATTTCGTGCATTAAAGATGCTCTGATACATCAGCTAGTAAACGTTATAAATTTCCCTTGAAAATGTAGATTTAGTTTTCAACAGAGAAAAGATCCTGTATTCAAAAGTTTCAAATCCTTTTTAATTACAATTTTTTGTTATGGTTAGACTGCAATTTTTTGATAATGAATTAAATTTTTAGAAAGATTTTTAGAATTAAAAAGTCACCTGAGAATCTTAAATTATTCTATTGAGTGTTGGACGTTTGGAACGATTTATACTTGACAATGAACAGACGAGAGAAAACATGTGCGATTTAATTTTCTAATTTTGAAACAGCACTTAAGGAATGACTCCCATAAATACAAAAATTTGTGGTAATACTAGGTGCGATTTTATTATATTGAGGGAGAGGGTATAGGGCTACTAGAGCTTATTGTATTTATAAAGCTTAAGCAGTTTGAAATGAAATCGTAATAAAGTTTTAATTATTCGGTATTGTATTGTACAATACCATTTTACCAAGTAACATATTTTCATTTTTTAAGGTCTTTCACAAAATCTATACCCAATCTTAATCTAATTATTTACTTTGCCTTGTTTCAAATAAATTTTTCCAGCTAAACAGATCTGCTATAGCAGGGAGTGGAATGATAGCAGGCAACAATTTTGCTGCAAGAATTTTGCAGCAACAATTTGCTTGTTGAAGCGCTTTCTTTAAAATAATCTGTTCCATACACAAACCTGTCTTCGTTTTTTGAGAGATTGTTGTGTTGCCTCTATTGTGTTTGCAGCATAAGGCGAGTGATTATATAACCTAACTTAAGCAGATAGAGGCCTAAGTCTATGGTAGAACAGCTAACATTTCTAATTATGTTGTCGCTTTACGACGACTTGAATTTCTTTATAGACGTTTAAGATAAAAATACTTTTTTAGCGGGGGATAGCATAAAATATGGAAAAAGAATACAAAGCAATTGCATTTACTAATGAGCGTGGGACTTATTTACAATAAAAATTATTATGTTTTTAAATTTAATTTCAATTAATTTTTATATGTTCAATTAAATTTTATTAATTTAAACAAAACATTATAATTTAAACTACGCCCTTTTTAATGCTGCCTTAATAACATCATGTTTTTCTCATTCCGTTTGTTTGTTTACAATTTGAAATTGCTGTTCACTTAATACTTAATTTAATATTGCAATTTGTCAGCTTAAATATTTCCACACTTGGCCCATTTGGCAAACGACAAATGATGCAAAAATTTTCCTAAAAATTTTTCTCCTCTTATCCTTAACGTCGGAGAATTTCTTCGTTTCATTGCTTTTCCCACTTACTACTTGAATATTTGTTTGTTGTTATTTTTGTTATTTTTTTTTTCATTTTTTTTTTTAAGATTACAACAATAACGATAATAATCTTCTTTGTTTATAATTCAAACAACAATTCCACATCATTTGGTAATAAGTAATCCAGAACAAGTAAAAGAAAACGAAAGAGAAAGAAAAAAATAGAAAAAAATCTAAAAATAATAACAACAAATAAGAAAAAATCTAAATGAAAGAGAGTGTACTCTCACACATACATACAAATATCCATAGTTATGTAAATATATAAAATAATGACAACAATTTGTTACATGTACTAACATTTCTGGATAAAACATAATAATAATAAAACAAAAGGCAGATAAAGAAAGAGAAAAAATAAACTACCAAAGAAAAGTAATAATCCATCCACAAATATATTTAAAGGCAAATCCAAAGCTAAGGAGAAAATTAAAAACACAAGTATAGGGTCATTCAAATTTGAGTTTCATTTCCTAGAGGGTTGACTATTGTCTACCGATTTTTCTTTTATTTTCTCTTTTGATAGGTGTCTGACTTTAATTCTACTCGACCATCGATAAGAACAAATTATTCAAATCTACTACTACTACAACAGATTTGAGAAACGGTTCATGGCAATTTGATTTACTCTCAGAATTTTTACCACAAGACTACATACATAATTGGCCATTAAAACCCTTTAGTCAGGATTACGACTTAGCTTCCCACATCACTTATGTTGTGTGTGAGTGGTGAGGGATCTATAGCTTAAAGTCGAACAAAAGATTTTTGAGAAATTTTTCATGGCAATTTTATTTACTCCTCTGGTGAGAGGAAACCGGCGAAGAAGTATTTTTCATATTTCGTTTTGATGTCTGACCTGGGGTTAGACCCGTGGTCTCACATCTAATAAGCAAGCCAACTCACTATCTACTAGACTACGGCAACTTCTTATGCTTTAAAGAAATTATTAAAGAAAATCGAAATTTGTTGGAACTCACAGCCATTGGTCTTATCTGCAAACAAGGATTAAGTGTTCCACAGTTTAGCTAGTGCATAAATGAATATCAAACAAACACCAGCAACACCAACAATAGCTTTATTAAAGGCACTGTCAAGTTCATGTTATATACACAATGTGCCACGCATGACCAGTTACGAATTGCTTTGGGAAAAGGCAGTTATAGGAGACATAAACACAAAGAGTTTCGTTGAAGCAAATTTGGATGGATTGTATACATATTCCTTAATCGAGCTTAGCTATTTTATTACCACGGCCTTATTTACGCTTTTCAAGGAAGTAAAAACAGAGAGATACTAAAAACTACTTGAGGACGATTCATACAGAATCTTTAACAACATCGTCGAGTTCAGATATATAGCTTCACGATGACAAAGATAAAAATAACTTATGGACTACCAAGGAGCAAATATTCCATATTCTTGGTATGTGTTTTCGTTGAAACTTTATCTGGAAGTCCTCCGAAATGTTTACAACTTTTAGGGATTATCATGTCAAAGTCCACAAAACTATAAATTCATTACATACATACATAATTGGTCATTACAAGCCTTTAGTCAGGATTACGTCCTAGCTTCTCACACCACTTATGTTGTGTGTGTGTTAATTTTACGCATGAGTGGTGGGATCTACAGTTTAAAATCGACTCCGAACGACAGATGTTTTGTGAAACTTTTCAAGCATTTTTTTACTTACTCTCAGAGTTTTGGCTAGCAATCTGCTGAGAGGAAGTCGTTGAAGAAATATTTTTTTATATTTCGTTTTGATGTCTGACCAGGGGTTTGAACCAATAAGCCAACACCAACTACCTACTAGACTTCGGCGACTTCACTATAAATTTATTACCAATGAAATTGCTTGGGAAAACTTTTTTACGGAATTTTCATACAATTTGGGGTTAAGATCACTACTTTTTGTGGGACTATATTATTTCATTCCTACTAGAGTTATGCAATGTGGAGGTTACCGGCCTTGAATAAGTTGGAAAAAGTAGGCTATGTATTAAGACATTGGACTTTCACATACATTGTCCGACTACTAATCGTATTACAGGCGAACTTATTGTCATATTGAAAGCATTTGGATGGTGATATTTTTATTGAAATCTCGTGAACTATCACATACTAACGCTATGCGGGTATTTATCCTTGTCCATCAATGTCCTGTATATTTATTTCTTGTGTAGTTTCAAGGCTATAGATATAACGTTGTGAATTGAATTGGCCAACATCCTACCTACTAGGCTATGGCGACTTCACCTACTAGACAATCAACAGAATGCTAAGCGTTATTTTCAGTGAACTAACACCACTTCTTATATTTTTTGTATAAAAGTGTATCATGCCATACCCCAGGGGGGGGGGGTGGCTAACTTACTTGGTGATATCATTTAAATTAAAATTTAGCACAAATAAAGTTTTAGTACAAGACAAGGTAAATATTGGATTAAATTACACTATGCGACAAAATAAAAAAATTATATACACCCGGCTAATGACATAGTGTAGGTTGTGAGTTTTGTTAAGTAGATCTCAAAAATATTTTTTTTTATATTTCTCGAACCCTCCAAACTTTTTTTTATTTGACAAAAACTGATTTTTTAGACTTTACGCACACATTTTTGGATTACTCAAACATTTCTGACCCGATTTCCAAAATTTATATCTTGTAGGAAAGGGGAGAGATGGACCTTTAAACATATACATACATCTATTATTTGACTTAATATGCTATGTGTTTTGCTGAGGTAAACTTGGGAAATGCGAATTTTTTTCATATTTTTCAAGTTTGTCCGTTCATAGTAGCAAACTCTACTTAAGCAGTATGAAATAAGTGATAACATTCTGAAAGTGTATTATCTTGTGAAGAGATTGGGACTTAGTTTGATCAAATCGGACAAAAATTACCGTAGTTTTTATATAAATAGTATAACAGTCGTGTTATATTTTTTATATACATATGTCATCTCATCAAATGAACTTTTATTTCAAAAATTTTCAGAATTTTTGATGGATCTTGATTGTTTATCACAAAATCTGCCAATTTCACGTTTGAGCCACTACCAGAAGTTGGCCAATGATTGCGCAAAGAGAAATAATAATATTTGCAAAAAACACAAATATTATCCGACTTCTGGAAGACGTGCAAACGTGAAATTGACACATTGTGCGATAAAAAATCAAAATCCATCAAAACTTTTGAAAATTTTTGAACTGAAAGCTCTTTTGATAAGATCACATATATAAAAATATAACACGACTCTTATACTATTTAAATTTTAACTACGGTAATTTTTGTCCGATTTGATCAAACGAAGTGTCAATCTCTTCACAAGATAATGTACTTTCAGAATGTCATCGCTTATTTTATATTTTTTAATTAAATTTTGCATTTAAGGATAGCTAAACTTGAAAAAACAAGAAAAAATTATATTTTCCAAGTTTACCCCATCAAAACACATAACATATAAGTTTGAATAAAACGTTTTTGTATACCGTTTTAAAGGCTAATCTCTCCCCTTTCTAAAAAACTTTGGATTTTTAAAATAGGTTCAAACATATTTGGGTAGTCAATAATTTTGTGTGAGAAGATCAAAAAAACCGTTTTTGTCAAATAAAACAAGTTTGGAGGGTTCGAGAAAAATCAAAAAAGGATTTTTTAGTTCTACTCAACCTAGTGAATATCTTAGGCTATGTAGGTGCTCGGGTGTATTTTCACTGTCGCACCGTGTTATTTTTTAAGCCTTTTTCTTTGATCATGTTTTTTTCTTATTATTAAAAACCTTTCATAAATGCTGCTGCTATGTATGTTACAAACCAAATTAAAATGTAAGCATTCCTTTCAACTAAAAATACATAAGAAAAGCTAATTATAAGCCAATAGTGTACCAACTATACTATACATGGAGATAAACAATCAAAAAAAATATGAATTTTTGTATGAAAATTTTAAATTAAAAATGTTACGATATATTGAAATGCATACATATGTTTGCATGCAAATATAAATAAATATGTTCAAATAGTAATAAATATAAACATACAAACATATGTATGCACTTTTGTATTTATAGACAAACGTATGCAACTGCTGATTCATTATAATGAAATGAAATAAGAAAAAAAAATTAAAATCCACATACCCTTTCAACTCTTATACACTCATACATCTGCACTTTTGTACACTACATACACATACATAAGTGTAAATTAAACTTTGTATATGTATATGATGGTATGCATATACACATGAACGTATGCATGTGTGAGTTTTAAATTAAGTGAGAAGTAATAAAATACAGTATGTGGTCCGTTTGTTTGTACGGGGATCATTTCTTAATTAATTAAAAAAATATTATTTTAAATAAACTGAAAAAAAACTTGTATTCATTCATATTCCATATTTTCATACACACACACTCGTACTCACAACAGCTTCGAAAAATGAACAGATATAAACGCAAGTATACTATTTAACAGCTGGTTTTAAACTTATCTACTATACAGTGGAATAATAAAGAGAACAGAACCATATGTTGAGCAAAAATATGAGAAAAATTTAAATAAAAAAAAACACAAAAACAAAAACAAAAAAATATTTGACCCTCAAAATTATCGCCATTAAAAGTTGTATTTGTTTGCCCGAATGTTGTCGGTGCATATCTCGTATTCACACACAATTAAACAGGATCATTATTATTATGAGTAAATCATTTTATATTTGTTTTTTAAAAGAATTATTTGAAATGAAATCGAAAAATAATTTAAAATATTAGCGCAATACATAGATGGATGTTCTTTGGTTTTAACATTGCCAATAACATAGTTTATCATTTTCGTAACATTATTTTAAAACATATTTTTGAAAATATTTTAGGTAGCATTAATTGTCCTGTACAGTGATGTGCTTCAACAAAAATTTCGATAAGATCCCTAGTTTGAGCTGTTGTTTCAGTCTATAATGCACATCAAGCTACTCTTGGATAGTCTGATGTATTGCTATGTCCCGTCCTTCGTACTCTTTATCAATTTATTTATCTATCAGCTCATTCCCTACCGGAAAGCTTTTTCAAATTGAAAAAAACAGAATGCAATTCAACAAACCATGGATGGTCCAACATTCCTGGTTGCCGAATTACAAAACTGCTGTGTACAGCAGGGGACGACAGAAAAACCAAGAAACCAAGTAATTTTAACGTATTACTCCAGCTATTGCCTGTTTTTGCTGACTAGCTCGTCCTGTTCTTCTAGGATTACTACAGAAGCTGCCAGGATGTAAAAGAAACGGAATCGGCACAACACCTTCTAAGTGAACAGAAGTCATAGATTTTTAGGTGACAGAACGCCAGAAGATCTGGACATGGTGGCGAACATGTCACTAAGGAAACTGGTGGGTGACATCCGGAGCTCGGGATGGTTCAAATAAGCCAATAACAGATTATGACAAGGGGACTTGCCTCAGACTGAGTAACACAATGGCCATATGGGCCACCACTGTGTTACTAAACTTGTCTGTGAACAGTAAGCTACCCGCTAACCTAATCTATCAATTCCTGAACCTTTCTTTAAATTAAGTTGAACAGTAGCTCTGTGAAGTTCCGAAGTCGCCGTAGTCTAGTAGGCCAGGTCAGACATCTCGATCAAAACGAAATATGAAAAAATATTTCTTCGGCGACTTCCTCTCAGCAGATTTCTCCTAAAAACTTTACAAGTAAAGCAGTAATGCCAGCGGATTTCTGATAAACACTCTGAGTGTAAATAAAATTGCCATGAAAAGTTTCTAAAAAATCTGTCGTTCGGAATCATCTTTAAACTGTAGGTCCTGCCACTCTTGGATAAAATTAACACATACAACATAGGTGGTGTGAGAAAATAGGTCGTAATCCTAAGTGAAGGGTTGTAATGATCAATTATCATTATCAATCAAACATGGGTTGTAGCTACAGCAGGTGGCAGTTATGCCACATGACACTTATTGGGAGAGAAGACAGTCATTAAATAGTCAACAAACAGATAACCTCTCTGTTACGCAACCACTTATGGAGTTTCGCAAAGGATGTTTAAATGTAATGTTACTAGTTGCGCGTCGTAAGGAATTCTTTGACTTAAGCCTGATTTTTCTTTGAGGACTCTGTGCTGTTTTCCATGCTCTCCAAGCAGTTCTATTCTCAGCAATTCACCTTTCAGCATTGACAGAAAAATTCCATTATTTTACATTTACCGCTTGATAGGAGAAGTATAATGAAAACTTGTTTCAGATTTTTATTTAAATTTTTGATAGAAATATTCACATCCTCCACAGTTCTCAGTCGTACAATATTGTAAGATTTCTGTGAGCAATTCTAAAGTTCTGTGTTGAAATGTTTGATGTTTTCTTACTTTAATTTGTCTGCTTGAAAATTAAAAATTAAATGTCAGTTTATTGCAACATAGTCAACATTATCAACATCCTTTATTTAATCCAAGCCTACCAGACACACACTGTTGACTACAATAGACTTCAAAGTAGATTTAAAAACTATAAATTCTCTCTGGTACAGTAACTGTGACCTAATAAATCTAAAATTTTAATCATAATCCGGCCCCCCACATGAAAATAAGAAACATAAAAAGAAACTTTTCCAATTTGAAAATGTAATTGAAATGAACAAAATTCATGAAACGTATGTATACGAATATGCATGCCTAAGGCCTGAAGTTTTCTTTTTTTTTTTGCCAAAAAACAAAATGAAAAAAGGTTACAACTTTTTGTTTGTGTTTCCCACAGTATATACTTACATATAAGGGCAATAAGAAACAAAGGTCATTTACTTTGTTATACACACATATCTATGTACGTACATTTATTAGCCTTTATTAATTTAAGTTCTGGCTAAGGGGGGTATTACAATCAGAAGAACACATTCTACCGAACATGAATAAATATGAGAAAACAATAGTTTGAGGGCTAAGCGATAAACATGTTTAAGTCAGGTATTTAAATCCCATTTAGTCGGCATAATCTTCGAACTATTGGCACAACACAGTAGCACAATATATTGCCAAATCCCAACATGTTTCTTTTTTTTTGGTAAATCCTTGCCCTGCTACTTAAAAGCGTTTGCGGTCATTAAAGCAATAAAGAGGGACCAGTCGACTGGAAACCGTAATTTTTCGGATTTACACTTTGGTTTTGTACTTTTTTTTCTAACGTTTTTTGATTTATTTGTCCAAGGATTGGATAACATGGCATATTAAAAAATGGTTTAAAAATTTACTGGTAAGATACCGTATGGTATGCTAATATTTGGTAGCAAAACAGATGACCATGGTTAATTAGGCAGCTAAAAACAATTAAAATGTTGAACGCAAAAAAAATGCAATCGAAGTTCTTCGGCTTCAAAGCTTTTTTTTTTGCAAAATTCATTTAAAAAATTTAAACATATCGGAAGAGCTTAGAATCACTAAAGTTACAATTATCGATAAATCTGTAAAGGGTATGTCTACAGGACTCAGAAGTCGCCGTAGTGTAGTAGGTAGTGTGTAGGCTTATTAGACGTGAGCCCACGATTCACGAAGTATGAAAAAATATTTTCTTTGGCGACTTCTGCTAGGCAGATTTCTGGCAAAAAACAGTTCTCACAAATCTGTCGTTCGGAGTCGACTTTAAACTGTAGGTCCCGCCACTCATGTATAAAATTAACACACACAACATAATCGTAATCTTGACTAAAGGGTTGTATTGATCAATTATGTATGTATGTATGTATTGCAGGGCTCTTAGTGAAAAGTCGTTATGAGGCATTCCCAGTCTCCTGGCGTGAATAAGCAGAGGCGTGTTATAATTGCTGTTGGGTTTCTTAGATGATATCTTGATAGGCTTAATGTAAAATCTAGTTGACATACATCCATGCCAGATTTGTCTGGTGTCTCTACAAGTGTTTTCATTATCCCATCTTACTTTTGGGAATGAATGGAGTTTTTGTGAGATCATCTCTCCAAGAAAATGCCAATATCTTGTAAGAATTTAATTTAATTTTCCGTGATGCCAGCTATAGTAAGTGCGTCGGCTTTGTTGTTACCTTCGATGTCCCCATATCCAGGAAGCCAATTGAGCGTAACCATCAAATGACTCGCTTTCTCCTCCAGAGACACCCGACATTTTTGGACAATGTTATATCTTCTCTAAGGATCTAATGGCCGATTTAATGTCAGTAAATATATGTACGTATGTATATCACCACAAGTTATAATCTGCAACAAATGGTCTAATGTTCAGAATGTTCTCAGAAGATTCCGCATCCGACTTTATTACTAGATTTGGTTCCATTCAACTTAAATGACTTTTCTTGCAAATTGTAAACCATTATCACAAAAGAATTTATCTGGTATCATCATTGTAAAGCAAGGATAGAAAGCAAGTTCAGCTATCGAGTAGTTGATAGGTATATTCAGACCAACTATTATCAAGATTTTGGCACGACCATAGTTTCTGTACTTTCATGCTCTTATGGCGCTAGGTTTCATTGCCCCATTCGCAGCCGTTTCTGTCGCCAACATGTATGATGGTAATGTAAGAAATTCGAATCCATAACCTATTTTCCTAATTCCAACACAATGCACTGCTTGAGTAGGAGTCATCCTCTGAGAGTTGGTCTTATAAAAAAAATTGTATTACTGATGATCTGGTTTATACTCGTACGTATATTGCACACAATATCCTGGATATTACAGGTATTCTGATTGTTTTTGTTTCACTAGAAATTTTTTTTAAAGAAGTGTCCTTAATTCTCGCACAATTGCTGTGACAGGAGCAATGGGTGCCGCGCTCTTGATATACATAACTAGAGATTCTTTACCTTTAATCTTCTGACGTTCATTGTTGAACTCTTTAAGTAAAGATTGCTGCAATAGCAACACTTATTCTGGGCTCAGTTTGGTCTCATTTAGGGAATGTTTGATCACGGTTTAAATGTTAAATCTGGTATCAGAAGGCCAAACGACTGGTCTAATTTATTATATTTTAATGCTGCAGGCATTTCTGGAATCGATTTGCTTTGGTTGAATAACTGAACACATTGTTTACATTCTAGCAAACATAAAAATAACCTTTTCAGAGCAATAACATATAAATTGACGTTTTGTTGGAAACAATTACAGGAAGTCGCCTGTTCCAGAAATTGATCTCTTTGTAGTTGAAAATTTCATTGAGTTTTCGTTGTATTTAATAATTTCTGAAAATAAATTGAAAAATAAAAGATAAAAGAATATGTTTCCTCCGTCTACTTAAGCTTACGTTTACATAGGGTTTTTAAGTTCGAGATTCTTTTCAATTGTGTTCTTTTCTTTTAGGTGGAAAGCATATAATTTTCAATTGAACTGGCAGAACTTTGAAACTACATTCCTGAAAATTGTGGTTATTAAGCGTAGGGTGCTGTTCGGTTTCAGTAAAGATAAGTTCCCTCTCTAGTATTCCATAAGCAATCAAAAAACTTCCGCATTGCATTAACGCTGCACAAGTTGCAAGTGTGTAATATATTAGTCGTTGGGTCATTTTGCTACAAAAACTTTGGATATAGATTTCAAGGGCGAATAATTTAAATGAAATTATGAAACAAATTGAAAGCTTAGCTAACCTTGGGATCATTTTATGTTCATCCGTAAACCAACAAACGAAATCTAACTCTTTGTCGTGATATTGCCAAGATAGGACCTGTAAATAAGTAAAAACAAGTTTATTTGTTTTTATTGCCAAGTGCGCCAAGAAGCGCACAGTTTGGCTATATTTTATTAATTGAATTCTTATCCCTAAAATTACCCAGTATTTATACATAAATAATGCTGATCAAGCATTATGTCTACAGTGAAAGGTATAGCAAGAATTTCAAACAATTATTAAAAATATGAAAGTATGAATATGTCCAACACTAACAGTGTTGACAGCATTGACTATTAAAGGTTATAGTGACCAATTGTGTATTTATATTTGCTTGTAGTTATGCGTCCATTAGATACCTGGTGAATTTGTACACCAAAAAATTTTTTTTCGTCAAAATTGTTTCATAAAATTCTCAGGATTAATTTGAGGCATCAGACCTTTAATGGAACCTAAGTTTGCCATGGTTAAGGCGAATGCCGATATTTTTCATATCATTATCATTGGCATTATCATTGTCATTATCGTTATCATTATCATTAGCATTATTATTATTATTAATATATTGTACTAATATTCAATATTTATTTACCATTAATATATTGTAAAGAGCTATCCATTTCGTGGTTTCAAAAGTATGGGAATTCGACATCTGTCAAACTAAGTTGTGAAACCAATTTTTTTCTTTTCAATTAAAAGTCTGACATTGACGAAAATGGATTGCTTAACGATCACACAATGCATAAAAATTATCAAAACCTACTACAAAAATGGTGATTCTGCCACAGCCACGTATCGTGCTTTAAGAGGAGATTATGGTTTACATAATCGTCCAACTACGCAAGCAATTGGCAAAATTGTGAAGAAATTTGAAGAGACTGGAGTGGTTACAAATATTGAAAGGCCTGTGCATCATCGTTTCGCTCGTTCCGCTGAAAATATCGCTATTGTAAGTGAAAGTGTTGCCGAAGACCCGAATGTGTCGATTCCTCGTCGTTCTGAGGAATTAGGACTGTCTTACGGCACGTTATGACTTTTTTGCCTGCTATTGAAGAATATGACTTGGAGAATATGTGGTTTCAACAAGACGGTGCCACATGCCACACAACTCGAGCGAATATGGCTTTATTGCAAGAGACATTTCCTGGCCGCGTAATTTCTCGTCGTGGCGATATCAACTGGCCACTAAGATCATGCGATTTGACAGCATTATGCAGATAAACCTTCAACTCTTGAGCACTTAAAAACCAACATTCGTCAAGTTATGGCTGAGATACCGCCAATATGTGTCAAAAAGTGGTCGAAAATTACCTCAAAAGAATCAATGCTTGCAATACTCGCATGGAGGTCATTTAAATCATGTAGTGTTTCACACATAATGTCAAGGTTCAAACTTTACAATAAAAAAGAAATATCATGAAAAAAATATTTTATATGTGTTTTATTTACGTTTACTTTTGAAACCACGAAATGGATAACCCGGTACATAAAAATATTACAATCCACAATGTATGTTTAATATGCATTTGAAAAATAAACTCAAATTAGAAAAACCCTGTATATTGTATCAGATTATTAATATTAAAATTAGGCTTTTATTATTTTTTAATGCATATCCATTATATAGGCATACATACATAAATGCAACATACATACATATACATATATGATATGTATGCTTTATTTAACAATTATTTGTAAACATTTTCTCCTCTTATATATTTTTTTTTTGCCAGGCTACCCTTAGGGACGAAACCTAATTCTGTATGTGTTCCCTTTAATATGAATTTACAATTTTTTTCTTCTTTTTTTTGGCTTTTATCTGCAAAGATTACTCTTCTCGTTTTATTATTATTATTATTAAATTATTATTTCTTTTTTATATATTTTTTTTCGATTAGAAACTCAGAGTTTTGTTTTCGTGCTAAGGCTTATTTTCAATGTGTAACTTGGGAATACTTTGGGAGCGTTAAATCTGAAATAATTTTTACATTTTCTTTGTAAAACCCTTAAGGCATAATATTTACTTTGAGTATATGATTAATGTTGGGATAATATGTTTTTTCTTTTCTGTTTTTTTTTTTTTTTTTTTGTAAAGCGTTTGTTACATATTTCTCTTTAATTGGCAAAAAAAAAAGGAAATGGTATACAGGTATGAACATATGTATGTACGTGTATTGATGCAAAATTATTCGATACTTTCAATGTTTTGTAACTGAAATAACGTTTCGTTGAAAATAAAAAAGAAATTATTTTTCATACTTTGTTCTCAGGTTTCCTTTTACATATTTCTGCTTAAATTCCGTGGAGTACTCTATACAGTCAAAGAAAAAAGTCTGCATACAGCAGTGTATGTAAAAAAAATGTTGAAAATGTTATAGCGTTGTTTAAGGCAGTTGCAATTAAGAACGTTTAAAGACAAAAACGAATATAAAAAATTGGCTATTATTACAAAAAACAAAAAAGTCTACATAAACAGTGTATGTAGACTTATTTCTTTGACTGTAAATGCATGCATACACTTGTACATTAAAAGGTTTACTTTATAAGGCAATCTAATATTTCGTATTACTTATCCGTCTTATAGCAAGTTTTTTGTCTAATATAAGCTAACGTTCGAGTCATTTTCGTCCATTATAATATCGGAAAATGTGTTATAAATATTACGATTTTTATAATTCATTTACCAATAAAAAGTTATCTATATATGGTTTATAGCTCGTGAGATTAGCTTCAATGAGTTTCCCCTAGTAAAAAGTCTCATAAATAAGTAATCGGTTAAATGTTGATCTTCGTTATACCTAGAGTTCTTGGGTTTAACAAGCTCAGCACTACATGAAACATTGCTATGCATTCTATTTAATGATCGGGGCTAAAGATTTAGAATGTATTTTTTGGCTGCTGATATTTAATATCATACTGGATTCGGTTATTAAGTTAACACGTATTTTAGCTCATAATTGGCCGACTTTGAAATCTAAATCACGATGTTGATATTTATTTATTCACCATTAACGTATGAGAGATGTTTGAAGTCACCATAATCTAGTACGTAGTGGAGTGGTCTATCAGACGCGAGCTCGTGCTTCAAACCCCAAATAGGATGTGCAACAAAACGAAATATGAAAAAAATATGTCTGCGGCGACTTCCTCTCAGCAGTTTTCTTGCAAAAATTTTGAAAATGCATAAAATTTCCAAAAATCTGTTGTTCGAAGTCGACTTTAAACTCTATGTCCCGCCACTCATAGATAAAATTAATACACACAACATGTATGATGCGAGAAGCTAGATCGTAATCCTGACTAGAGGGTTGTGATGATCAAAGGATTGTAATTGGATCAAATAGCGAATGAAGAAGGATTGCATTCAAAGGCGGCATAATAAATAATTTATATAAACCATTTAATAATGTTGGAGTCGGTGTAATCTAGTACGTACACTACCTACTACATTATTAGACGTCAAGCTTGGCTTATTAAACGTCAAGCTATGGTTCAAAGCCCAGACATCTGTAACAAAACGAAATATGAAAACATATTTCTTCGGCGACTTCGCTTCAGCTGACTTCTGGCAAAAACTCTGAGAGTAAATCAAATTGCCATGAAAAGTTTCTCAAAAACCTATCATTCGGAGTCGACTTTAAACTTTAGGTCTCGCCACTCATGCATAAAATTAAAACACGACACTGTGAGAAGCTAGGTCGTAATCCTAACTGAAGGCATTCGTAAGATTACAATCAGTATGAAGAAGTACACAAAAATATAAGTCTGCACTATTTGTCGAAAATGAAACCTGACCGAATACCGCCAAGAGAAGACTACAGATAGGTATTCATCAGTAAATGCTTCATATTCATATGCGGGATATTCCAGCTTAACACAGTCAACATCAATAGTGAAATAAATTAAACATAAAAAATGAAAGTGGATCGGTCATACTACTAAATAGGATTTTTATAATATTGTTCCGTTCCGGACGATTATATAATGCGAGTACAGGCTGCTAAAAATGAAAATCTGATGGCACGAAGTTGAATAGTAGTAGTGTTCCAAATATTAGCAATTTATTGGATATATTAAGCATACATTAGTATTCATTAAGAATGAACTGATTTGATGACCAGATAACTACCTTACCACAAAATCCCATTGAAAACCATACGGAGATCCAAGAGTCTATATAAATGCTACCTATATGGGGAATAGGAGTATTTTCGTGGCCACGACCGAGACCAAAATTTATAATAAATTCCACACGATATTCCACACCATGGGTAACATTACTTGAACAGAAGAGAGAACTTCCTTGACCTCTAGCATGAGTTTATTTTTTTAGACTTGTCTCTTCTAGGCTCAAAATACTTCCGTATATTAAAGAAGATTAAAAGTCTTCAAACCGAAAATCAAATAATTAGAAACGCTTTGGCTTTAGATGCTTAAGAACAGAGTAAAGTAACATACAAGAGTTTGATAAGTAAACGGTTCGCTTTCAAACGGGAATTCAAATGGGACACTGCGCTCGGCCTGCTCCACAAGGATTACTGTAGAAGTTGCCATGATGTGGAAGAAACGAAATCGGTACAACATCTTTTATGCTAGTGGCCTGCACTTGATTGGTTTTTGCGTGATAGAACATTTGAAGATCTGGGCATGGTGGCGAATGTGCCACTAAGAGAACTGGCCGCGGGACTTTCCTTACACTGTGTAACACAATGGGCAGTATGGGCTAGCTACCCAATAACCGTTAAGTGGTATAATAATGATACTGAGTTTTACTCGTAAACTTTAAATGAAAAATATCGGTTGATTGTTTTGCCGCAATACGTTCTACTCTTTTACCAGCCACATCATCATCACATTACCGTATTATTTCTCACATTTGTTGAGTTGGTATAACCACAATTTGAAGGTGTCTTAAATTACTTTTGTGGTTTTCTTATTCACTTATTTGTTCCCAAAAAAAAAAACGAATAAAAACAAGAATGTAATGAAAAAATAACATTTTCTCTCCTCTCTTTATTTGTAAGTAGTTTTCTACACACAAGCAGAACATTTTAGAAAAAAAAAAACGAGCAAATGTTTAAATTTTAAAAAAATATCATTCGAACTTTATTGCAACAATATTTCTAACATTTAGACATTCATACGAAAGAAAAAAAATTCGATTTTTTTTTGTTCTAAAACACAACCGAAATTTCGACAAATGGTAGTCATATTTGCCCAAAATTCAACATTTAAACGAACATTTTTATAATGGACTTTCATTTTATTTTTGTGGTTTTATTGTGAACATTTTATTACAAAACATTTCATTCTAGAAATTGAAAAGCATTTATCAAGAAACCAAAGAAGATGAAAAAAAACTGTAGGATTTATACACAGTATTTTGCCAGAACCCCAAACATTAGATTGATTTTTGTCTTCACCTTCCCTACTTTAATCTTTATTTTTTTCTCACTCCTTCTCTAACTCTCCCTCTCAGCCAAAGGCATTAGAAAGTGTGCGTATTGCATGCTCCTTGGCCGTAAATATTTGTTTGTGGTTTGTGGTGTAAAGAAGTTTAAATATTTTGATATTCGTTTTCATTTTCATTTTTTTTTTTATTTCTGCTCATTTCTCTAAAAGGTTTGATAAAATTCCAAAGAAAAAAGAAAAAAAAACAGAATGACTGTTTAAATGACTGGGTAGGCTAAACTAAATGATTTTCAGTAATTTTCAATCATCAATCTTAAGCATTGTGTGGTCGGTTACTCTTCGAATTTGAAAACCTAAAAAAATAAAATGTTTGTCTGTTGCTTGGGTTTTCGGTCAATAGAGTTTTGTGCAGAGAATTGTGGTGTTTGTTGCCACTTGGATGGAATTAAGTTATAAAATGAGACTAGACACTATGAGTCTTAAGGCATTTGAAGTTTTTTCCTGGAACTTGATTCAATTAAAAAGTGTTTTTTACAGTTGCAAAGCATAATCGCCAAATGCGCAAAATGACCAAAAAATTTTTGTGTGAGAAAAGTTTAAGTGCTTAGGACTTAACAACTGGCAAATAATTGTTAAAGCCCCTTAAGCAATTTAAAACAATTTCACTTGTTCAAATCCAATAATTCATGACAGCTGGAAAATATTTCATCAATTATTGTTTGAAAAAAATTTATAATTGCCCAATGGATGCCATTAAATAAATTGTTAACAATATTTGCAATCAAAATCCGTTTCAAATAATTCACAGCAAAATGAAAAGTTCTAAAGAAACGAGTTAAGGTAACGCTTCTTTTGTTTCTGTTTTATACGGTTTTCTGCTATTATATCGGGTGGGCCATCTATCGGTTTAAATTAGAACCATCGGTTATTTCGAATCTGGCAAATACTGTCACAAAATTCAATATATTATCTGCACTGAACGTAATGAATAGATATACTCTTGAGCAACGTTAGAATTTATAAGGTTAATGAGAAACTGCACGATGATGTCGTTTCGGATGAAGCTCATTTTCATCTTGGTTGGTATGTACGTTAGTAAGTAAAATTGCCGTAATTGGGGTTCAGAAAACGAACACGTGGTCTTACAGAAGCCAATGCACTCCGCTTGTGGAGCGGAGGCCCACGGGAAACTGCAATATAATGCCGATTTAGCAAAAAAAAAAAATAATTCATCTTTTCGGATTAAGCTCATTTTCTTCTTGGTTGGTACGTTAGTAAGCAAAATTATTGTATTTGGGGCTCAGAAAACAGACACGTGGACTTATAGAAGCCAATGCACCCATTACGAATGACTGTTTGGAGCGGTTTGTCTGGCATCATTGTCCCATATTTCTTTGAAAATGAGGACAGCGCAACCATTATGATCAATGGAGACGCCTATTGAACCATGATATCCGACTTTTTTGTACCCGCTCTTCATTGTATTGATGTGAATGATGTTTGGTTTCAACTCGCCACACATCTCATGCCACAATCAATTTATTGCGTCAAACGTTTAATGGCTGTTTAATTAACCGAAATGGTGATGTCAATCGGCCGCCAAGAAGCTGCGATTTGATATCGTTAGACTATTTTCTGTGGGATGCCGTTAAAGAAAACTGTTATGCCGACAAACCAGTGCCAATTAAGTATTAGAATGACAACATTTGTGATGCCATTGCCGATCCCATACACTCGAGAAAGTGCACGAAATTTGGTCCGATCGAATGAGGTATTGTGGGGCCAGCCGCGGCAGCCATATGAATGAAATAATATTTCATTTCTAACTGGAACAATTTTACTTCACAAAAAAAAAATTTAAATTATTTGACAAAATTTCAAACCGTTTTTGTTTTATTGCATTTTTAAATTTAAACTTTCAAATGGCCCATCCTATACTATTTAATCACCCAGAACCAAGGCTCCATCATACTAGCAATATTATAAAAATGGTATTTAATAATTAACTGAATGAGTTAAACCTGATTGCTGCAAGTATTAGTAGGCAAAGTATTATTATAAGCAGACGTCGGCACTAATAGCCCCCGGGGGCCGAACAGCTTCGGCTTTTTACACACATAGGACACGAACATCAAAAATGTTAGTTAAAAAGAGCGTAAAAATGCATTCAGTTGTTTGTCAGCTTTGAAAGAAGAAGGTTCATGTCGCTTTTTTTCAGGTTTGAATTATACACCCAAAGAAATATTACGGTAGGATTCACTAATATTTAATGAGATTCACTGATAAGAATGAGAAATGATATCGATTTTTGGAAGAATATTTGTCAAGTTAAATACGCAGTCTTTAGGGATTTGGCGCTGTAAATTTTTTATATTATCCACTACATATACATATTATTAGGTTACACTTGAAAATATTACTAACAATTTTCCTCTGGGTTATCCACATGCTTCTCACAACTACGGTCACATTTTTATCATGTTCTCTTTGTGCTCTCTAACACAACGAAATATGAAAAATATATCCTTTGCGACTTCCTCTCAACAGATTTCTGACATTCATCAAAAATCTGTCGTTAGTAGTCGACTTAAACTGTAGGTCCAGCCACTTATTGATAACACAAGTGGTGTAAGAAGTACGGTCGTAATCTTGCTTCAACTGTTGTAATGACCAATTGTGCATTTTATCTGCGTAGAATATTGTTACTAAGTAATGACATGATTGGACATGAAATTTCAGGATTTTATTTTTACAAGTGTTTTCCAGTGACATCCGTTTATTTCCTTTAAGGAAATTAACGCTTACACAAAGCATCTCAGTCTTCATATTTAGTTTTAGATTTTAAAATTTTGCTTTATTTTTATTTATATCTTATTGATATCTTAATAAACAAGTTCTACTGCAGTATAGCAACAAGCAATTCTAAGGACTCCAATTCTTTGGAAAGGCTTTCACCGCCATTTATAACACATTTTCTGGAAAAAATAAATTATTTGTTGTACTCTTATCATTCTTTTCATATTTGCCTTTGAACTATTTCTACAGGACATACTTTCATTTGAATTTTACTCTCATTATACGATATTCTTTTATTCGATATTTTTCAATGCGTTCATTTGAATTTCATTAAGTTTATTAAAATTTATAAAAATAACAACATTTTACCTGCTTTTAAAAGGTAATTTAGAATAAATTTATCATTCAATTTAAGCAAATTGAAATAATTCAGAGAAATTATTTGTTTTTTTTTCCACCTGAAAACATGAGGCATCTATTTATTAGTAGATGCGTAGTCTACTAGGATTGATATTTACTGTTGTTGTTGTTGTCATTGTTAAATAATTAAATGTTCCATTATTTAAATGAAAAATAGTCAAATCAACTCAGAATGCTATGCATGTCAACGCATAAAACTCAACACAATTCAACTGGAAATTAAATCTTTAAACAATTCATTTGCAAATTAAATTTATTTCTTGTTTTTATTTTTATTTCTGGCCTTTGAAATGCTAAACAACAGCAACATCAACAACAGCAATTCAAATGAAATGGAAGAAATAAGAATAACAAGAAATAATAATAAAATTTAATAATTAAACAATTCCTTAAAGAATAATTTTTATTTTACAATAAACTGCTGCCATTTCATCATTTTCATTTTCATTTTGTATGACCATCAATCCAATCAAAATAAATGATATTTCAAGTTCGAGTGCATACTTAAGACACAACATAATACATACATAATTGGTAATTACAAACCTTCAGTGAGGACTACGACTTAGCCTCTCATATCACTTATGTTGTGTGTGTTAATTTTATGAATGAGTATTGGGACCTTAAGTTTAAGCTCGTCTCTGAACGCCAGATTTTTGAGAAACTTTTCATGGCAATTTTATTTACTCTCTGATTTTTTGCCAGAAATCTGTTGAGAGGAAATAGCCGAAGAAACATATTTTCATATTCTGCTGTTTAGGAGATGTTTAACCTGGGGTTTGAACCGTTGCCTCATGTCTAGTAAGCCAACACACTACCTTATATACTACGGCGATTTCACTTAACACACAATTAAAGTAGAAATTCATATCGTTTCTACATAATTCTGACAGGCAGTTTTAGTTCACATTTAATGTCTCCAGACTTTTCGGTTTGTTTGAATAAATCGTGTGCTTAGGACAACCACACAGAAAACTATCGATTGACATTAAATCTAGCAGTCTCAGAGAAGCAGCCTTTCGAGAAGTAATTCTTCTACTGAATTTCGTTTACAAAAATTTTATTGTTTCATGGACGGTTTGGTATGTTGCGCCATATTGTTGTAATCAAACGTACGCACATTGGCCATTCCAAACTTTTAGTCAGCATTAGAACCTTCTACCTTTTCATACCACTCATTTTAAGTGTGTTAACATTATCTATGATTGGCGAAGCCTACAGTTTAATGCCTACTCCGAACGATAGATTCGAGAAGCTTTGTCATGGCAATTCGTTGCACTTAGAGTTTTTGCCAAAAGGCACAATCGTAAATGTTCTATAACCAAATACTTACTTACTTACCCTTCAGTCAGGATTACAACCTAGTTTCTCACACCACTTATGTTGTGTGTGTTAAATTTATTTATAAGCGACGGGGCCTACAATTTAAATTCGACAGATTTTTTGTGAAAGTTTTCATGGCACTTTTATTTATTCCTAGAGTTTTTGCTAGAAGTCTGCTGAGGGGAAGTCGCCGCAGAAATATTTTTTCATATTTCGTTTCATTCGAGATGTCTGACCTGGGGTTTTCACGACTAATAAACCAACACACTACCTACTACACTATGGCGTCTTCAATGATGGTAAGAATGGCAACGATGTACTTCCCTATGAGGCCCTTGAGGTTGACACGGATGGCTCTAAGGTGAGTGACAGGACAGGCTGTGCTATATTTATTAAGGGTACTGACATTGTATTTTCTTATGGCCTGCCCCACCACGGCAGCGCTTTCTAGGAACGGCTCTTAGCAATTTTAAAAGTGAAGCAAAACTTGTTGGGTGGCAGAATTTTTTCTGAAAATCTTTTGGTTTACTTGGACACCCCGCCTGCGATTAAGTCCCTAGCTTCAATATCCGTCCTTGTCCAAAAATGACGATGATTTCTTGAAGAAATTTCGTATTATTCAAAGGTAACTCTTTGTGGGTTTCGGGACATAGGGATATCGTTGGAAATTGCATTGCTGATGACCGGGTCAAAGCGAGTACGGAGCTCACAATCTCCAACATGTTACAGAGTGTAGATAATCCAATTGCCTCAGTTAATTTGGATATTATCCACACTAATTACAGGAAGACTTAATCTCATAGACAGTAGGAAGGGGCGTGCAATATTGCTAGACTCCTGATGGACACGTATGGATACAAAGACGATCGACTGACTTTTATCTTTAAATCTCACTGCGATACATCACACAATAGTGATTCTTACAGGTCATTGTCGTTTCTGGCCGGCATGACGAAAAATTCAGTATTCCGGCAAATGGCTTCTGCAGGAGGAAGAAGAATCTGCCTTTCACCTCACATGGCCGTACCCTGCTCGTGTCATGAAGAGACGGAGGTTTTCAAACTTTCATTTTCTGACATCTCTGATCAAGGTTTCTAATGTGAAGACTGCTGGAATAGCAAGATTTATTTTGGGCGTGCTGTTGGCTTTTTCTATGAAATGTTTCATTCCAGAATAGAATTGATTGTGGTATTACAGTGGGCGTAAATATAAAAATCTGCTAAACTCGAACCTGACATACCCTTTATTTGTAAGTCATTCAAAGAGTCCTCCATTATAATATATACACATAAGTATGTGTGTAAGCATATGTGGATGATTATTAAGAAACAAATTTTGTTGTTGTTATGATTTTCTCTTCTTTTAATGAAAATTTATTATTGTTCATGTAAATGGAAATTTTACTAATTTTATAACAAGTAAGTCTTAAACATGCATACAAAACATACACACACGCACACAACAAACAAACAAAAAGAAACAACAAATCTTATAAGAGTTTTTTTGTTTCTTTTTTGTTTTGTGATTCTCTTATGTTTATGGTCCTTGTCTTGTTAGAAAATACACTAAAAAGGATATTCTCAGGATATTTACCACTTACATATACGTTATAAATTTATTTCATGTTTATTGTTGTCGAATTTTTGACTTGCCATTACTCTCTTGGGTCAAGATTTTAATTAAATTTTAATAAAATTGGTTAGCCTTGCCTTGCCTTTATAAATTTTTGTTACTTTAAGACCAGCTTTTAAAAGAAGATTTTCTTTTCTTGTGGAAATTAATTATTGACAATTTTTAAGATCATACTTACACATGCGTGCTTGTGTGTGTGCGCATTATAAGTTTTCTTATTAATAAAGTGGTACCACTAGATTATGGTTAACTTAACATAAATATTACGTATACGACACGTGTATGAATCTTGAATAATGATACATATTTTGCATTCTACAACAGATAGGAATACGTTAACTCTATTAAAATTACACGAGCATATTCATTTTATGAAATTAATATTTAAATAGAAGCTTTTACAGCTCAAGTATAAATATTTTTGGGTAACATATTGTTACGTTTTTACCCTTTTAAAAACGTTTAAAATATGAGTTCGTACATTACAAATAAAATAAAAATAAATTTTGGGTTTAGTTTTAATTAAAATTTTTATTATTCGCACAATTCTGTGTGCCACTGTTCACAACTTGATGTAAACAACAAAAATTGCTTTACACTCTTTTGTGTAAACACTAACAATTGTTCGGCAGATCTTTATAACTGAGATCTTCAAACCACGATTATTCTCTTCATACGCAAGACACAAGACTGACTGAATTTTTACTGACTCCTTTGCCTGATTTGTCTTGCATTTTATATGCCAACGTAAACAGTCTGATGAATGATATTGGAGTCGAAACTTCGTGGCTTCGCTTTCTGGAGATCTCCATAAATGTAAACATCGTTGTTCCATTGTTGTTTGTGTATTTTGTTTACATTGTTTGTTGTTGTATTTTTGTTTACTAGTGTATCATGTAAACAAGTTCATTGTTTCTTTTTTTTTGTAGCTTTTGTTTATGATTTTAATGTTAAAGGATGTAACACCATTTCCATTTTCGTAGCAATAGCTTATTTCGCCATATAGTTTCAACTTTTGGCTGGCATTTTTCAACTGATCTGATAATTTTATTTGCATAACCTTTGGTGAGCCACTCTCTGTCAATAAATTCTAGGTTACAAGAAATTATAAGATTTCCTAGTATTGAGCATTATTGATAAAAAAGATTTTCTGTTGTGTCCTTTTTTTCCTGAGGTTGAGGTTTTTAAGATGAATGGATTTAATATGCAAATCATGTATACCAGATTTTACTCATCTCAAGAGAAATGAGTTTATTTTCCCAACTTTCTTATGTGAATAAGCTAGTCCGTTTGAGATTATTTGTTTGGCTTTATGAAAACGATTATCATGCAATTATTAATTTTGCAAATGGGGCAGCTATGTTGTCCGAGTTCAGTAACAAACATAACAGTTGAATATCATACTATCTCCTCCAGATATATCCGGCATTCTTGAACAAATTTAGGAATTAAATGGCTTTCAGTAAAGCTGCATATAACTCTGTTCGATATATAGGATGGGTGATTTAAAAGTTTAAATTTAAAAATGCAATAAAACAAAAATGGTTTGAAATTTTCCAAGTTTATTTTTTTGTTGTGAAGTACAATTGTTCCCGGCTGGCCTCACAGTACCTTATTCGATCGGACCTATTTATGTCCTTAATTGTCTTTGGTTTGCCGGCATAACACTTTTCTTTAACTGCGCCCCACAGAAAATAGTCCAACGGTGTCAAATCGCAGCGTCTTGGCGACCAATTGACATCACCATCATAAATCGATTGTGGCATGAGATGTGTGGCAAGTTGCATCATCCTGTTGAAACCAAACGCCGTTCACATCAATTCCATGAAGAGCGGGTAAAAAAACAGTTATCTTGGTGCGATAGGTGTCACCATTGACCGTAATGGTTGCGTCGTTTTCATTTCATTTTCAAGGAAATATAGGCGAATGATGACTCCACAAGGTGCATTGTCTTCAATAAGACCACGTGTGGTTTTTCTGAGCCCCAAATACGGCAATTTTGCTTATTAACGTACCCGCCAAGACGAAAATGAGCCTCATCCGAAGAGATGATTTTTTTCTTTGGCAAAATCGACATCATCGTGCAGTCTCTCGTTCAACCATCTAGCGAAGCGAAAACAAAGCGTAAATCAATTCATTACGTTCAGTGGAGATAATATACGGGATTTTGTGACAGAATAGAATGACATAAGTATTGCCAGATTCGAAATAACCGATGTTTCAAATTTAAACCGATATATGGTCCACCCGATGGTCAATACTACATTCGGAAAATGGTAGACCATTCTATTTCAGTCAAAATTTTTGGATTTCAGAAATTTTCCAGATTTTTGAGAAAATGTTCATGACAATTTTATTTACCCCCACAGCTTTTGCCATAAGACCGTTGAGAGGAAGTTGGCGAAAGAAATAATTTTTCAATTTGGTATGTCCAGGGGTTGAACCACGGACTTTCATCTAATAAGCCTACACACACTAATTACTTGACTAGGACGTCCTTAATAAATTCCTTTACTCAGTTTAGATATGCCGAAGGGTGATCAGACATCCCTTAATTATGGTTCTCATATCGATACGATGAAAGTCGAACCAGTTTGCCTTTCATTAATGTAGTCGTATTAGGATATAAAATTTGATCAAAGTAGACTGCTGCTGGTTTAATGCCAAGAAAAATGAATCCATTGCAGAATTGTAGCGATACAGAATAGACAGTAGCAACAGCTTGATCTCTTGTTTTGCTTTATTGTGGGATTAAAGTTATACTTAAATACAAAATAGGTTTCCTTGAAACGTATTTTAAAACATTTTTCTTATTACCTAGACACGCATAATCTCCGTGAGATATTTTGAAAGCATTGCTTCACATTGTTGCCAAGGCAATAGCATTTAATTTTTAATTCTATTTTGATGTTGTTATTAATAAAACAGAATTTCAAAATAATTTCACATTTGGATTATTACGCATATTGTGCTTACTTTCGTATCGTATTTGTTAGCTTCACATTTATTGTTGATTGTTTTTAAATCCCCGTTTGTCATCGTTACATCGAATGACTTGTGTTTTAAGTTGTTTGTTGAATGACTTGTTGCTTTTTCAGGTTTTTTTTTCTTCTTATTTTTCTACTTCTCTTATGTAGTATACATACTTGGCTTAATAAAAATTATTCAATTTACTCGCTTATAGTCTAATGATAATATTCCGTTTTCTTTATTTTCTTTTTATTTATTGCCTACTGCCAATAAATATAATGAGCTTTAAAAGCATACACTGACATTGCCAACAACATCATCATTATCATTGTCATCGTCATCAGCTTTTAGTATCAAAGCCATCAAAGAAAACAAAAAGAAGAAAAGCCATGTTTCATTACCGTACCGCTTGTTGGAAGAACATCAGAATGACATGTCATGTGTATCGTATGTCAGTCAGTCCTTGGATTTATTATTTTTGTGCTTTTGTTTACATTCTAAATTTACATACAATTCATAGCCTCCACATACAATTTGCTGGCTCTGTTTGGTTTATAATGACATCTCAACATGTAAATTATGCACAGAATTAATGACAGTAGAAAATTAATTGTATTGTCTTGAATGAGAAACAGAGGAAATAATATTATGGGCTCAGGCTTAACTGATGACATATCATGCGGTGACATTAGAAATGTCACATCTTATGGTATTGTTGTAAATCAATATGTTTGAAAAGAAAAAAAAAAACGGGTATGTTTTCAGAAGAAAGGAGTAATTTTTATGAATGGCAGCTGGGATTAATAATTGAAATATTTGTCCCCAAAGCCATTGCCAAAGTGACAGGTAGTGTTCATTTTACCTCTATTTATTGTTGCATTTCAAGAGAATATTTTGATTTAGAAAAACTTGAAAGACAAAAAAAAACACCGTCATAATCTTATCGTTTTAATTTTACATGTATTTTCACGCAATTAAAATAGCTATGAATAGTTTTTTTAGACTGCCAGACGTTTCGATTGATACGTGTATTATACATATAAGTGATTGGATTCAGAAAACAATATAGAAAATAGTGTAGTCCTCAACGTCTTAACTTATAAGAGTTTGATTTGTCAAATTGATCAGATAGCGAATGTAATTACATACCGAAATATTTTGTATAAATCTTGCCGTATAAAAGGCAAGGCAAAGCAGAAGAGTGAGTGAGTGAAGTTCAGTCAGTCTTGTGAAAAGAAGCTCTCCGAAGATCTCCGTTACAAAGATCTGTCGAATAATTGTTTAGTGATTGATATTGTTTAGGCAAAGGGTATAAACAGAGGAATAACAAAGAAAAGCAATTGTTGTTGTTTACATCAAGTTGTGAACAGTGGCACACAGAATTGTGCGAATAATAAATTAATTAAATTAAAACTAAACACAAATTCATTTTTATTTTAATTGCAATTTACGAACTCATATTTTAAATTTATTTAAATAGCAAAAAACGTAACAATATTATTCAAAGATTATATCAGTTAGTTTCTTAGACACATAATAGCATGAAAAATGTAGCGAACCAAAGAAATTTTACGTAATGTAATGCAATGTTGTCTTCGTAGCGTACTAGGTGGTGTGTTGGCTTATTAGATGTGAGGCCACGGTTCAAACCATCTCCAACTCAGACATCTCCAACCAATACGAAATATAAAAAAATATATTTTTTCAACGACTTCCTATCAGCAGATTTTTAATAAAAATCCTGAGAGTAAATAAAATTGCAATGAAAAGTTGCTCAAAAACCTATCATTCGATGTCGACTTTAAACTGTAGGTCTCGCCACTCGTGTATAAAATTAACACACACAACATAAGTGGTGTGAAAGCTAGGTCGTAACCCGGAGTTAAGAGTTGTAATAACCAATTATGTATGTATGGAATGTAAGGCGGATAGGTAGATCCACCCAAAGGAGTTGGATGGACCCACGAAGGCCATTTGAACCTATTGTGCTAACACAGTTTTGCTCCTCCGACATAGTGCTGGGCATGTGCTCAATAGGTAAAGAACAATCTCCTCTTTTTTCACACCTCTACAGCTTCTGTAGATACCGTTTGTTAGGAGTCTAATACCAATGCGCTTTGCCTGTGGGCAAAGCCACGTAAAGATCCCGGCATTCATACTGGGCGTTATTCTTTCGAGTTTATGCAGATTTTTTGTGAGTCCTTTAAAAAGTTTTGGTTAGATTTTTTACATCGTTTTGCCCGTATCTAACGATACCGTCTATTCAATCTTCTTTACCATCTCTTTAGTTTCTGCAGAAATCGTTTGTTAGGAATTTAATACAATGCGCTTCTATGCGCGCTCATAATGTAATGCCCTGTAAAGACTCCGGTATCCTTATGGAGGATTATTCTTAAGCAAATTTTATGTGATTCCATCCAGTTTTGGTCAGATTTTCTACACCGTTTTTCCAATGATACCATGTACTCAACAGGTGAAGAATATTCTCCTCGCCTTCTTCATTGCTACTGCTTCTGTAGAAATCGTTTGTTAGGAATCCAATACCAATGCACTTCGTCTGCGTGTACATATTTCATTCTCACTGAGCGTAATTTTTTGAGGTTTAAGGAGTTTTTTTGTGTGCCCTCTATCCAGTTTTGATCAGATTTTCTACGCCATTTTTCCCGTATCCAAAGTCGCCCAACCGGTGTTGACGAAATCCGTGGTTCATTGGTCTTTAGGTCTTTAGTAGGTTTGTCAAAGTTCACAGTTGTCTGTAATGTCACTTTGTCCTGGAACCCATATGAAGATCATATCATCCCATTACTTTGCTGAAAAATCTGCGACTGATATACATACATATATCGTCTTGGAGTAAGTCACACTGGCATTACGAGTTTTGATAGCCGCCTAGCTATCAGAAAGTATGATAAAATTTCCTGTGGTGATATTTGAATGATACTACTGAAAGCCTTATGAACTGGGATATGCCAATAATTTCCGGAAATGTTTCGCCACAGTTTTTTTATACCTTTAACTTAGTTAAGGAAAAGTATCTCACATCATCCATGTTGTGTGTAATAATGTTTTACAGTTTAAGGCCGGCTCCGAACGAGATATTTAGGAAACTTTTCATGTCAATTTTATTTACTCTCAGAATTTTTGTCCGGGACTGCTTAGAGGAAGTCGCCGAAGAAGTTGATTTGTTGGAGATATCTGAGAAGATGTTTGAACCATGGGATCTCGGCCAATACACTACATACTAGACTACAGCGTCCTGAGAAGATGCCAAAGGAGCTTGTACAAAATACATAGAAACAAGAATAGATTGATAGAAAATGATAATGGTGAGTGCTCAACAAGCCGTATTGATGGCTTATATGCAAGCCCAAAGGCATGAAACCTTGTAAAGGCATGACTTTTTTAAACTTAAATGTGCGGCCTAAAATAAAAAGCTTCCCATTGTGTTTCAATTATTATGCCGAAGCTTTGATTTAAAATATAAAGCCAGAAATTTTATATTATAGATACGGTGACCATCCGTCCAATATTATAGTGGACAGTCCGCTATTTTAACCTCTTGTCCGCTATTTTTTTTGTGTCCGCTATTTGTCCACTATTTTACCACACGTAACTTCTAAAAAGTATTTATGTTCCAAAATGTCCGCTTTTGTCCACTATTTTCACTAATTCGGTAAAAACGATAGAGTACTTTCTTAAACAAGAAAATTCTTTTAATAACCCTCTTCTATGTCTTGGTTATTACTTATACAGTCAAGGCAGTGTCTTCCATAAATATATACTGCGTTTAGATATTCAACGTATTTCAATCCCTGAAACGGCTATAATATTAATAGAATTTAAATCAAAGTTAATAGAACGTCACAATGAAGTATTTTTACCACTGAACGTACAAAATTGTTTAAGGAAAAAGCTAAAAACTTTTACAGAACCTGTATTAGTTACCGGAACCAATGCGATGAATCTTTTAAAGAAATTGAGTGATTCGCTTGGATATTGTTAGATGCAATTCCATCTTGGTCTTCAGTTCTAAAGTCGTTAATAAATGCAACAGAAAAGAGATATGATGTAAATATAAATAATAACGAAATTTTTGATGAATTCACTTATGTAAAAATTTATGCAAATGCTGAACAAATAGAAATATGGAAACAATCAGCATTAAATCCCGATAAAAAGTGGGTTGAAATTTTCAAATTTTTCGATACGAAAAATATTCTTTATTATTTATAAAAACATCCTGAAATTGGTAGATTTTTCATTAGCATTGCCAGCGTCTAACTCACCAACAGAAAGAGTTTTTTCTTTATCTAACAATATTTGGTCTTCCGAAAAATCCCAAATGGGACTAGAAACTTTAGAATCTCTTTTGACCATAAAATGCAATTTTGAAATGGACTGTTCGGAATTTAAAAAATATTTATCTAACAGGCACAAAACTTAAAAATAACATTCTGTAGAGAAATATCAGAAGTAAATTTATACACATAAGTATATCCATATGTATGTATGTATATGTATAAATTTAAGTTTGTATATATTATTTGTAGCTATTTATGTCTGTATTTTAAAAATCTTTATATAAAATATTAATTATAATAAATGCATTTTTTTTCTTTTAAATTTTATATATTTGTCCGCTTTTTTCTCTTAAAGGTCACCGTAATTATAGACCCCCTGTTATAATATTTTAACAACATTCTTAATGTGCGTTTAAAATTGAATTTAAAAAACAAATGCCAACTGGAAAGATCCGGTATGTAAGAAGGAAATTTATTCTATTTTCATTCAGAAAGTTAGTAGAGTTTTGTCTCTCATAAGTCTACAATTTTTAGTCTTTGTTTTTTTGTTCTCCACAAACAAAAAACCCCAAAACCATATTAATAACAAGAAAACCCCAAGAAAACCATAAGTTATGGAGATTTTTCATACACTCTAGATAAACTGAAAATATATTATTATTGTTGGTAATATTATGTTATGTTGTATTATTATTATTATTTTTCAAATATTTGCCTTTTACAGTTACAATACATGACATAACATAGTATCTCGCGCTAACTGACAAGAAATTTTTTATGGCTTCAAGGTCCAAAAAGCATGGAAATACTTCCCCTATCAAAATGAAATAAATTGCAGCTGTAGGAATGAACGTGTATACTGGTTACGTGTATTTGTTACAATGTTATATTTATTTATAAAAAGAAGAAAAAAATAAATAAAAATATTTCGTTTTTGTATGGGTATTTGTTCATGCAGATACAGTGCATGACAAAAATATGTAAACATTTCTTATCAATATGCGTTACATTTAAAATAGTTTGTATTTACAACAGTTTCATGTCCTACAATACGATGCTCTTCTGTTCTTCAGGGTGTTTATCTTCTTTAATTACTCAGTTTTTAATTTTTTCCCCTTTTTTTCCTTTCCCCTCACAAAATTTAATTGCTTTAATTTGATTTTTTGACAAATATTTATGTTTTATAAACGAAAATAAAATTTTAATGTTTTTTCAATCCTTAAGGGAACACAGTCATGTTACAAAACCTTTCCCCATCATTTGAAAACTTCCGTATCTTATTTCAGTTCCATTAATCAAGTATTTCCAGCTAAGCACTCTATGGTCCATTGTGGTTGTAGTCCTCTATGTGAGTATATTACACGGAGTGGTAGATTTTACTGATTGAGTTCTAAGCTTTCTCAAAATGTGGCACTGTCTGATTGTAGTTGTTAAAGTAAGTGACTACAAATTCAAGGATTTCTGGTTCAAGTTCCGGAGAATGTGAAAAAATTTTAAAGTTTTTGAATTTAAAAACTAAGAAGCTTATAAGTCGCCGTAGTCTAATAGGTTATCTTATTAGACGTGAGGCCACGGTTCAAACCCCAGGTCAGAAATCAAAACACGATATGAAAAAAATATTTTTTTGTACGATTTAATCTCAGTAGATTTCTTGCAAAAATCCGGAGAGCAAATAAAATTGCCATGAAAAGTTTCTCAAAAATCTGTCGTTCAAAGTCGATTTTAAACTTTAGATCCCGACACTCATGTATAAAATTAAAACACACAACATGAGTAGGGTGAGAAGCCAGGCTGTAATCCTGACTGAAGGGTTGTAATGGCTACTTATGTCTGTATTAAACTGTAGGTCCCGCCACTCATGTATAAAATTAACACACACAACATGAGTGATGTGAGAAGCTAGGCTGTAATCCTGACTGAAGGGTTGTAATGGCCAATTATGTATGTGTGTATAATCGCGCCAAGTGAGCAAGCAATTCATGTAGTTAATAATAGTTTTCGAACTAATTTTACTTTCTACTATTCAAAGCGATTAAAAACAATGTGTGTACCGAAGGGACACGCTGTAGCGCGAATTCTTAAACAAGACAAGGAAATGTCGATTAGCAGACGGTTTCAACTTGCTGGCATTTGTCTTTCAACTAAAATTTTGCATAAAGATCTTGGCTTAGGTGCCCATAAAGTACAGCTTGTGTAAGAATTAACATCAAGCGACCATTGTTAGCATTGTATTTGTGTTGTCAAATGAGCTCATTTGAAACTGGCCGAAGACAATCTTCAAACCTTTAACAAATTATCACTACATCCATTAAATTTGAATGTTTGGTACGTTTTGTCTCGCACTGTATTTATAAAAATATTCTGTTAACCATAGAAAAACATACTTGCGAACATATTTTCTTCTCTCTTTTTATTTTCTGTATAATACCGACTGCCATTAATCTTAATTTACAACCAAAGCGTGAATAATTTGAATTTTCATATAAATCATGTGATATGGAAAAATACAAAAAAATAATAATAATAATAATAATCACAACAACAACAATATTGATGAAAGGAATGTGGCGAGTGGTGTAAATATGCGCCAACATTCTTGTAAAGTCTTATCACAGAAAGAGAAACAAAATCTGCATAAATATTGAAAGAAAAATAGATTTTTAGAAAAAAAAAATTTTAATTATTTGAAAGAAATTCTTTATCGCCGTTATATATAGGCCGTAAATAAGCGGTATACCATGAAATCTCTTGGTTGGTATTTGCTTATGTTTTATCATCGGTTTTGTATTTTCGTCAATGGAATGTCTATTTTTATTTCAAAATCAATAAAATTGTGCTCTGTCTCTCTCTTCAGGTCATTTGATCATTCAAAATTATATCAAATATTTATTAGAACAGCATTCTGTCTGGGCATGCTAAATTCATGAAATTTAAAACTGTGTATGGTATCGCATTGCAAGGTCTATTAGCACTCAATAGATTATCAGCTTAAAAGTTGGCTTAGGGGAGAGCTTGAGAGTTCAAACCTCAGTTAGGACATCCTGAAAAGTAAAAACACATTATAAGCAATTGTAGTGAAACTTCTTTTTTGATTTTTAATACTGATTTTTTTTTTCTTGATTTTTAATATCCGGCCGTATGGCATCAATGGTGATTTTAATATTGTCTTCTAAAGTTTCAAGATTTGCTAGATTATTGGTATGAAAAAATTTACAAAAAGTAATCCAAAGACGTCAATTCGCAAGCACTTTTGAAAGGGATGTTCTCCTGAAATAAATCGACTTTTAAGCGTGTTTTGTTTGTGGCAAGTTACGCCGTCTTCTTGGAACCAAAAGTCATTGACGTTTAGCTGATTAATTTTTGAAAACAAAAACTTAGTCAGCATGGCTGTGTGTAAGCTCCACCAAACAGTTAAATTTAGTGGTTATAGAGGTAGTTCATTAAAAGATTCCCATTTAATTAGACTAGAAATACGGTTTCTCAAAATATAATTGTTTGGTTTCAATTCCTGTACGAGCTGTAATTTATAAGCACGTAAGCCAAGGTCCGTGCATAAAATTATCCACGTAGCCCAAGTCGAACACGATCACGAAACAATATTTTGAAGCCTTCTTCAAAGGGGTTCAAGGGTTTGCATAAAGAAGACTTTTTAAAAAGAAGTCGCCGTAGGTAGTGTGACATATTAGACGTGAGCCCACGCTTCAAACCCCTGGTCAGACATCTTGAACGAAACGAAATATGAAAAATTATTTCTTCAACGACTTACTCTCAGCAGATTTCTGGCAAAAATTCTGGACGAAAATTTCAGTGAAAAGTTTTTCCAAAATCCGTCGTTCGGAGTCGGTTTTAGACTGTAGGTTCCACCACTTATGGATACAATTAACACATACAGCATAAGTGATGTGAGAAGACCGGTTGTAATCCTGACTGAAGGGTTGTAATGATCAATTATGTAGTCTAGGTGTTGTCTGTCGATATAATAACTGATTCTTGTTGTCTCCTTTACAAGATACATGTAAGCACTAAACACTTGACAGTCATATGTATCATCAAAGTGAAATAAACCATGTTTAAGCTGCTGAAAGTTTCAGAATCTTTCTATGGCGTGGGTATAGATGATGGGAGAGTTATGATCAATGAAAGTAAGCACGCAGAGAGGCAAAAAGTCCTATCAAAATAAAAGAATTTGCGGCAAATCAAGAATTTTGATGGGAAGTAACAATAATACAAGAGCCATGCATCATACTAAGACACTTGTTAAGAATGGGGAGCATCTCAAACCCAACATTTAGATTCTGTGATGATAAGAATGATTCATCAGAACATATTCTTGCAAATTGTGTGGCATCAATGCATTACAAAAGGAAACACTTGCATACATATCAGGTGTTGAGTAAGGTATTGCTCTTGTTGACACTGTAAGGGCTAATAGGATACACTATAAGGACACCCTATAAAGATTGAGGGAAGGTCTTGTGGTGTCTTCATGATGATGATAATAATAACCATGTACGGGAATTACTAGAGTACGAATACCCTCTAATAAGTGTCCGTAAGTCTGACTAAAATGTTGTAATGATGTACATACGCATGTACAGTGAGCGTCAAAAGAAACTGTACACTTAGAAAAATATACATATAAAGCATTCATTGCCAATTTTATAAAATTGAAACAAAAAAAAAAATTACAAAAAATGTCGAAATATTGTCAAATTCTTTCGGGCACTCTCCTTAAATGGTAAAAGTTGTGTTTGGTGATTGTTAGAATTTTATCCATAGTGTACAGTTTCTTTTGACGCTCACTGTATATATTAAAAATCAATTTTTTATTGAAGACTCTGTGTAGCTGCAAAAAAATTCTGTTTAAAAAACTTGAACTTGAAAGGACCTGCTACTTAATAACGGAAATAACTGATACTTATTTCGCCAAATAAAAACCCATTCTTCTCTTGCTGCTGGTGTATATATTGCAGACCGATTTCTTTTGAAAATAAACAAATTTTTTTTTTCATTCTCTATGTTCTACACATAAAATACTATTATTGTATACAATGTTCACATGTACATAAGTATGTATAAATAAGTGTAAGAGTGTGTACAACCAAATTATACACACTTCATAGTATAAATACACAATTTCAGGCAAAAGTACTCTCATTATGAGCGTAACGCATTAATAATAAAATTTACACATGTTCTGTACATGTTCATAAGCATGTATTGTGTGATTTGTTTCGTATTTTGATTTACATTGGTATTGGTGCGTAACTGTATTTTCATAATGAGAACATAAATTAATTGTGTGGGTTTCAAATGTAAGAACGTGTGTGCCTGCCTATCACGCTATTGTGATTCTTGTAGCCTATGAAGTATTTGCTTCCCATTGTTGATATTTCAGAAAGATGTTGTTTCTTTTCTTTTCTCTTTTTCTCTATTTTTTTCGTTTCTTTCTTAGTACTTCTTCTTCTTCTTATGGCAGCAGGTTTCTTTTGCAGTTGTGCTATTTCAGTGTACTTTCCAATTGAAGTCCCTCACACCACAGACTGTGGGATTTTGTAAATTTGTGTTGTTCTTGTGATGATAACAGGCACAAGGGTTTGATTTTAAATTGCCTAATGGGCAAAAACAAGCCAGAAATTATGAAGTCTGGTGTAATAGTAGTTGTAGTTGTAGCAGTAGATGCCTATCGTTTCATTAGTAACCGAAAATACAATACAAGCACAACGAGTATATAATTTAGGGGTAAATGTGATAATAAACTGTGTAACCATAAGTGTTTCTTTCATGCAGACATATCGCTTCATTTTTTTTTTCTATTTTGGTTTTATTTTAAAGGAACATGTTGCCAAGTCTGTTTTATTTTCAAGGAAACTTGAAAATAATATAGAAAAACTATGGTAACATAAAAATAAATTACGACTATTTAAGGAATCCTACGTTTTATTGCATAGTAATATAAGTTCTTGTTATTGCGACCTAAGGAAATACGCATATCTTAATAGTTTTATCAGTTCAGTACTCAGCGAAGTCTAGTAGATAGTATCTTAGCTTATTAGACGTGAGGTCACGGTTCAAACCCTCAGAAATTTCCAGCAAAACACTGTGAGAGTAAATAAAATTGCCATGAAAAAGTCAAAATCAAATCAAAAATCTCTCTTCCGGAGTCGACTGCAAACTGTAGGTTCCGCTGCTCAAATTAACACACACAACAAAAGTGGTGTGAGAAGCTAGGTCTTAATACTGAATGAAAGGTTATAACGACCAATTATGTATGTACGTATGTATGTTTATCAGTACAGAATAGAGTGCAGAAGTACTTTTGTGTAAAAGAGTGGGCCGAGATCATTATTTACGATCTTCTTCCACTATAACTGCTTATACTTTAGGTAGAATCAGAAACTGTTTAAGACATCTTATGTGATTATTAATCTCTTAGGCGAAAACACTAGATGATACATTTTTTTCGGGATAGTGTTTGTACTGAGTATCTTATACTGTGGTCTGGTTACATTTGCACTGAGACATAGCTCGTTTCAGAGGAGCGGACTGGAAGGAAATACAGATTTCATATAGAAAGTATGGTTGGTACACACACAACCAGCCCACTTAATGGTTTCGATGTATGCCGATAGTTATGAGAACCGTAGTTAGTCTTTTCTCCATCAACCTACTTATCATCCAACCTCTTGATTGGGGTCATGGTGGAGGAATATTAATAAAACAGAAGAACGAAGTCGCTGCAGTGTATTAGGTGTATTATTAGATGTGAGGCCGTAGTTTAAAACCAAGCCCAGACTGTTCAAACGAAACGAAATATGAAAAAATATTTCTCCGGCAACTTCTCTCAGCAGTTTTCTGGCAAAAACTCTGAGAGTAAATAAATTTGCCATGAAAAAGTCTCTCAAAAATGTGTCTTTCGGAGTGGACTTTAAACTGTAGGTCCCGATACTCGTGGACAAAATTAACACACGACAACATAAGTGGTGTGAGAAACTAGGTTGTAATCTTGACTGAAGAGTTGTAATAACCAATTCAGTTAGTACAGTTTCACATAAGCTTCTAGGGGATACACAATGTTGCTTAATGTCCTCTGATTAGAATTACTAATAGCTGATCACTCATCTGTAGTAACCTCGCTAAATTTGTAAGCCGCTTTACTTTTTCAACACATCTCACATACTTCTAAAGACTCTAAGCGTTAATTTAGTATGAAAACAATTTGAAACGATTAACAAAACATTAATAAACGATGTTTTCTAACAAAACTAATTAATATTCCGTATTTAAAATGTAATTTTTCTATTCTTAATATTTTGTATAATATTCCAAGCCTTCTTACATTGTTATTGTAAATGCCTACCTTTAAAATGCCTAAAATTAAGCCCACTTTTATGCCTCCATATTGTAGTCAACAACAGAGTTTAAATGCAAATTAGAAGTCATAAATAAGTATGAAGATATTCTACAGTACAGAAGATAAAAATGTTTTGCGAGTTAAAATTATTGAAATTAGTTTTATGGCTCATCAATATGGGAAAAGCTAAACTAAGATTTAGCAGTTGCGGTAGCAAACAGTAGCTGTTAAACACTCCGAATATCCAAGTATGCCGCAAAGGCTCAAAGAGAGGGAACAAACTCTAGAAACTCTTTTAAAGTTATTGGAAGCTAATCAAGCAGCAATTCTAAAGCGTTTACAAGCCGCAGTATTTATTCAGAAGTGAGACAGTTTTGGAAAATCACCATGGACGACCATATACACCAACGTCTTTCGCTCAATGAGCTCTGGAACAGTTGAAAAATCAATTTCGGCGATGAGACTCAATTCTGAATAAATGTGTACAAGATGACATAACCTTATCGAATTTGCGATACCAATTCGAAGAAGATCAAAAAGAGTTTCATGCATTTCCAAAAAGTCAATTCTTAAGTATGGATTTTACGTTGCCAGTGACATCGGTTCATATTTTTTTGAGAACAACTTATGGTTTCAACAGGATGGCCACAGAGCTCTTGCCACATTGAATATTCTAAATGAGTGATTTGTGGGCATGGTCATCTTAAGTGGTGGTGATGTGAACTGACCACAAAGACAGTGCGATTTGACATCGTTAGACAATTTCTTTTGAGGTTTTTCTTAGGCGCAGGTGTAAACAACAAACCACAGCGGTCCTCAAAGCCAACATAACCCATGCCATAGATAAAAACTCAAATAATTTATGCTACAGAGTCATGGAAAAGTGGGCATTTCGAATGCACACGATCCTGAGAAGACGTGTGCGGAACACTTTACTGCATTAATAGGTCTTTACAACTAATAAAAATTTCGGTGATAGCTGACACACACTTTATTTTATTTAACCTTAAAAATGGGAAGCTTTTAATGAACTATCATATATTAAAAAAGTCCTGAAGTGTGTGACCGGGCCTAAAGACTTTGTACTCCATCGCTGGCTACTTGTAGCAAGACTATTAAGAGATATAATAAACAGCATAGTAACAAGGAAGTTTTCTTCGCCCTCCTTGTACTTTGGATTTCACCCATTTTGACTCCTGTTTGGTTTAATTGATGCATAAAGCTCAGGACTTTGTCTTCCAAAAATTATCACCGAAAATCGAGAAAAGACTGAAACTAACCATGGCTTACAATGGGTGGGTTTATTTTTGGGTTATTATTCTTACCATGTAAAAATGCCAACAAAGCTTAGTAAGGCTTGCGACAAATCTTATTTTTAATTCCATGGAATTCCAACTGAATTTTCGACTTAGTTAGGTCAAAAACAGCCAAAGCACAATGAAAGATGCACTGTTTGATGCCTTCTAAGAGCTGGCGACCTTATAGCTTTGAAAACCACAATGCTACTATGAATGAAAAAAGATACGGTGAGATCATTACAATTTTTTTGCTCTAAGTGAAGAACATGGCCTCGTTGACAAGGGGTTTCAATAATACATGCATACATACATGGTCATTACAACCCTTAAGTCTGGATTCTGTGTTAATTTTATACATGAGTGACTGCACTAGAAATCTGCTGAAAGGCAGTCACCAAAGAAATATCTTTTCATATTTCGTTTTGTTAAAGACGAGGTTGAACCATGGCCTCACCTCTAATGAGCCAACACACTATCTACGAGACTACGGCGACTTCAGGTTTTTAGTACTTTTAAATTATTTTAAGAAACAACGTTGTGTGTGCATATTTTTTCGTAAATCTGCAAAGGTTTTTTCAATATTTTTAACACTGAAAGGTTTCGCCCCAAAAATTTAAAAATACCGCCTGCGTTTACTCATTTTTGTCTAGCACTGTAACTTAAAGCTTACAAAAATCCACAATACAACACACACGTCTTTTCTCACACATAAGAGACGAATATGTCTTCCATGGCAATAAATATAAACGACGAGTTGGACGTTTTTTTTCTACAAAAATTTTTTTCCCTAGCAGAACTAAACGACAACACGTAAGTTTGTATGGAGAAATTATTACATGTAACATGTCTTGAATTTATAACGAACGATAATAAATATTCGGTTATAAATTCTTCTTAATTTTTGTTCACTTTTGAAATTTTTTTCCCACTTTTTTTTTTGCTTGTGTGAGCACACACATACGAAGGAAGGCGGAATGTCACTGTTGCTCCCGACACGGATATTTTCGTAAAATCATGAGCCTAAATGTGTGTTTCGCTTCTCACGCTGGTGGGTTTAATTAAATCACATTTAATGAGCAAAGGAGACACAACAATGAGTGAGTGTGAGAGAGAGAGAGAGAGTTAGGTGTGTGGAAAAAGTATTGTTTTTCCAAGTGGTTTTAATAAATGAAGGCGTGTGTGTGTGTGCTATGTAGTATGCGTGCGTAGAAAAGTCGACAGTTGTAAGCTTCCGCTTTTATCGCTTCATAGTGATAAGTCAAATAGGATATCCGTTAAGTTTTATAATAGAAAATAATTCTTTGCCTTCTTTGTTTTTAGAAAAAGGAACAACACAACCAACACAAAGGAAAAGAAAAATACCCCTTAATTTATTACACTTAATTATCGCACTGGGGGAAAATGTTTAATCACATTAAAATTTATTAAATTTAATCACATTTAATTGTCGGTAATGAAAGACAGGCGATGCGCCTTTTAAAGATTATAAATAATTTCAAAAATTATTAAATAAACGAACGAAACACATGACTCTTTGGCCTGTAAATTTTGGACACATAAATTACAAGAGTTATTATGAATTATACTATGAGAGCTATGCATTAGAAACCTGAACAAATTTCGAATGCGCCCGAAATTAAGAAGCCGTGTGCAGTACAAATAATTGCATCAATAGGTCTTTCAAACGTATAAAAATTTCGATGATATCTCCTATCTTAAGATAGGAAGCGCTAAATGGTGTTGAAGTCGCCGTAGTCTAGTAGGCTTATTAGACAGAGCCGTTTGCGAAACTCATTATAGCATCAATAGGTCTTTCAAACGAATAAAAATTTCGCTGATATCTGAGACACACTTTATTTTATATACATTCAAATATAGAAAACGCTTATTGAAAGATCATATACTACAATCTGCTATAAGTGATTGTCGGGTGAAAAAGTTCTGAAGTGTTCGACCAGCCCTAAAGACTTTTTACTCCATCGTCGGCTACTTGTAGTAAGACTACCAAAAGATATTTACTGAATTGTGATAACGATGTTTTGGAGTGAAAATTTTCAATAAAAGAACTACTGCAGCTACTACTGGTGTACTCTTCTGTTGAATACTTGAGACTACAAGTTTACCTGGTCATAAATTCATTGTAAAATCTTATATAATCTTACTCTGTTTAAAGTGTTCAAACAGTCATTCATTTTGTGTTGTAAAGGTAGGTAAATAAGCGGTTCTATTAAACAATTGTAATCACCGTCGTCTAGTAGGCAGTGTGTTGGCTTAAATGCCCTGAAGACGATCAAATAAATTCATCGAATAATGTATACATATGAGTATCGTGTGCTTGACGTTTAAAAGGAGACGTGCAAATTAATTCGCCAATCATTATTTGGATTTTAATTTCGTGGTATTTGGTTGCTAAAATGTATTCTTCGGATGTCGATTTATTGCTATTGGCATCGGTAACAAAATTATTACTTTTTTATAAGCGTATTTGTTCATTACTGAGGTAACGCTCGTCAATCATAAGTGGAAATGATCAATCAATGCCGGCAACATGTATGTAGTCGAAAAAGTATAAATGCACACAAACATATGTATAAGGCGTTGATGAATTTATCTGTCTCCAAGTACCTTTAATAGCCGATGTTAATAAACTGTCATCCGAAGAAGACATTCATTTGCACATCTCCTTTTAAACGTCAAGCATACGATATGTTTACGTTATTTAATGAATTTGTTTGATTGACTCCAAGGAGTTTCATAGACGAGAGCTCAGAGTCTAAACCTCAAACGTCTGGAAATGAAAGAAATATGAAATAATATTCCTTAAGACCAACCCCCTCACTAAAATTTCGTTAAATGCCGTGAGAGTATCTAATTGCCATGCAAAAGCTTGTTTAATCCGTTGATCGGAATCGATGTTAAACTGTAGATTATGCTACTGTGTGGTATGCGCAGAAAACCTCCACTGACTAAAGGATGTTGGGGGGTGTTAATTAAATTTTAAAAATTTTGATTGCAAAATCTAAACACTTGACTTGTATTAAATTTCCTGCATTTAATGCTTAAATAACCAATTAAATACCATAAAAAGATATGTTTTTAAAACTCTTCTGATTTAAATGAATTTTAAACAATTATTTGCATGAAAATATAATCTTTTATTAGTGCTCTCGAATGTCAATAATAATATTCTATTCAAATATTATAAATATTCATTTGGGGAAGTAATTTTTTTTTTTTTTGATGTTTTAAATGAAAGAAATTTAAATTTTATTAAAACAACAACACACTTAATAAATAGAAATTAAATCTTTTAATTTAAATAAATGTTGTCATTATTTATTTTCAAATCATTTAAGGACATAAGGACAGGACAATAAAGGACATTTTCATTTTTTTCCATTTTACTTTGTTTTTCTTCTTCTAAGTTTTACAATCAATTAGTGCGAGTCGTCTTTGTACTAGTAGTAGTTGTTGTTGTTAATCTTAATAAATATTTATATTCAAAATAATAATTGCCTCTTTAATTTGCAGAATAAATTTACCAGTGTATGTGTTCTTTTAAAAAACAAACAAAGGAAATATTTAAAATTTAATACAATAAATCACTTAATTAAACTGTAATTAATCCCAGCAAATATTTGATTTATCACAAGTTTATATGCATAAATAAAACACGCAACAAATAAAGAGAAAAAAAAAACTAAAATGCCTAACTACAGTGCGTAACAAAAATCTTTTAACAGAGTCTATATATACACATATACAACGTTTATAAGTGATAAATGAAAGAGAAATAATTCAGTTGTTTCCTTTACTTATCAATTATTGTATGTTTTTTCAGCTACGTTAGAGAGAAAAAACTATCTATCGAATGGGCCATCTATCGGCTTAAATTTGAACCATCGGTTATATCGAATGTGACATAACTGATGTCATTCTATTCTGTCAGAAAATTAAGTATATTATATCCACTGAAGCTTGAGAAACGTTAGGATTTATTGGAAATTTATTTCCAAAACAACGACAAATGGTGGGAAATTGTACGAAAATGTCGTACAAATTTTGGACGCAGAGAAGAGCCCCGGGTACTGTTGGTATACGCTAGTTTATTGCTAAAGTTCGTGAAACCGATATCATTGTTGATGCGCCAACACGTGAGCGTGCTCGTATCATACATGGGCATACTGCATTATAATCCTAATGCATTAAGCTTTTCAGTATTCAGTAAATGTTTACTGGTAATGAAATTTAGATTTCATTTTTGTAACTGTAATTTTTTTCAGTAATCAGTAAAAATCAATTTTTACTGAAATTTTACTGGTACTGCAAAGTGCTCATCTATGTCGTATAGTGCGAATACCCGCAAATATCGAAGCTGTGACTGAGAGTGTGCGTGAGAGAGAATCCATCAACATCTTTCATTAATTCAAATGAAGCTCATTTTCATCTTGGTGGGTACGTTAATAAGCAAAATTGTCGTATTTGGGCTCAAAAACCCACACGTGGTCTTACAGAAGACAATGCACCTGTTCCAAGTGAGCGAGTGGTGTGTAGCGGAGGCATAATTTACCCATATTCCTTTGAAAATGAGAATGTCGCAACCATTACGGTCAATGGAGACACCTATCGCACCATGATAACCGATTTTTTTATACCCATATTTCATGGTATTGATGTGAACAATGTTTGCTTTCAACAGGATGGTGCAACCTTCCACACATCTCATACCACAATCGATTTATTGCGTCAAACGTTTGATGGCCATTTAATCAGCCGAAATGGCAATGTCAATTGGCCACCAAGAAGTTGAGATTTGACACCGTTGTACTACTTTCTGTGGGGCGCTATTAAAGAAAAATGATAAGCCGACAAACCAGGGACATTTGAGTATTTGAAGACCAACATTCGTGATGCCGTTGCCGAGATACGAACCCTTATACTCGAAAAAGTGTAGAAAAATTCTTCCCATCGAATGAGGTACTGTGAGGCCAGCCGCGGCAGCTATATGAATGAAATAATATTCCATTTCTAACCGCATCGATTGTACTTTACAACAAAAAAAAAAAAAAAAAATTTGGTAAAATTTCAAACCGTTTTGTTTTATTACACTTTTAAATTTAAACTTTCAAAAGGCCCACCCTTTATATGATTACTCACAATAGAAAAAAGAAAATGAAAATTATTCCTAAGAAAAATACAGTTCTCGTAAAAAAAGTGATGAAGGTACATACACTGGTCATTAAAAAATGTTCCATACTACACCCTCTTTCCTTTCTCCTAGAAACTATCTTTCCTGTATTTCAACACAATGCACTGCTTGAGTGGATAGGGATTACTACCTGAGTGCTGGTTAAAAAAAAAAATTACGTTCTGTTGCCATCCATAATGCTCCCGACCGTCAGTTACAGCTGCAGCATTTTCAAATTAATTCCTTTTAATTAGTGATTGGTAAAATGGCTATCGTTAATAAGGATTTCATTATAATTTTTGGTCCAAATCAATATGCAACAGTAACTTAAGAATCTGAATGATTAGACTGGGGTTACTTTTGTAAGTTCTGATTGTGATTATTACCTTTTGTATGCTAATATTTTAAAAATAAGTCCAATCAAATTAAAATTTTGCAAACATTATTAATCAGCATTTTTTTTTAACTGATACAGTGTAAACTCTTTATGGTTGATGCTATTAAGTTGGAGTAATTCGTTTTAAATTAGTTCCTTAGAAAAAAAGGTTTTTCATCATATTATCGTATGTAAATATAATATTTAAATATTAATTGTATTTTAATTTGAATTCCTTTTGTTATTTCCATTATTTATTTTCCCTTTGTTTTTGTTGTTTTTTTTTTGTTGCCCGTATGTTATTTATTTAGTTGTTGCAATTATGATTTTTATTTGAGGCAAACAAACGAGAAAGAATTTAAAATTTTATTATTGTTCACCGTTCGTACGTATGTACATACATATATAAAAAGCAATTCTAAAAATATTTGTTGTTCAATATTTATTTTGAAATGTCCTGAGGTGTTGTTAAGTTGCTTTATTACAATAGAATTTTTATGAATTTATGAATTCATATTCAATCATTTTTATTTGCTACTGTTCACTTAAAGAGTGTGAGAGAATGAGAGAGAGCGAGAGAGTAGGAGAGAGAAAGGGCACCAGAGAGTTTTAATTGTTTTCCTTTGCCGTTTATAGGTAAGAGTTTATCAAAATTGTATTCATATTTACTTTGTTTCTCCATGTTTCCTTGTTTATTTATACATACTTATTGTTGTTATTTTTTGTTTTTGTTGGTGTAGAACGTGCAAAATTGTTAAAATTTATTGTTCATAAAAGCATAAATATTCAACATTAATTGCATTACAATTGTTACAAATTTGTTACCGGAAAAAATTCATTATTTCTGTTCATATTTTTAAAATTCAAACAATTTGTGAAATTTTAATTTTAATTTAAAAAATTTGAAGATTTTTTTCAATCGAATATTTAATTTCTTTGCGCTATGCTGCAACTAAAACTCTTCCACTTTTCCTAAGGACTTCTAAGGCGGACATACATCCATCTCTACAAAGATATACTCATATTCTGCAGAATCTGATGACATTTCTCAAACGATTTAAATTTAAGGTATCCATATTTAATGTAATAAAGGGTGGGCCATTTATAGGTTTAAATTTGAAACATCGGTTAAAACGAATCTGGCAATACTGTGTCACAAAATTCAGTTTACTATCTGCAGTGATGATGAATCGATCTTGAGAATCGGTGGGATTTATTGGATATCTCTCGAATTTGCCAAAAAAAAATCATCTTTTTGGGTGAAGCTTCATCTTGGAGGGTACGTTAATAAGCAATATTGCCGTTTTTTTTATGGGCTCAGAAAAGCCAGTCTTAGGGAAGCCAATGCACCTATTAGGAGTGACAGTTTTGTGCGGCTTGTGTAGCGGCCCACAATTCGAATGAAGCTTATTTTCATCATAATGGGTACGTTATTAAGCAAAATTTCCATATTTGGGGCTTATAAAACGCACTGTGGTCTCGGAGAAGCCAATGCACCCATTACGAGTGACTGCCCACATTTCTTTGAAAATGAGGACGGCGCAACTATTACGGTCAATGAAGACACCTATCGCACCATGATAACCGAATTTTTTTTTCTTAATGGCATTGACATGAAGGATGTTTGCTTTCAACAGGATAGTTCAAGTTGCCACACTTCTCATGCCACAATCGATTTATTGCGTTAAACGTTTGAAGGTCGTTTAGTTAAGAGAAGTAGTGATTTCAATTGGCCACCAAGAAGCTGCGATTTGACACCGTTGGACTATTTTTGGTGGGACGCCGTTAAAGAAAAGTGTTATGCCGACAATTGAGCAGTTGAAGGCCAACATTCGTACTGCCATTGCCGCGATACGAACACATACACCTGAAAAAGTGCACGAAAAATGAGGTATTGTGAGGCCAACCGCGGCAGTCATGTGAATGAAATAATATTCCATTTCTAACCAGAACAATTGTACTTCACAACAAAAAAATGAATTTGGAAATATTTCAAACGGTTTTTGGTTTATGAATTTTTAAATTTAAACTTTTAAATCACAAACCCTATTTTAACATTCAAGTCGCCATAGTCCAGTAGGTAGTTTCTTCGCTTATTACGCGTAACGTCATGTTTCTAGCTCCAGATAAGACACCTCCAACAAACTAAAATATTTTTTATGATTTCTGGCAAAAACTCTGGGAGTAAATAAAATTGCCATGAAGAAGTTTCTCAAAAATCTGTCTTTCGGAGTTGACTTTAAACTATACGTACCGCTACTCGTGGATAAAAAAACATACATATACAACATGAGTAGTGTGAGAAACTAGATTGTAATCTTGACTAAAGGGTTGTAATCTTGACTAGAGGATGGTAATGATCAATTAAGACTTACTGACTTAGATTGAGTCTACGCAATGTTATAGAGTATTCAAACTTAATTTTCCTTCTGGAAAAAATTGTCAATTAACCACAATTAGGTTAAGGAGTGCATAAGAAGAGGAGTGAATAAGAATAGGACTCGCTCAGCTATAATTTACACAATTTGATTGCTAGTAGAGTTTGGAAATTAAGGAATTCCTTTGTTATGAAACTTAAAATACGTGTCCATATCAAAAAAATTCTGTTCAATCAACAAATTCCTTTCAATTGAAATAAAATCAAAGAAAACAGAATATTGCTAACAGTTACATGCCCTGTATAAATTCTTTTTAATGGAAAATAAACTTTTGCGAAACAATTCAAATGTTTAAAACAACACTCTCGTGTTTAATGTCTAAACAATTAGAAGGTATAGGAAATAAACTGTATTAAAGCCGTTTGTCAATTGTCAAAGAAATTAAAGAATAATACGAACTACATTAAGTGCATAATTAAGCTTTCACTCAACCATTATAAGTTAAATCCTCCTTAATTTGCTTTTTGATACACAGACAGAGTAGTGTGCCTGTTAAAAGTTAAATGACATCGTTGGCTTTAAATAGGTGGTATTAGAATGAAAACATTAACGGAGGGTATGTTTAAACGATTTAACAAAGCTAACAAGCCTTTTATGTTAAGATGGTAGGTACTCCCCCACACGATTTAAAATGCAAAATATTCTTTGTTGGAAAAAATTTAAAATAAATAAAGAAAATAGTTGAGTGATAACGAACTATGTTCACCGTGCATATAAATATATTATACTAGTTACTATATCAGTGAGGTTTATAATTTTAAATGGAAATTAACAATTTTACAGGACCAGGAAACTACATGAGTTCGTCAGGAGGACGCTTCGCATTCTAATAGGAATAGTAATGTAACACTGGGCTATTGGCAGTTTCGCCGACAAGTTGGCATGATGTGCAGGAAACGGAATCGGTGCAACATCTTTTTTTGCGAGTGCTCTACACTTCAGGATAGACGGCACCGGTTTTGAATATCTGCGCATGGTGGCCAACGTGCGACTAAGGGAACTGGCCGGTTTCATCCTGAGCTCGGGATGACTCAAACTTACCACTAAAGCAGGCTTACTCCACACTGGGTGACACAATTGGCCGTGTGAGCTACCAAGAGAACTTGCCGCTCAAAGGCAAGCTAACCACTAACCTTACCTAACCTAAGTCGCCGTAGTCTAGTAGGTACTGCGTTGGCTTATTAGAAGGGGCATGTGGTTCAACTCTTGGCTTCGAACAAAACGAAATATGAAACGAAATATTTCTTTTTACATTAAATTGTAGCTCCTGCCACTCATGTATAAAATTAACTCACACAACATAAGTGGTGTGAGAAGTGTCTACTCTCAAGATTGCAGAAATGACTGACAGAATTTCTGCCCCAAAAGAGGATAACATCAACGACAAGCACCTTGAGAATGTCGAAAATCATCGAACCTTGGAAAAGAATAGGAATCAATCAGTAAAGTTCATACCAAACACATGTAAAGGGGGCGTTAATTTTAGGCAACGACAGAATCTTAGGACCTGCTACTTAACATAAACCACTTGCTGAAATAGCTTGACTTGACTGCATCAAAGCAAAGATAAGAAGTATTAGAAGAATGGGTGAGAAGTTTTGTGACAAATATAAATCATCTCCTAAGCTGTTATTTTCAAATTGATGCATTCATTCCTTAATTTATTGTCGTCCAAAGGTGAGTAATTGTACAATAAAGATTTTAATTAATTATTTTTTAGTAGTTTTTAAAGTAAATTACAATTGCAAACATTTAATTTCCACCTGTTTTGAATTCAATTAAGATCTTGAGCACTCAAATTGCAATATCATGGCTATAAACATGAAGTAATTGAAACCCATAGTTGACTGTAATATTTCAAACATTTGTGTGTTAAGCCCATTGAGTTTTAATTCTTTGAAAGTCTTCTCAATTTTCACACAGTGAGATATGACTACAGGGAAAACTTTTAATGCAGCAGAGAGCATATGCCCTTGAATGCTTATAGTTTCGTATTATTCTTTTTCTTGGGATATTTCAAATGTAAATGAAAAAATATTCATTAAAACAATTCATAATGAAAGTCAGTCTGTATGACCAGCTTAAACTTCGCACAAGAGCTACTCAATGGTTAGAGGAGCGAGTGCAATGACAATAAGTTAAAGCGGAAATGTAACAAAGTGTGGAGACTTGAATCATTTTAGAATTAATTTGTATGGTTTGTACATGTATGAGTGTCTGTTTGAAAAACACTTTTTAGTATATGTGACTGTGTATGTGCGAGTATTTAAAAAAGGGATCACATGGAATAAAAAATTTAAAACAAAAAATTAAAACGTACACTGACACAGACGTACAATAATATAATGAAAGAAAAAAAAACGCATATTACACATACATATATATATGTATATACATATGAGTAAGAAATACGTCTGTATGTATGCGCTTTATATATTTTTACTTCCTTTTTTACTGTGCAGCAGTTGCACAGAAGTACAATGACGTCTATTTGCATATAAATAATGAGTTCTCTGTATGTATGTTTATCTTTGTAAGTATCCTTTCAGAGTCTTTCAGGTTCGAATTTATTACACAGTTGTGCGATAAAAGACGCTGCAATCTAGCAAGCGTTGTGTGGGCTTAGTAAACGAAATTTCTGGAGCATAACACTAAACATACCATATTCGGTCAAATGATCGATTGCAAACTTTTTATTAGAAAATTCGCATTAAGTGTTATCAACTATCCTCATTTAAATTTTTCGTTTCAAGGTATAAACAATCAGTTTTACATCATTTGTTTATATTTTAATTTGTTAAATCTAATTTCATGTGCCTTTATTTCTGTAGTTCGGATTCAGTATTTAAGTTTATGTCCCGCCATGACAAAATTGACTTTTTTTTGTTGATCTACCCATTGAGCCAAAGAAGAAGTTCATTACTGAAAATAATTTTTTTTACAGGCATGCTTCTCAATCTCTTTCCCTCTCCTCACCATCATAAGCATACAGGCGATTGTATTATAATTATGGCGCCAGAGTGAATCTATTATAATAGCTTGAGGCTTTAAAATTAAATGCCAATCGGTACGAAATTGTGAAAGATATTGGTGCATTTATCTGGTATTTAAAGCAGTTGGCTGTCATAGCAACATCATACGTACTTGCTCATTACAACCCTTTAGTCGGGATTACAATCTAGCTTCTCACATCATTCATGTATTTATCCATGTTTATATAGAATGAAGGTTGAAAACCTGATAAATTTTCATTTTAAATGTCAATTTAATTTTTATTTTGATATGAAAATCGAATTTGAAAAACCTTGTAAAAAAATGTGGTAAATTATGATTCATGTGGTTGTAGCAGAAACCATTGAATTAAATATAATATATATGGGACACTGCAATTACATCCTACACAATCTTATTCATGCACATACTGGGGGTTCATGCCCATATATTCGTATTCGTAATCATGAGAGCATTTATTATATGTATGTATGTATGTTGTACAATACTTTTCATTGTATGGGTGATAAGAAATTCGTCATTAAAACTTGTATTCGCACATTTAATCCCAATGCAAAAAAAAAGAACTCACAAACAAATACACAGTCCCAGCTAGGGAAAGAATGAGGAAACATAATTATATTATAGCCATACAATGACATCCACTCGACTGTCACAGAGCAATAGAGAGGAGAGAGGGTATAAAGCTTAAGGCAATTCCGTGTGTATGTAAAATGAATGCTTTCCCTCTTTTTAACAATTTCAAAATGGTACCTACGCAACATCCTCATACTCATTGTGGAATGGGTAAACATACGTATTTACACATATCGTCATCGGAAATGAAAACCGTTATTTGAAGAAAACAAAATAATATTTTTTAAACATTTTCCTTTTGGAATAAAACAAAATCATTTGAATTTTAGATAACGTGGTGGTTGGTTCATGTCTTTGGTAAAATTTAACTCGTGCTGTATAATTCCGATTGGATCATACTATGTGAGTTAGAAAGCTAAGATTGTGTAATGGAAACATTTTCTTTGAAAAATTGGAAATTGTAATCGACACCAGCAAAGAGAAAATTTGCCAAATTATGCAGTTGTTCTATGAACAAGACTTCTAGAAGTTCTGGCAGATTTTGGTGAATGCAGATAGAGTTTAAGGTGCTAGGACTGAAGATCCAGAGGTTTATACCAATAGTTCCAAGATTCCAAGATACTAGAAAGAGTGGTATTAAATAGGGGATTAGAGGTCTGATATTAAACTTTCGTATAGACTGCCTGACCACTGTAGTGTTAGGCGAAGATCATGGTTACTTTGAAAGCGGCGCAATACTTCTTGGGTGGTCAGTTTTTCCCTGAATATCTCTTCTCTTTAATCGGACAGTTAGGCTGCGATTTAGGCCGTCACTTAGAAGTCCATTCTTATTTTTTAATGACGAATTATTCAATTGTAACTTTATAGTTGCATGGACTCTTTACACCGCAAAAGTGGACACAACACCCACCTCTACTGTGGCATCGGAGATGTCTGAGGAGTAGACGATACAGGGGACATGTGTGCCTCTACGAGAATATTTTTCAAAATTGGAAAAGACAGCATGGAATTAAAAAAGTCGCGGGTCGTCCTTCGTAACTGTTTGCTGAATTTCAAAACTGCTTTGTCCTGCAGTGGAAAACGGCAAAATCAGGAAATTCCTTAAGTTCGATAAGAGAACGGTACGCCATCTAACACGAATTGTAATGGGACGACACTGTGCAGTTGGCAGTTTAGCTGACAAGCGCGGTATGCCCTCATAGGATTACTGCAGAAACTGCCATGATATAAAGGAATCGGAATTGGTGCAACAGCCCTGCCCTGCACTTCAGAACAGACGTCATCTGTTTTTGATAAAACGTTTGAAGATGTGGGCATGGTCGTGAACGTGTCACTAAGGGGATTGGCAGGTTTCATCCGTAGCTCAAATTTTTGGCAATAACTCTGAGAGTAATAAAATTGTCGACTATAAACTGTAGGCCCCGCCATTCATCGAACGTCCCCGGCCTCACACTAACCCACCCTCACCCGACCGCGGAGGGCTCGTCCCCATTACGTAGGGACACGTACACACTACAGTCCGGACTATAGCGGGTTAGGGAAAAGTAAAGGCAACGACAACATAAATCAGCTACAGAACTTAATCACAAGCTGAATAAAGCAACAATAAACCATAACTACCTAAGACAAGAACGAGAATATATTTTTCTATAATAATTTACAAATTAATGGCAGCATATAAGCTACGTTTAATATTATAAACAGTACAATTAAAATCAATAAAATCATAATACTTGTTAAAATCATTACATAATCTACGAAAAGGAAAATTACAACCATAGTTTGTTCTATAAAAATCTAGGGAAAAAGGACGATAGTGCCGTGAAAATCTTGCTGGAATACTAAAATTTAAGTTACAAAGCAAAAACTCGGAATCGATATCACCCTTAACCAGATTATAGACAAAACAAACGCCTAACACAGCCCTTCTACGTTCCAAAGTTGAAAGTTTTATCAGACCCAATCTAGCCTCATAAGATGGAAACCCATTGGCATAATCCCATCCTAAGCCACGTAAACAGAATAATAAAAACTGCTTCTGCACAGACTCTATTGAATCACTATGACAACGATAGTATGGATTCCAAATAACAGACGCGTACTCCAAAATAGGCCTAACAAGTGAAACGTATAGCAGTTTTGAGCAGCAGGCTCAACTTTATTGGCTGCAGGACTCTGTTGGACTTGTATGGGTAAAAGAGAGGACTGATTGTTTTATGTCTTATGGTGTTTTCTTTTCTACCAAAAAATGTGCATTTTATTAACGCAAAATGCAATTTTGCGTTTGTTTCTTAAAAATGTTTCGCCCTCTAAAAGGGTGGTATGTTTTATTCTAAATAATTCGCACTTGCCAATGGTGGAGGGCATTGCATTTTATGCCCTGTATAAATCGAGAGTGCTGCTAATGCCCTGTAAAGCAGATGACTTTTGTTTATTTATAGGGCTACCAGATGAAATTTAAAAAAAGTCGCCTGGTATTGTTATCCAATTTGAAGTTAATTTTTTCATTGTTTTGTGGAGTAATCTTAAGGAAATATTACATTATTAAAGCTACATGGTCAACAGTATAAAAAATTGCATTCAATGTTAGAACAGTGTTAAAATATTTTTTTTTTTTTTTGTAATAAAAAAAGCGTGCAAAAAATGAAGTCGAAAAATTAGCGATCTGGCAACACCTTTGAACAAATTGGCATTTCCTCATTCATTTTCTTAATAAGTGGTAAACACAGGGCATACCCTTTTTTAATATTTGTGTTATGTTCTTCTCAAGTAAAAAATGACATTACAACAGGGTTGGTCAAACATTTTTTTAATGTACCGTGTAAGAGGGTGACATTTTCTTTGTAGAAAAGAAAACACCATTAGAATCGCATAGCCATCTATTATGTAATTGCGTTGGGCTTGACTTATTGAAAGGTATGCGAATAGAGGTGGCATTTATTTAAACGAGTTCTGTATAAGCTGTGGATATGTAGAGAAGCATGAGGCTATTTTTAATTTCATATGTCACTGCCATGTTCTTGTAATGAAAAGGCGGAGGTTATTGATTGAACAATATAAAGAGTACTACAATTGGAATATTTATTCTGGAGTCGGGTTTGGATTCATGCTTTCTGCCCGGATTGCATACTAATTGTGGTATCACAATGGGCTTAAACGTTGGCCAAAGGGGAGATTTGTCCTCTATGTAGAGAACGAATGTCTGCATTCTAATCTCAATTGACCTTGTAGTCTCAATGTTATGAAAAACTATTTTATTTGTTCCATTCAAACCACGCTATCGAGCTTTAATTGTAATTTAATGTTCCGATTACTTCTTGAAAACAAAATTTTAGTCAGTGTGCTGGTTAGTCAGCATGCATCATTTTTTTTTTACCCTGCATCATTTTTAAATATTGAACATGATTTAAAAAGGACGAAATAAGAATTTAAATTTAATTTTCTTTGATATTCTATCACGTTTTTCAACACATTTTACATATGCACTCATGTTACACGCGGTAAATTAAATGCATACGAAAACTCTAAATGTGCTCATTTACACACTTTATTTGTACAATTCACACATTAACCCATACACATGCAATGACATACCACAACCACGCATTGCCTCATATACGATAGCATACACACATGCTCACCAAGACCCACATTAACCCACTAACATAGACCAACAACAATTATAACAACATTAAATATCAACAATTGTGCGGTTTTTTTTTTTGACAAGAGTCAGGAAAATAAAATGACAAAATGAGGGAAAAAGAGAGAGAAACATTTAAATTTTTGCAGGAGAACACTACTTAAAACACTGTTTTTTCGTTTCCCCTTAAACACCAGCTTATACACACAGTTGCACATGTATGCACATACACTCGCCCTCCATTTCTAAGCATTTAAAGGAGTAGACAGCAGTGTGGAGCTCACAATTACTTTAAAAATGCGAATATTATGGGCTTAGGACGATTAAAAACAGGGGAGAAGCATTTTTCTCTGGTGCCTTATGCTTCTCAGGCAAATTATTATTTTTACTTGTGATTTTTGTCGACTCTTAGCAAATGCATGCAGTTGGTATGCATTTGTGCAAAAACTATATTTAAGTAGTAGAGAGAAAGAGAGCGAGAAACATCAGCCTTAAACTTACCCCTGTCTGCTATGCAATTGGGTGCTTAAAAATGTATGAGCATGTGTGTGTGTCTGAATGTATGCTTCCTGTAGTATGAGTGTTTTTAATTGTGGCTTTAGCACGCATTTTGGTTACACAAATACTTTGGCAGAGTACATCTACAAAAGCACAAAATCTCAGCGTGTGTGTGATATCAAGAACATACACATTCAAGTTATTTTAATGCTTAACACTGTTAGGGTTTCTAAGAGGATTGCACGATTCTTTGAGATGATCTCTCTTTGAGATGAATTCGAAAAGATGCGAAAGATTAATTTAGAATGTGATTTTCTTTTAACCAAAAGGGTTATTGTGTATGTATTTCGTTTAGAAAGAATATTCATTAGAATCTTACACTGTAAAGTAGTGAGTTTTTTTCTTTGGGATCGATATACAAAATAACTCCCGAGACTTGAGTATTGAATATTAAAAAGAATTTCAGTATTTATTGGTTAAAATCTTCAAAAATTCTATTGTCTTAGTTTTCTTATTACTTGACTATGTGTGAAATACAAACTAAAGGATTTCAAAGTGCTTATGTTGTAGGGCAGCAATCAGTCGAGACGATAAAATTGTTTGGAAGGCGAATTGTTAAAAACGCCAAAAATTTATTTGAAATCATAGAGTGCAACGATTATGAAACTGGCGGTAAAAGATAGGGCTCCGCTTTAAATCAATGTTAGCTTTTCTGGGAATACGGAGAAGTTAATGCGGATGCTAATGAGCTAGTGAATTTCGTCATGTCATAACATTAAACAGTACATTGGTTGTCAATATTCCTATAAATTTTTAAAGTTTTCAATTTCAAATTCCAATTTCTAATGCTATTCAATTTTTATTTCTAAAACTCTTTAATTGCACATTTCAAATCCTACAGGATACGATGCGTAAAATTCAATAATTCCATATCAAATTATTCAGCCATAAAGGCTGACCCAATTGTACCCTCCTCTTAATTTATTTATTTTTTAAAGTGTTCCTGCTATTGCAGGCAAATATGTTTTTAAAGTTTAACGTCAGGAAAATCCCCCATTTTCCCTCCATTCTCTATGAAAAGTGCATTTTTCCATTGGATGCTTTAATAACGGCTTTAACTAACTAATTTACTAAACTTTTGTTTCCCTATTTGCTAGATTTTTTTTTTCATCCATGTACACTTATTTTGAATAGAAGATTCCCCTGTCCGTTCATGCCATAAATGTGTGTGTCAAGCCATAATGCCTTTTTCCAATTCTGTGCAAAACGGGGGATGGTTATTATCATTTTAATACAATGATGTACTACATGTGGTGCATTTAAGCCGGTTGTGAGCTCTTTTTTCTTTTGCTTTCTGCGCTTGTGTTCTTTTATATTTTAAATTAGCGTACAGGGTTATTAGTGCTGTTGCTGTTATAATTATATTTAGAAAAAACAAATCGTACATGGTTTTTCAAATTCAACTTTATTTTTAAATTTTTTAATTAAAAACATATATTTTGTATGTGAATTTTCTGTTTAGATTAGGTCATGTACAACTAAGGGGCCTTTAATATGTGAATGACGAAAATTTGTCTGAATACTCGTAGAAATAGAATAGTAGAGGTCAGTGAGTTTATGTGAGAACGTCAACCTGCCTTGCCTCATGTTAGTCTGCAGAAAAGTTCCTACAAGGCCCTCGGATCACTTCATGGTGTTTCTGTACAGGGTTCCAGTGCATTTTTATATTGGTGGCAATAGCTTAATCAATCGAGAGGAAGATGGAATAATCACCAGGCTATTAATGTTGGACTATTCTAGAATGGATTTCGCCATTGTCTAGTAGGTAGTGTGTTGGCTAATTAGCTGTGAGGCTACGGTTCAAACCCCAGGTGAGACATTTCGAACAAAACGAAATATGAAAAACTATTTCTTAAGCGTCTTCTTCTGAGCAGATTTTTGGCCAAAACTTTGAGAGTAAAAAATTTCCAATGAAAAGTTTCTTAATAAATCTATCGTTCGGAGTCGATTTTATACTTTAGGTACCGCCACTAATGTATAAAACTAACACACACAATATAAGTGTCGTGAGAAACTAGGTCGTCAACTCGACTGAAGAGTTGTAATGACCAATTATGCATTTAAGTATGTACATATCGACGCCTCCATTCTATAACGTTCTAAGTGTACTTAGAACGTTTTTAATGTGCTTGCATTTTTAAATTCTACGTTCTCTAACTTAAATATTGTCAAAATTTGGTTAAGATGTGCCGATCCGTTCCGAAGTTATAGGCAAAAATCTACTTAGAATACACATATAGTCATATGGCCAAAACACACTTTTTCGACTTAGAATGTTATAGAACGGAGCCGTCGATATGTGTTCTAGAATGGAATTGGTATTGAACTTGAGTAAAAAGTTGAATATGATCTTTAGAAGATTTCGAAGAAGAACTGAACTTTGAGTGCAGGTACCTTTACATATCTGCTTTCTATAAGGTTTGTGAAAATGTTAGGTTGCCTAAGATTAACCATGTATAACATACAGAGTAAAATATTTTCACGTAAAATTTACATTACCGAAGGAAATATGTTTCTCTGTTTCAGTATGTGGAACTGCCGCGGCTTCTCAGTAAATAAAATAAATTCAGAGACGTCAAAATAAAGCAGCAGCATAAAGCAGCATATTGGTACGTCAACGACATGAACATATATAAAGATCTCGTTGGAATAACAGTCAAGATTGTTTTTTGGAGAATATTCAGAAAGAAACTTAAACCAGTTCGAAATCCTCTAATTCGTGACATTTTGGACTTTAATGGTCACATTCGTGAAAAAAGTGGGATACAGGGGATGATGTTTTTCTATCTTATTTAGTATAACTCTGTCTTATTTAGTATAACCCTAAGCCCACCGTCTGAAATATTTCGATTCATTTTATTATACCTGACTCAGTCTAATGATCATTGCTACCGGATTTTTTTTTCTTACGCCTGGGCTTTAATAGGTATTTTCTACGTATCGAAAGAAAATTCTGTCAGGAATTGAGGAAGAAACTCACACATAAAGACCCTGTATTCAATGGAATTTCAGAATAAAATTTATAATCTTTACTAAAGAAGAATATGAATAAAAAACAAATTCTGTTCCACTGTGTTCCTGTTTTTATTTGTTAATGTGTATAAACACTTACCACAACACATGAACTGTGTGTACCCCCATTGATGGTTTTGTTAGCTTTGTTGCTGTTGTATCGTATTGCTATTTTGTTTTTTTGTCTTTTTTTTGTGTGTATGTAGTTGTTTTGTTGTTAATATAGTCAGTATATATACAACCAACGAAATATTTTCAAAAATTATACCAAAAATATTACGGCTACACCACCAATACATGTATACACTGGTACAATAGATATTAAAATATGTATACTCGTGCGTTTACATGCAGGAGGCCTCTGTACAGGACTGTATATGAACATTAAAACGCCATTTGAACTGTTGATTGTATGTATGTAGGTGGCGATGTTACATTTTGGTGCGGTTGGATTTGATGTGGTTCAGTTGGGTTATTTTGTGGATTTCTTTTAACATCATCATCAGACGACAACAACATCATTTGGTTATTGTTTATAAAACAACACCCCTCATACTTACATATACACAAAACATTTGTTTTATTATTAAACAAAAAATACGCACTTTTGTGTCATGTATCAGAAAAAACAAAAATCAAAAAAGAAACTTTGTGTACATTTGCCCGATAGCGTTAAAATAAAAAGAAATTATGTTCACAAAAAACAAAAAATTCTTTAAATAAAATAGGGACAGGAAAAAAAGGTCAAGTTACATTAGATATTATTAAAGTAAATATATTTAGTTTAAGAAACATATCCACAATTTTGTTTAAATACAAAAAATAATTCCAATGAATTACAATAAAAACTAGAAATAGATTTAAAAGATTTATTAAACATTGGATATATAAACTTTGGTTGCCTTTTGCTGTAAAAAATGTTTAATTTTTTAAGCCATAGTCATACTGTCTATTGGGAGATTACAAGCAGAGTTTTAAATATTTAAGTTAAACTAAAAGTATCCATAAGCCTGTATGCTTAGTCTAGTAGGTAGTGTATCGGCTTATTAGACGAAAGGCCACGGTTCAAACCCCAGGTCAGACATCAAAACGAAATATAAAAAAAATATTTCTTCGTCGACTTCCTCTCAGCAGATTTCTGGAAAAACCTCTGAGATTAAATAAAATTGCCATGAAAAGTTTCCAAAAATCTGTCGTTCGGAATCGACTTTAAACTGTAGGTCCCGCCACTCGTGTATAAAATCAGCGCACACAACATAAGTGGCGTGAGAAACTTGGTCGTAATCCTGACTAAAGAGTTGTAATGGCCAATTATGTATGTATGTATAAACCTGTTTCAGTTCGGAATACGTTTTACATATATTTCCCCTTCCTCATCGAACACAAAAACGAAATTTTAAATTATAAAACGAAAAAAAAATTTTTTAAATAATATATTGAAGTCACCGTCGTTTAGTAGATAGTGTGTTGGCATATTAGACGCAAGGCCGTGGTTCAAATCCCAGCTCGAACGTCAGCAAAAAATGAAATATGAAAAAATATTTCTTCGGCGACTTCCTCTCCTCCTGAGAGTAAATAATAAAATTGCCATGAAAAGTTTCTAAAAAATTTGTCATTCGGAGTCGACTTTAAATTGCAGGTCCCGTCATTCATGGCTAAAACTTACACACAAAATATGAGTGGTGTGAAAGGCTGGGTGGTAATCCTGACAAAACTGTTGTAATGACCAATTAAGTAAGTAAGAAATAAATTTTTTTTTCATACTTGTTGGAAATGTCTGAACTGGGGTTTGAACTGTGACCAACACAGTACCTACTTGACTATGGCAACTACAGCTTGGATGCTGTATTATTTATTCATAAACAATATACCGAATGGTGTTAAAGACATAATGAACTTACTTACTCAGGACTACAATCTAACTTCTAACACCACTCATGTTATGTGTGTCAATTTTATCCATGGGTGGCCGCGAGATTTTCTGTTTAATGTCGACACTGAACGACAGATTTGAGAAATTTTTCATGGCAATTTAATTTTACTCTCAGAGTTTTTGTCACTCGACTACTGAGAAGAAGTTGAAAAAGGACATTTTTTTGTACTTCGTTTTGTTCGAGATGTCTGAGCTGGAGGCTTACGTTTAATCAGCTAACACACTATCTTCTAGACTACAGTGACTCATAATCAGACGTCGGCACAAAGAGAACATGATAAAAATGTGAGTGTATTTGTGAGAGGCACGTGTATAACCCAGAGGAAAATTGTTAGTACATATTATTTCAAGCTGTGTTCGAATAAATATTTTTTACAAACTATTGTGCTTTTTGAAGCCATTTATTACTCTTCGGAATAATAGACATATTTCACTTAAAAATTCAAAGAAAAACCTGTGAATTTTTCCCATTGTAAAGGATGGCAATATTTCTCCAGGCGGAAAATATAGATTTATATAGATTTACATACATAATAATGTATGGAAATTTTGTGGTGACCACACTTTAATTAAATTTTTCTTTGGGTGTATAATTGATATACAAAAAAATTTCAAAAAGAAGCGACGAGAACCTGCTTCACTGAAAGCTGACAAGCAACTGAATGCATTTTTACGCTCATTTTAACGAACATTGTTGATGTTTGTGTCCTATGTGTGTGAAAAGCCGAAGACGTTCGGCCCCCGGGGGACATTGAATCAGACATCTGCTCATAATGCACTTATTATTCCGTCTAAAACTATGCTGACCTAAAGGCTATATAACAGTCGAATTTAATTGATTAACCCTTTGACGACCATACATTTTCGGCTGAAGCAAAAAAATTGCCCTCCTGGGTATCCTTTAAGTCCCCCATTTCGCTTGGCAAATATAGTTGCCTATGGGTTGAAAGCAATCTTTTTATCCCAAATTATTAATTTTTAGACATGATTTAAAAATTTGTGCGACTATATTTGCTATAGGAAGCACAATGAAAGCAGCGTTTCCAACATTCACTCTTTTCCATTTTATGATATATTTGGGCTTACTTATAAAATGAGTTCCAAATTTGGTTGACGCTGAAAAGGCACGTTTTCTTGAATTGAAGCAACTTATCAGTTCTTTGGCTAAAGCTGCTCGAAATTCAATTGAAGTCACATTGACTGAGGAACTGTTAGCCAATATGAGTTTCTTATATATTATATAACTATTATGAACACATAGCTAAAATAGGTCGAAGAACAATCGTAAATAATAACGCCACTTACTTCTGCGATCGTACTCATGATAGAATTTCTTTTGGTCCATTAGATCAACGCCACCCATTCCTTTGTTGTAGTGCTGTATAATCAGAGGGCAATCAATATCTATTTTATTAGCTGGTCAAGCGACGTGTTGCTGTTGATTACCTCTGTTAGGGGTCAATAAAATTTGAGGAGAGTTAGACACCACGATTGTCCATCCACTTGACGACGGAAATGCTTTCTGACATGAAGTAACTTATGTCCCCTCTTTTCATTTCTTTATCTGCCGGAAAATTCTTCGGTATGTGCTTTCTACTACATCGAATAGTTCCACATGCCATTATTTCATTTTGGTGGAGAATGTGCATTAAGTTTAGACTTGTAAAGAAATTATCAAAGTAAACTTCAGCCCCTTTTTCTGCCAGTGGCTTACATAACTGCAGGACGACAGCTTCGCCAAGACCGTGTTCAACAAATGGTTTTTTTCCTGTGTGAAAGTCAATATTATACAAGTATACAGTTTCTGACTCACATAAACAATATTTTGAATCCCCATGAAATAGGTTTGTCCTTCATATACTGTTTCATGGCATTATGTCCCTTAAACTTTACCATATGTTCATCAGAGTTTTCTGGAAAATGTATATGCGTCAGGCATAGCCTTGTTAATGTGCTCTATAATTGGACGGATTTTGTAGCCACGGTCAGTAACATCAGCCTTACTGTTGTCGCAAAAGTGAAGATTGGCTGTAATTTCCTTAATTTTTGACAATTTAATGACAATTTAGAGGTTTTAATTCTAGAGTTTTTAGGAATGATAATTTTCGCTTCAACCCATAGGCAAACATAATTGCCAAACATAAAATGACTATTTTTAGGCAGTTTGGAGTTTATCCAAAATTGTTCATTATATTTTTTGATAGACAAAGGATAAACCCAAAACATAATTGACTCCCATCCCCTTGTGCCCTATCTTTACCCTGAAGTAACCACCGGTATAAAGACCATTATTTGGCCAAATTTGAAGTCTCGTAGAGTACAAGTGGAGCCAGATAGGGTTTTGCACTGAACTACATTTTTGTTGCCCCAATCTTCTCCTATAAAACATTCTCTGACGTATTTGCTCTATCTGTAACCTGGACAAATATATAAGCCAAAAACCCTCGGACAAGCATACTTGCCTATGGTCGTCAAAGGGTTAAACATTTTTAATGTGTGTTAATTCTTCAAACAAACCAAAATCCTGTGTATTTCAATGAAATGAACTTATTTAAAGTTATTAAATTGTTTTATTACTTTTTTTTCTACTGTATTTATGTTATTAACACTTAACCCAGGCTTAATTTATTTTCATTATTAAATACACATTCATTCACCTACGGCACTGATACCCACACTAATAGCACACACGCAACATTTTTTTATCACTGGTACATGCATATATTGTATGTACAGAATTAAATAAATAATATTCTCTCTCCATTTCCTTCTTTTTCTGTAGCTCTCTTTATGTTGCCATTTTTAAAACCTTTATTGTTGGAGTTTTTTTTTTTTTTGAACAAAATATACAATTTGAATTTTGTGGTTAATTCATTTAAGCTCTTTGCCCGCTCTTGCCGTCCCCAAAAAACATACCAGTCGTCACAGTACGGAACACAGTGAATAAATAAAAAAGAAAAACAAAATGTTCGCTTGCAACCAATTGTGTGAGGTGAATATCATCAAAAATATTTAAAATCCTGTGTGAAAAATCATGATGTTGATGTAATTCTTTTACTATTTCTCTGTGTGTGTGTTTGCCTGTATCTGTAGGTGTAAGTGTGATATTTGATATTTTGTTGTTGTAGTTGTTGTTTTTTTGTTGCTTCACCCATGTATTTTATAATTTAATAAAGTTCCTGTTTTTTTCCTTTTATGTATAGTAGTTGTGTTGTGTTGTGTTGCGTTGTGTTGAATGTGTAAACTTTTCAATTTAATTAAAGTTTGTTAGCGTATAAGTAATATTATTAACAGTATGATGTATGCTCTATACAAAAACACACACACACACATGCACTCATATATCCATCATATGATGGTATACTTACTTTAATTTTTTTGTGTTGTTTATTACTTATACGTCACTAAGGTATTAAATTTAATTACTTTAATATTTTGTGGTTTTTTTGTTGTTTTTGTTGTTCTATTAAAAGTTATAATTATTTTATGCGCTACGAAGGTTATTAATCTTATTCTTGTTGTTGTTGTCGTTTTTTTTAATTTTCATAATTTATTAATTTCCTCTTATAATATTTCCCTCATCCGTTGGAAGTATTTAAACTATTATTAACATTTATATTGTTTAACTTGTGCATATTTGTGTAGAAATATTGGGTGGACGAGGGCTTTGTTTACTTTTAAAGGCTATTAAACTTTGCTAATCTATGGTAAGCTGTGTGTAAAATTATATTTAAATGATTCAGACTGAAAATCTGTTAAAACGTATTAAACCAAAGTGTGTTTTTAAAATAAATTTAAAATGAAGTTTTACTTTTTTTTTGGCTAACACTTAGGAGATGATTCCTACTCATGCAGTGCATTGTATTGGAAAACAGTAAAGATAGCTTATAGGATAAAGAAAAGAGTGGGTGGTGTGCAACAATTATTTTTTAAGGACCACTTTTTTTCGAGAATTGTTTTTTAGTAATAATTCTCACATTCTTTTTTCTATTTTGAGTAATCCTAGATAATGTCAAACAAACAATCAGATCGTCACTAACATCCAGAGTTTCTGGTTGGAAATTGCCCACTTACTCTGCAATTGCAGTTTAGCAACTTCCAACTAGGCCATCGAAACACCTGATAATTTATTACAATGAAATGAAATATTTTCCCTCGTAATATGATTGTTAAATGGACATGTATTTGTTTAATTCAATTTAAATTTTGTTAATTATAATAGGAGGAGATATAAGTCATGCATCAGACTATCTAGAAAAAAACCGAGGTTATTCACCGGCCTTTTGACATGCCACCATAGACTCAAAAACTTATTGTTTAGTCGGATCGTCGCGAGCCCAATATGTAGATTCTATGATGATGAGAAAGAATCGTCAGAATATAAATTGGGAATTAGGAGACATGAATGCGTACCAGAAAAAAATTAGGAAATACTTGGGCAAGGAATTTCTGACATCGACAAAGAACTGGAAATTTGTCAGGTCAATGGTCTTCGAGAAGACATAATAGCGATACCCGATATAGATTTAAGTCGTTATTATTGACCGTATGGTCAAGGGCATCACTACATGATGACAATAATAATGAGAGAGAGAGAGAGAGAAATGTGTCTGTATTAAAAAATTATCTTCAGAAATGAACTTCTCATATGACTCAATGGGTACGTCAAAAAACAGGACAGCTGATATTGATGAAAAGGACAGCCAAAGGCAGTCGAAAAGAACCATGAAAATTACAACATTACAGTCAATGAAAGCAAAATATTGCATTTTGAACACAGTTTTTCTTACTCCCATCGCCTTGAACTCATATTGAGCCAATTGCGGTGAGCTATTAACCTTTCGTTTTGGAGCAGATTACTGCCTACTTATTCATTCAATAGAATTCACTGATAAAATAGATGATTAGGAGCTGGTTTTATTTGAGTGAAAGTAAAGTAAAGTAAAGTAAAGTAAAGTTTTTATATACAGAAACGGAATTTTCTAATCAAAAAGGTTTTTTTTTATAAATTTTAAATACAAGACTGCCATGGCCTCTAAAATGTTGTCGATCCAATTCTGGGTATAATAATCTCCACACTGTGTTGAACCATCAGTGCTTGATAAATATGAAAGAGGCAAATGAAATAAATTGAAACTTTTTCCTTAAAATCTTAAACAAAGGGCGAGAATTTTTATATTTCAAAAAAAAAAAAAAACGTTTTGCTTGACTAATTACAATAAATATTAATTATGTATGTATGTATGTATATAATTAGATTTGTTGTTGTTAGATGTTGCAACATTGTTTTAAATTACACATCCAATTAGAAGTTGCAATTTTAATCATGTTAATTATTAATCTTGATTTGATTTAATAACTAATTGCTCTTTGCTCTTATTATAACTATTATGTCTGTCTCTGCGTGTGTTTGTATGTATTATGTAAGTGTATAGGTTTATTTGTATTTAATGTGAATGTGAGTAAAATGTTTTACAACAATTATTTGTAAATATACAATGCAATGTAATTGTTACATATTATTATTGCAATTCATAATAAATATGTATATGATGATATATTAGCGTTCATATTAGAGGAAACTAATCGCATTAAACAAGAAAAAATTGAAATTAAATGAATGTAAATTAGTCGCCTTAGTGTAGTAGGTAGTGTGTTAGCTTAGTAGACGTGAGTTAATCGAGTTAATCTCAAAAGTGATGCGTTCTCAAAAGCTGAGCTAACTGTCAGACATCAGTTTAAAATAATTTATTTGTTTGTCTATTCTTTGCTTCATTGCTATGGTCACATGTCACGAATTTGTCTTTATACTGGAGAAATTTAAACTGACTAGAGATTTCGATTTTGTTTAAGAAGAAAATATTGCTATTTTATCGATTTTCTTTTTTAATTTTTATAGTTAATTGTTAATTTTTTTTTTAAATTGTAAACATAATCTTATTTGATGATTTTTTTTTCCGACATATTTCTATTTTTTTTTTTAAATATACGAACAATTTAATTTAATATTTTGCATTTTATATTCTCTTTTATTTTGTAGACAATTTAATTTTTTTTTTCTGTTAGCACCACAGATGGCTAAAAGCTGGAATTTTACAAATTTTTAAATTTTTTATATTAAAAGCTGTTTAAATATCATTTTTTTTGTTTTACATTAACCTGTTGTAATACAGTACATTGTGTGTATGAAATATTTTTATTTGAATTAAATTACGGGTATAAATTGCACAGTTAAACTGTTGAAATTGATTCATTAAATTATCAGGAAAGTTCAATTGCTAACAATTAAAAAAAAAAATTGTTTATTATCCAATAGAGACATTTAACAACAATAACAATAAAAAGAAATATGATGCAATATTATACAATAATAATAACAATTAAATTGTATCACTTTCATAAATATACAGACAGACACAAACAGACGAGCAGACGACTGTCAGCGAACACAACAGGATAGCTTAGCGCGGGAAAAAAAGTTGTTAAAGCGTTATTATTAATTATATTTGATTAATAAATATTTATACACACCATATGTATGTATTAACATACATGTATGTTAACATACTTGTGCTTGTATTTGTTTTATAATTTTTATATTTTATTTTATTTTCTTTCGTTCCGTTTCTTTCCTCTGCATTTACTTAACTTGGCATTGAAGTCAACAATTTGTTCCAACACAACATTTGATTTTTATTTGCTTTAATACGATGGAAAAAAAAGAACTATAAAACAAGGAAGAAGTAAACAAAAATGGATAGGAAGAGCAGACTATAAAACTACAAGTCATACGAGTCAATGCAATTGTTTACATTATTAATCCGGGGTGTTTGTTCACACATACAGTGATGAGCAATAGAGAGATTAGTCTTAAAGGACTATAACTTCGTTGTAAAAAAATAAATTAAGAACCTGTGAACGGCCCCTGGGGATATATGCACAAAGGTTGTGAATATCGTACTCATTGTAAAGGATGGGTCATTTAAAAGCTTAAATTTAAAAATGCTATAAAACAAAAACGGCTTAAAATTTTGGCAAACTTATTCCGGTTCCGGTTCATTTATACGGTTGCCGCGGCTTGCCTCGAAGTACCTTATTCGATCGCACCAATTTTGATGCACTTTTTCGAGATACGACACCATCTCGGCAATGGCATCACGAATGTTGGTCTCCAAATGCTCAATTGTCTCTGGTTTAACGAGATAACACTTTCTTTTACGGCGCCACACACAAAAAAATGAAATGGTGTCAAATCTCAACTTCTTGGCGGCCAATTGACATCAGCATTTCGCCCATCAAGCGTTTGACGCAATAAATTGATTGTGGCATGAGATGTAGGGCAAATTGTAACATCCTGTTGAAACCAAACGTCAGCGGGTGCAAAAAAATCTGTTATCATTGTGCGATAGGTGCCTATATTGATCGTGATGGTTGCGCCGTTCTCATTTACAAAGAGATATGGACCAGTGATGCTTCCGCTCCACAAGCCGTACCAAACAGTCACTCGTGATGGGTGCATTGACTTCTGTAAGACCACGTGTGAGTTTTTATTAACGTACCACCAAGATGAAAATGAGCTTCATCAGAAAAGATGATATTTTTGTCAGAATCGACATCAACGTGCAGTTTCTCGTTGGCCCAATAAATCCCAAAGTTACTCAAGCGTAAATCAATTCATTATGTTCAGTGGAGATAATATACGGTATTTTGAGACAGAATAGAATGACATAAGTATTGCCAGATTCGAAATAACCAATTGTTGAAATTTTAACCAATAGGTGGCCCACCTAATATACGCAGTATATGTTCTTAGGCAACTGAAAATTATCGCCAAATCTTTTCTAACCAATAGTGTAGCTACCGTTGCTCTTGGATAAAATTAAAACATACACACAATATGAGTGGTCTGAGAAGCTAGGTTGTAATCCTATCTAAAGGGTTATAAGGATCAATTAAGTAAGTAAGTATTCTGGCATTAGAAGATTCTGAACGAAAATATCAACAACGTATCACAATCTTATCTGTCAATCCATAGCTATCGATATCGAAAATTCCTTTGATCACCGGATATATCAGATCAGATTTACCAAACAAACTTGGCTAAGGTAGAACAATCTTGTCTGTGGTAGGAAGTATCCAGTAGACAGTCTTAATTGATTGAACATTATCGGGTGAATTAGATATTTACTGTGAATTACTACCTTGATTGACAAATTGATTGAACAAGAACAATTTTCCACGCCCAGTGTTGCTGCAGGACCACAACTGTAGGAGACAAACCAATCGAACTAAACTTACTAACTTACTTTTGTTAATTTTATTTTAGTAGACACTGTATATGTTAATAATCTACAACTTAGTATATGTGTTTGCCTGTATGTTTATATATTCATATACTCGTACATATGTACATATGCATATATGCATGTATGTATGTGTGTAATGTCGACAATATGTTGTTTATTTGCTTGATGGCTTATTTGTTTTACAATCATAAATACAATAACAACAATAGCAATAACAACAATAACAACAACGACTCATTATGGTCATATTCACAAAGTTCAGACTGGTATAATGACATTATTAATGACAACAAGTGGCGTCTTTATGTCAATTAAACAAAATAACATGTACACAAACACATATACATATAAACCACAACGATTTGATATAATCCACCAACACAAGCTTTCACACGGTAATCCATGTATGTGTATAGGGAGCCTTTCGCTGTGAAATTTCTTGAATAGTGAAATAATTTTTTTTAAGGAAAATAGGATACTTGAAGTTCAAGTTTTTTTTTTATTGATACTTTTGTTTAAGTTTTTCTCGATTGGAAAGAAGTTTTGCAATATGCAATGCAACGCAAAAACCATTATTATTGAGTATGTAAAAACATTATTTCGTAAATTTTTACTCATTTTAATCGTTATAATTTAGTTTACTAAAGACCATGGAAAGGAAATACTGCATGATTATTGCTAATGCAGTCGACATGGCACAAACATAGAAATTATCGACAATTATTATCAGATATTTTAAAATCTGCCAGAAAAAAGTGTATTAGTTAGTTATAGTTTTAATGTTGATTGCCAGCTATTATTTGTAATACAATTTTCGGCAATGAGCAACGCAACGAAGGTTTAGTTGCCATTCATAATCGAGCCATTAGTTACCATTTATTTAGTCTGTTGTGCCAAATCACCATTGACGACCATAGACAGCGAAGTGACCACTTATGTATATATGTATGTAAGTAAAGCATACTCTTCGGGGGAGCTGCCAAATTACTATAATCTCTCTAAAGATAGGTCTTTAAATTCCTCTGTGGATGCTCATTTCGATGACTACTATGTTGCGATTTTTTCATAAGACGACAACAAATGCGGTGTCAACAAAATCTTTCGGAATGTCTTGGAATGAAGAAATTATTCCTTCAAAAACGAATTTTTTGCAAATCTACTTCAAAGACAAAGTTTACTGTAATTAATTAAAAATAAAATTTATATTCGAAGATGAAACTTGAACTTGAAAGACTCTCTACTTAATTCTGAAATTTAAAAAACAAAACCATTATTTGAAGACCATACCTTAAGGTTTAATGTTACCTCTGACGATAATTTCACTCCTAGTATTTCGCTACTCTTGGTATTACAATAGAAGGCTCATTTCATTTCCAAAATATCTACGCATTTCGGTGGGGGCAGGCCAGTATGTGTGTGTTTCTTATGGCACGTAGATGGGCATTTGACAAATACACCATTAACGCATTAGTAAAGGCTTACAAAAATGTCAAACAACTGTCTATAGTCCATCGTGTGTGTACGCTTGTTGTGTTACATTCCTCTAGAGGTGAATTTACTTGTGTTGCACAATTCCTAATTATAGTTTACAGTGTTTGTTGCGTGAATAGATTTTAAATGGGTAATGAAATACGCAGAATACCATACAACGAACCACTTAGCATGTCAAATGAATATAATTCTTCACATAAGTGAGAGGTTTTTGGAAGATGATAACGTGGATGAAATGCTTATCAGCTTACCTCACTCAAGGTAACACAATGGGTCACCTAGTGAACTTACATCTGAACTGTAAGCTACCTGCTAAGCTAATCTAACTAAGAAAATAGCTTTATAAACATAATTTTTTAAATTCTTTACCATGGCAAAAGACATATTTTTTAACGCTGTATGGAAGATTTCTTAGAAACAGTACGGTCAAGTACATGTCATGCCTAAACGATTTGCTAAAAGATAAACTGTCTAGTAGACAGTGTGTTGGCTTATTAGACATGAAGCCCCGGTTCATCTCAAACAAAACGAAATAAAAAAAAAGTATTTCTACGGCGACTTCTTCTCAGCAGTTTTCCGATAAAAACTCTGAGAACAAATAAAATTGGTTTTTCAAAAATCTGTAGTTCGAAGTTGACTTTTAACTGCAGATCCCGCCACTCATATATAAAATTAACACACACAACATAATTGCTGTGAGAAGCTAGGTCGTAATCCGTACTGTATGTACGGCGATCATGATTGGCATAAAGTAAGGCACTGAACCGAAATGCTTAAGACGATTTTTGTGGCTAAGACAGTAACACATTCGGGTTAAAATTTTCAATTTACTCGTACTAATCAATTTGTAGTACGCAAAGGTTATCTTCAATATGGCTTGCATAAGAAAAAACTGGGTGTTTATTATGCTGCGCGTTAAAAAGGTTTGGAGTGTGTGAATATTTGCAGATAAAATCTGATCGTCTGGTATTATAGACTTGCGTTCTGTTAAAATAAAATTTTCAATAAAAAAAAATACTGAACTTGGCGGAATCTTCAGTTCAAAGTTGAATCTGAATTACAGATTTCAGAAACTTTTTCATTGGAGTTCGTTTATACTCTTAGCTTTCTTCATATGAACGCTGATGATGTAGTCATTCAACAGACTCCTTATTAGACTGCAGTGACAGTCTAATACACATACATATCTATGTCGTTGGAACACGTATCTATGGCATTTGAATAAATGCCAGTATATTCTGGAATCCATAGGTTATTAGACATTATTTACAATGTAGCTAGTCTGGATAAGGCGATAGATACTCTGATGAATATCTACAAAATAGTCATTGACAGTGGAGTACATAGAAACATACATAATTGGCCATTACAACCCTTCAGTCAGGATTAAGAAGATACATTCAATATTGTTGCTATGCTCTGCTTGGCACGTGTGAATAAGCAGTGAACCATTCTGTCCTAATATCCACAATAGCGATATTTACAAAGGGCGTTTGTTTTGGTGGCATACCGATAAATGATTTCCGCAGGAGCTGTGGCTATAAAGAGACTGGCTTTCACCTCATTTGTTAGGAAGAGACGGAGATTTTCGACCGAGTTTTTTAACATAAGGATTGCTGCAACAGCATGATTTATTTTAGACTCGGTTGAGTTTTCTTTAGTGAGTATTTGATCTCTGGGTAGAATTGATTGCAATATCACAATGGTTTTAAATACTCAACTAAGAAGGATCTCATCTTTAAAGGGGGCTGGCACTTTAATTAACCTCATCTAACCAAAGCTATGAGTATCTTTGCACAAATCTCTCTTGATCGTGTCGTATTTACGTCGACTTTTTGTCATCCTTTACTTTTCTCATATTGAAATTGTTGTGCTAATTGGCTTACAACTACAATATTGACTTTCTAGTCAATATGGAATTGTTAACCGGAGTACACAAGAAAATTGTTTTCAAAGGCATTTGATGCAGTGATTTGCGGAAGTCGGTGAAGAGGACGAACGTGTTTGCATTGAAAACACCACATCGTGGAAGCCATGTCATCGATTGGTGTGACCTGAAAGGATGTGCTAAAGCAGGTCGAAATCCGATTATCCGTTTCTTAATCGCCAATTAAGTAAGTAACTAAATTGTTTTCAGTTAATTTCAATGTCCTACTATACTTTAAATAATTTTAACATGGTTTATATTGTAATACTTATTGATTAAAATTTTAATTTCCATGACAGTGTATCTTTCACGCGAGTAGCGTGCATTTTATTTATGAAAGTTGTGTTGCATACACACACATTATATTTTCATTGAAATATTTTTCATTGTCAAATATTTTTCTTTCATTTTTTTTCTTTTCTTTTTGCAATAACAATAAAATGTTTATACTTAAATGTGCATATTTATGCATGTATGTATGTACATATATTAATAATAATAAACAAATAATACTTAAGCGGAAATATTCCATTCAATATACTTGTACATACATATATGTGGATACATATAATAACACACATGGAAACGTGGAATTGTTAATCAATTCAAAATTTGTTCAATTTTTGTTTCAATATTTCTTTCAATATTTTTTTTGCTGTTGTTGACTAAAAGCAATTCAGCGGCGTTCCAGCTCTTAGCCATTAGTTTTAAAGTTGTAAACAATTTTTGGTAGTTTTTTCTCCGCTAAATTAAATAAAAATATTTGAAAAAAAAAATATCAAAAAGTCTTCCATAAGAGTGTACAACAGATCACTTTAAATAAAATTATACAATAATTATTTTGTTTCTTTAAAAATAAACAAAAAAAAGACCAAACAAAACAAATTACTTTTCATGACGTTTTCATGACTAATCGGAAAATAGACAAATGATGGTGAATATTTTTGGAAATTTTTATGAATTGAAAATTCTATTTGTTAAGTTGAGAAAGAACACAAATTATTTAAACATTCCACAGCTGATATCATGGCCAAGTGATTCATAAAGAATTAATTCCCTAAGAGGTGATTAAAGTATTTCGAATGGTGATTGATTTACTAAGAATTTAAATACGTATATTAACTGTGGCTACACTTATAGTCGATTGCAATTAATTTTTCCATACTTATACGATTTTGGTACTTTTTTTATGACTAAAAGTACCGTAGTTTGCATCAAATAATGTCAAAAAAGCCAAACGAAAATGTTTACTCCATTAGAGAAAACCTGAAACAGGACTCTAGATGCGTCAATAAATCCTTCGTTTTTGGTGGTACCTTATTATATACAGAAAATTAAAATCGTTAAAAAGGTACCAAAATACCTATGACGACAACAATCCGTCTCTTGATATGATAATGTACCGAACCCAATCAATGATGACGGCGTGGAGATTCCTCCGCTTAGACATGAAGAGGTCGAAGTCGCGATTATGTGGGTTCAGATTATCTAGCCGCTGAATGGTTTAAGATCGGAAGTAATACGCTGGTACGGTGCATGCACCAGCTTATTAAGAAAATAGGACAAGAGGAAAGTATAACCAATGATTGGAACCTCAGTATTCTCTGCCCTGTTACAAAAAAGGGAGATATGTACCAACTACAGCCTCTCCCTATTGCTTAAAAGGTTCTTGCGAGCTTATTCTGTGAACGACAGAAGTAACTCGTTAATACACTAATTGGACCTTAGTGTGGCTTCAGGCCTGGCAAGTCCCCCATTGATCAGATCTTTGCCTTCCGCCAAATCTTGGAGAAAACCGATGAAAAACAAGTCTACACACACCTAGATTTTGTCGACTTTAAGACATCCCTCGATAACCCGCCCCATAAGTAATTGTGCTTTGGGCGCAATATCTAAGCTCAGTATTCTTGTGAAGATGATAAGGCTATGCTTGAGCAACTCCTGCAGCTCCGTCGAACCTCTTCGAACCTTTTGATACCGTGCGAGGTTTCAGACAAGGCGATTTCTTATCATGCGATGTCTACAACTTTGTCATGGAGAGTCTTCTACGAAAGGCTTGAATGCATCGCAATGGCACTATTTTCCACAGAAGTGTTCAGTTGCTTGCGTAAGCTGACGCCTTTCGCATCATAGTGAGATGTTATTCCTACCTTTAGTGCTATTGAACAGGTAGTTTATCAACATGTCTCTGACAGTTATTGAGGGCAAAACGAAGTATATGTTGTGGACAAGTAGGAGGCCGATAATTATATTTTTGATTTTGTTAATAAATTTATTTATCATGGCTCCCCCCTTACCAGCAAAAATAATGTCCGCCTGGAGAGCATGCGCTATTATGTCGAGAACAGGTGCTATTATGGGTTTAATAGGCAATTGATTGGCAGAGACCTATCTCGTACAACGAAACTTGTATCCTACAAGACGCTCATTCTTTCCGTGCTCTTTACGACGCAGAAGCATGGACATTATTATTAAACACAGATGCTGCAGCCTTGAAAATATTCGAGAGAATACGTAAGATCTTCAGTCCAGTGCGAGTTGACGATAATTTCCGCATATGATCTAATATTGAGCTGTAAGAGCTTGACAACGACATGGACGCTGTGCAACGCATTAACAACCAGCGGTTACGCTAATTCGGCCATGTCGTTCGAATGGAAGATGATATTCCGGCGTAACATGTACATGAAACGGAAATTGGCGGAAGTGCTCACCAGGTTTTAAACTCGTGGTACACCACACATTTCTGATCCCACCAGACGCACAGCATTGTGTTCCTACCTAATCGATGTGGTTTGGAAACGAAGTTAATGATTGCCCGGATTAACCAATGATTTTTTCAGTTTGGGATTCTCGAAATAAATCCTTTTTCAATACCAATTTGATGCAACACTTCACAGGAAATAAATATGAATTTCATTTATTTATAAAATTTTTTTTGTTTTTTCTTAGTTCTCAAAACCTAAATGGTTAGAAGAGTTTAAGCGTAATATAGTACTTAGTCTGTTGGCTTATTAGATAATAACGTAAGATTCAAACCTCAGCTTTGACATCGCGAACATAGCCAAATATGAAAAAAATATTATTTTCGGCGATTTCTTTTTAACAGTTTTCTGGTTAAAACTCGGAAGGTAAATAAAATTGTAATGAAAAATTTCGTAAATCTGTCATCAGGAGTTGACGTTTTAAATGCAGATTTCATTTCAAAACTATAAAAATTATTGTAAAACATATAATACGGGTGATGTGAGAAACTATGTCAGAAAACTGTGTAAACGGTTGCAATGACAAGTTCCATGAAAAGTTGCTCAAATCTTTCGTTCAGAGTTGATGTTTACACTGTAGGTTTCGTTCCTAAGGTATAAACAAATTATTGTAACACTTACAACATGGGTGGTGTAAGAAGCTAGGTTGTAAACCTGACTAAGCGGTTGTAATGGCCAGTTTATTAAGTAAGTAAAAGATTGAAAACTCTCGTTATACGTAAAAAACGTGTCATATGTTTCTTACACGCCACAAGCTGATATAAGTCTGATTACTACCTCCTTACTGCCACAAGTTCACAGGGTGAGTAATACATATAGATATCAAATAATTTCTTTTTCAAAATATCTTACCTTTCTATAAACAAAAGTGACTGAGAATACACTGTGCCATCGTGCGTTCATTTTTAAAAAAATTTCATTTCTTTTTAAGTTGGGAGTTTACAAATTTATTTCAGAATACAAAATTGAAATTATTAATTAATAACTAAAAGCATAAAATAATTTTCAATATTATAACGGTTAAATAAACTGATAAATTATACACGTAAATTAACACAAGACGTATACATACGTACATATTTCAGTAAACAGATAAATATGGCATCCATATCCACATAATAAAATATAATTCATACGTACATACATAATAATTGTTTTCTATGTAAGCATTTTTTAAATGCAATAAAAAAACAAAAAAATAAAAATTAATTATAAACAGAAATCAATAAATTAATTGTCTTTTACCGGCAAAATCATATTGACAATTTAAGAAATTTAATGCAGAATAATTCATAAAAAAATAATTATAAAAACGTTACTATTTTCTAGAGGATTTCCTTAATTTTTTTCGGGTTCCTGCTAAAGGACACAAAAAATTAATATTTTTTAATTCATTTTAATTTATACGATAAATATAATTTAATAAATATACTTTTTCGAAAGGACTTTTTAAATAATTTTATAAGATTTTAACAGTTTTTTTTATTTTTTTAATATTTTATTTTTTAACAACAACAACTAGATGTTATAAATGGCACATTTATTTAGGTAAAGTTTACTTTTCCAGTTTTTTATTTCGTTAGAAATAATTAAAATGACTCTAGATTGACTTTGCTTATGGTTTTAATAAATTTGAAAATCCGTAACTTAAATGAGGGTCATAGCATTTGGATCACATCATTGTATATAAAACGTCATTATATAAATGCCTTTTTTACTGTAAGTATGGGTTAAGTATATTGTTTTTAGGGTCTGAAAATACAGTGAGCATCAAAAGAAACTGTGCACTAAGATCACAAAACTCAACTTTTAACATTTAAGGAAAGTGCCCGAAAAAATTTGACAATATTTCGAAATTATTTTAAATTTTGTTTGTTTCAATTACAAAAACTGGCTATGAAACAATTTTAGAATAAAAAGAACGGTAATTCATTAATGTATATTTGTTTTTTTTTAATGTACAGTTTCTTTTGACGCTCACTGTACTTTACAAACAGCGTGCAAATATTGGTAAAAAAAGGTCTAAACTAAACGTTTCCGATGGGCTGGTTATCTGTAACGAAATAGCCACAATAAATCAATGCATGTAATTGTGGTATTAGATCGCCAGAAATCCTGATGTTGGTATGAGAAAGCCGAACTTGTCAAACAACGTCTCAAAATATAAGAATTCAAAAACCAAACTATCCTGCAAAGTCTGGACGATAAAAACAAATAAAGGGTTATTCATTTAGTGGTTTCAAAGCTGACTATCTGGCAAGGCTGATAACTGTAAAATAGGGTGTCTTTTACATGAATTATTATTTACTTTTGTTAAGGTTTGCTATTTACTAGCAAGGACTGTTTAACAAACAAAAAAAGCATAAGACCATACTACAAAAATAGTGATTCAGATGTGGTCACTTTGTCACCATTGTGGGGTGATTATGGTCGTCATAATCGACATACGGAGTAAGGGTTGGCAGACAGGTTGCAAAAGAAGATAATGAGTCTTAAAGATATGGCAAGGCCTGTGTAAATCGGCTGTGTTAGAAACTGCTTTGGAAGAATTGCACTGTATTATATTGAACTGTTTTTAGGCTGAGCTTGAACTGAGCTTTTGAACTGGACGGTATGTTGTATCACAAGTCTCACAATATGATTGACTTTTGATTTACAGTAATTTAGAGTGGTTTCATGTTTTGGACACCAACATCATCTTTTTGTTGAACAACGTCAAATACTGTTTGGAAATAATATTGCACTAACATTGAACTCATTTATAAATCGTGCTTCTTATCTTTGCGTATGAAACTTTCAACCATTTACATGTTCCTACGTTGTCTCCCCTAAATTCTTCCAATAATCTGACCGAGAACTATATTTAACAATAAGTGCTAGTGTTGGGCAGATCGACAGCCCAACGAAATAAGAAGCCATAAATGAAGATATTTTTAGAAATGCCATAGATACAAAAGAAAGACAAATGAATGAAACCTATCCGTTTTGTTGTTCCTTCCTAAAAATTTAGTTGGTCACATGTAAATTTTGAAATTTTTATGAAATAAATGATAAGTTTTAGTCCTTCCAATTTCGATTACTACTACTGCTAGGCTCTGTGAGACAAAAAGTTTTTTGTTTCATTACAAATTTTTTAAAAATCTTTGAAGAAATATTTTCTGGGTAAAACAAAATTTTTTCTCAATCACCAGAAATTTTCGAATACCGTTTTAAATTGCTTGGCCCATAAAAATTTTCTGAAAACTTATCTTCCTTAGCTTAGAATCAATCACTTTTTGGTACTTAAGTTACTTATTTTCAGAATTATTTATATTTTGTCAACACTTTAAGCAAAGTTATGTAAATAATACACTTAGAAAAACAAGTTTGATTATTTCGGAGAATGCCCTATAATCTATATAGTTTTCTGAAATTAAAATCTTGCATCTTGAAGAACAATATGTCATATCGGTATGCTTCAATGATTCCGAAAGTCTTCCTCACTCTGATCGAAAGATTTTAATATTTTGTCAATACAACAATTCTCAAAATTGTTATTGCTATCACATTTCGCTGCTCTTTATTGACATTAATTGCTTCAAAAGAATTACTGATTTACTTATACGGACCGATAACATTATTCAAAAATTGTACATCTTCCAGTAAGTGTAGTAGGTTAGATTGCGGACCCCTTCGAAAGTCCGGAATGTAGACCCATTGTGATACCACAATACATTCTGCCCGGAGATCAACCATTCCTTAGAGAAAACCATTCAGGGTCCAAAATAAATCTTGCTATTGCAGTAATTTTTTTTATTACAAAGCTCGTTCAAAAATACATAAGATACATTTCAGAAATAACCTCGAATTTGAAAGAATTGCTGCTTACAACAGCTGGTATTATGGTCTCAATAGGCAGTTGAGTATTATGCCATAAACAAAATTAACGCAATGTAGCAAACACAACAATTTTGCAATTGTAGCCTAAGGTAAGCTGCATGCGTATTAATTATAATAAAGACAGCAGCAGCAAAACATAAGCCAACCAAATAAATCAATGGTGACATTAAAACGCTTTTTTGTATTTTAGACATCGAGTTTTTAAAACCTCTATTCCATAGATGTTATTGTATTGACAGCATTAATCCTCGCATTGCCAGCACAAGTCCTCTCAATGTGTGTCATTGCTGCGAATAAAAATAGGAATTAGCCTAAAAGCAAAGGAACAAAGGATATTTGCTTGTTGTCGAGCTGCTGCCTTTAAAATAATTATTTCAATATATACACCCATGTATTCTATTCTTGAGAGGTTGCTGCGTTTGTTGCATTGTGTATATTATCTTTATATAGCTTGCTGTAGCGCGAAGTCTTGACTGTATGTGCTGTGTTTATCGTATTGCGTTTATTGTGTTTATAGCATTATATGTATATGCAAATTACTTATTCTCCTTGTGCTTCTACAAGCGGCGAAAGCATGGATAGTATTAAGCATTGATGCAGCTGACTTGGAAATATTTGAGAAAAAAAAAATTACGTAATAACTACGGTAGTGGACGAATTGAAAGCGATTTTCACATCTCAACTAAGAATGCAAAGATATGGATGTTGTACAAAGTCTAGCAACTTGCAATAGATACGCTGGCTCGGATAGTAGTTTGAAATCAAGCGTGGAACAGTAAGAGAAGGACTTGACAATGATTAGTATAAAAAATTTCGCAAAACACCACGCGATGGTGAATCGCAGTAGGAAATCAGAAAAACGGATATGAGATATTCTACTATGTCCACCGTTAATTTCCTTTAAATGTGTTTAAAAACTCTGTGCATGGCATATCGATTCGTTTTCAAAAACGATACTAGTTCGAAATATATCCACGTTAAATAATCCAATTAAAATCTTTTCCTACACTTTCTTTTGCTGATGGTCAGTTGTGTTGAATTCTAAATTTCCGGTGTTTTTTTTAATAATTCGATACCACTACTAAAAAATCTAATTAGTACCGTTTTACCTTATAAGCGTTAATTGTCTTTCTAAGTGTATTTTGTCATATCGAGATATAATTATTAAATATTTATGTTTGTTTTGTTTTATTAGATTACCTTTATATTTATTTTTAACAATAACACAAATTATATTTCATTTCATTAGGAACAATTACTCAAATAATGTAATACAAGTAATAAATAAGAAACACTATAATTAATTAAAAATTATACAAAAAAAAAAAAAGAAAAGCAATAACGATAAAAATGATTATAAAAAAAATTGTATTACAAAACAAACAATATTTTCTTGTGCTTAAGGACTTTGTATTATTTTTAGGATAATAAATTAAGGAACTATTTATTATCGTACTGAACATAAATACAAACATAGTACATATATGTATAACCAATAGCTCTATAAATAACAATCATATTATAATTAATAGAATACGGCAAATTCTTTTATACTTTTACCATTAATTTCCTTGAATTTAACAATAAAATTCTGTCGATTAACTAAACAGCAAATATGAATATAAATTAGAAATAAATTAATTGGGTTTTCTGGCGACTTATTGCACTTTTGAGTGAGACTGAGGCATTGTATAGCAAATAAATAAAAATAAAAAAAAAAAAATATAAAAAAATGGAAGTCCAACTGAACTAAATTTATTGGAAATTTATGGAAGTCAGTGTCATTTTATGACGCCATACTTATTTGATATACATATAAGCGTCAGCCATTTTATATTAAGTGCATACAAAATTATATTAAATTATTGTTTATAAAACTTAATAAATCAATAGCAACAAAAGTATACAAAAAAGTTTTAAAATTTTATATCAAAAATGGAAAATTAAATACACTTCGTTTGCCAAATTCTTTCTTCTCTTTCTTCATAAACAATTTTAGTATAGAATTTTTTTTTTTAAAATTTTTTTTATCAATTTCAAAAAATTTTCGTTTCTTTGGAATTTCCCTTTGTTTGCCAACTTGTTGCTATGCAGCTATTTAAGTGCTAATTTAGCCAAGTTTATATAAAAAATATAATTATATTTGCCACATGATTTTCTTTCTTTTTGATGGATTACGTTTAATAATTAATTTCTCAGGAAATAATAAATAAAAGAACATATTTTCCCTAGAAGTAAATGTTAAGAATACTTGTGTAATTACGTACACTGCATAACAAAATTTAACTTATTCGTCATTTTAAAAAAAAATTCTATGGAGGTATGACGAAGAGGTACACGCGAGTATTATGAAGTAAATCAAGAGTGTATTTGAAATTATTAAGTAACGGTTTTTGTCTTTAATTATGGCCGGCCTGGTAATCTAGTGGGTAGTGTGCTAGGCTATTAGTGTAAGGGTCGAGCTTTCGATTCCCACCAGACTCTCTGGTCTGTTACTCTAACACCGAGTATATGATCGAAGTTATTCAGTTCTTATGTAATTAAATGTAATTTGTAATTGTATTGCAATTAATTAATCAATTAAAATATCTCTAATTTAAGAACCTATTACATCCTATTCGAGAGTATTTATTTCAAGTACTGGTTTCATAGTCATAGAGGTAAACTAAGTCGGTTATTAACGCCTTGAATCAACTAAATATTAATCTCATGGTAATTGTATTTGTTCAATAACCGCTACGATACAGACGTATTGAATCGACAACTATAAATATAATAAATAAATAAACTATAAATATTTCGCTTTTGCTATGGAAGCCTAGTCTTGACACCCAACCAAAAGTCGTGGATGAACATGCTGTCGCATATTCAACTGCAAGTAATAATCCGAACTTATTTTTTTAAGTACTGGAATCTGTGCTAGGATTACTAACCAAGTGGTGTAAATAAGAAAAAAAAAGCTACAACAAAGACAGCTTTTTTAATACTATTATTCAAAAGCATTCCTCAATTCGTAACCCTAACATTAACGTAGTCGTAATAGTCTATTAGATAGTGTGTAAGTGAGAGCCCATGGTTCAAAACCCAATTCAGGCATTTTGAACAAAATGAAATCTGAAAAGAAATATTTCTCTTGGCGACTTCCTTTAAGCAGTCTGCTGACAAAATCTCTGAAATGTAAATACATTTAGCTTGAAAAGTTTCTAAACAAATCTTTTGTTTGGAGACGACTTTAAACAGGAGGTCGCGTCACTAGTGGATAAAAAAATCTACACAGCAAGGGTGGTGTGAGAAGCTAGGTTGTAAGAAAAAATTTTCTCAACATTCTCTGGATTTCTGAAATCGGAATCTATTTGTTTGTGAAGAAATTCCCAGTGCTCAAGAATTTTATTTTCGTTATACAGAAGAACTAGTGAAAGATGGGAGGAGTAATATAGTGTAATGATCGAGGATTCTTTTTTTTGGAATGGAATAGGTCCTACTTAGCTTTTAAGGGAAATGATAGTTAAGGAGATTTCTAAGGATGTATACGAATAAGGCAAGCTACCTTTGCATAGAGCAATATGCACCATCAGGACAATGAAAAGAAATTTAAAAAATCTTTTAAATATTGTGATATAAAGCTCGTATGTGCCCAAATTCTTAAGGCTTGTCTTTTATCCTGTCCGTTACTTGGCTGTTTTATTTATAGTAAAATCGGTTTTTAACGTACTTCAACCCTTTGCAGGGCATGAACTAGTTCATGCTTCTTTTCTAATGCAATTCGACAATCCAACATGTTTATAAGAAAAATATTTTTCTACGATTTAATTACACTGGTTAATAAAGTTTTAAACTTGCCTTACTACTTCTTGAAAAAAGTCCTCATTTTTATTTTTAAACGCTTATTTCAGGGCTGCCCCATAGTTGATCTTGGTAGACAACAATGCAACCAAACTTCGGACGATAACATTCGAAAACAAATTTTGGGGAACAATGTTTCTGATAAGCAGTTCACCACAGCTTTAGAAAAAATTTTAAGACAATTTCTTGATAGTTTAACATGTTACAAAATCGCACGTAGCGCTATTACTATGTAGTGACGATAATTACAAATTCTGCCACATCTCTAGAAATCCGAGACTAACTCCAATAAAATAATTGCAGTTTAATGACGAGTTTTACTTTGTCTCTGCCGTTACCAACAAAAAAGATGGCTGCCTGGAAATCAAAAGTAGTTTTGTTCCTTGCAACAACCGCTTTTATGGTCTCAATAGGCAATTAGTAGAGCCTTCACTTGTGCAATAAAATGAATGAAATGAAATGAATCACACATTCTCCCGGTGCTGCTATATACGACAAAAACAGGATAGTATTGCGCATCAATGCAGCTGACTTGGGCGTATTTGTGAGAAAAATTTCAAGTGTGAACTTCAGTGGTGTGCTAATTGATAATGATTCAGGGATTTGAACCAACAAATGTTGTATATAGCCTGCTAACATGTAACAGTAATGCTGGCTTGGACGTTTCAACCGGATGTTTACGATATGAATATTTCATGTGAGGATCGTTAATGTTAAGGACAATCTTCTCTGTGATCAACTGACGGAGAAGTGTGCGGGTAAAAGGTGCCTGGGGAATAGTGGGGCAGATGTGGAATATGTAGCATAGCTAAATAACTTTATCAATGAAAATTCATGTGCTACATCTGTAAACAAATTAAAAAAAAATATATATTTTTAATCAATTATTAAATTAGATTGATTACTTTCTTTAATTCTCAAATAAACAAATGCTGGCAACATGTTGCTAACAAAGTTCGTAATATGTTTACATTAGATTTAGAAACTTAACAAACCTGAAGAAAGAGAAGAACATGGGAATAAAATATAATATTTTAATAAAGAAAAAAATTAATTTAATTATAATTAATAATAATAGTTTTTGATTATAACAAACATTAAAAAACTAAAATCACTTTTTCATATCATCATTTCACAATATTTAAAACAATTATTATTTATTTTTTTTTTTTTTGCTAAAACTTAATATAGGGTTTTATAAATTATTCCTCTAATTTTTTTATTTTATTTATTTTATATTGTTAACAAATTGAGGCTTTAATTCTTTGTTCTAAGGCATATAAACTTTGGTTTTATTACATATCGTAGGACAAAATCAGTACATTTAACATCAATATATAAATAATTAAATAAAATATAAATTTTTCTCTATAGTTTCTGCATTTTTTCTTCTTTGTTTATGTATATAATATATTTATTTTTCTCTTTTAAATATTTAAAATTGGAGTTTCATAATAAAAATATCTTTGTTTTTCATCTTCTTTGGTTTAATGTCATAAAAATAAATTCAGTACATGGTTTTTAAGTTAAAGATTTTGGCAATTATTTTACGATACTAGATTTTTAACAGTTTTAAACAAAATCTAGAAATATTTTACGAGTTACATATAAAGGAATAAAAACATTTATTTCAACTACTATTTATAGTTTTCGTTTTTCTTTAACGTTGGGTTTTGTTTGTTTAAATTACTAAGGTCTCAAAAAAATACTCAGTTTATATTGCTTCTTTTGTTAGAGAGTGTTAATAGCAACGATTGTATGCAAGTTACAGTAGAATATTAGAGGATTTCATTGTATATTAGACATTCTATATTCACAAATTGTCTCGTAGTTCATCAAAAGACGCGTTAAACAATAGCTGAAAGCCATTGCTTTTAAAAATACAATGTTTATACGCAAATTTGAATTGAATAATTTGAATTGTTATAAACAGAAATAATTTTTGTAAAATTGTATACAAAGTTAACTTGAACTTGTTACCAGCTTTCAAATCGTAGAAATTTATATATTTGGAAAAATTTTTATGCCAGCAAGATGTTGCTGACAACATATTCATGAATAATGTTTATATACAACTTGAGTTCAAAAAAAAACTGTTATAAACAAAAATAATTTGTTGTAAAATTGTATACAAAGTTAACCAGATTTCAAATCGAAAAAATGTACATCTTTAGAAAAATATTTACACCAGCAACATGTTGCTGACAAAATATTCTTGGACATTTCCTTATAAAAAATTCTTCGTAATTAACTTATAGAATTTAAAAACTTTGGTTGCTTGTCAACATTAATATTTCTTGTTCTTTCTTTTAAATAAAAATTTTATTTTTAAATAATTATTGAATTACTATGTATATATTTTTCTAATTTTGCATGAATAATCTTCTAAAAAAAATAACTTTCTCAATTTTAAATTCAATTCACTTCTACTTCTGCAACATTATGCAACATCACAATGTTGTGCAACATTTCGGTGTGTTTATAAAAAATATAAAAAATTTATGGTAAAAAAACAAAAAATATTAAAAAATGTTAAAGGTATATAAATGACTTTTTGTTTGTTCATATAAAATATACAATATTTCAACGTTTTATAAAAAATTTTTTGCAACATTTCCGTATTTTTAAAAAATATATACAATTTTAAAATATTTTAACATTTTTAAAATCTATAAATTTATGAAGCGACATTTTGCATAAATTTTGAAACTTTTGATGGTAACTCATTTGATGAAGTTATACTATTTTGAAGTTATTAGATGTTTCGGCAACATTTGACAAACATATGAAGCCATGCAATATCCTAGCAGGACATTATTTTGAATGGTTTTCGAGTTTAAACACTTTGATGGCAACATAGTTTACAAAATTATACTATTTTGAAGTTATTAGATGTTGCGGCAATTTTGACAAACAGACATTACAAGACATTACTTTCAAAGGTTTTCGATTTTCAAATGGAAATATAATTGTAACACTTCAATTTGTTTTTAAAATTTCAATTGCTGGTCATCAGCAACCATTTGGAATTGAATAAAGAAAAGATACGTGATATTAAAAAATATTTTAAATACATTTTTTGTGCAATAGATTTTTGTAAACAACTCCTTTAAAAATGTTGCACTACTTGCAAATGTTGATATCAACAAGTTGCTGTATAATTTCTTAGATCTTGATTTTTTCTTCTAACCACTTGATATGAAATCCTCTAATGTATTGTAATCGTAAATAGCATTGCCTTACCTTACAGTTTAATCGTTTTTGTTTAAGAAATGTAAAACATAATGCAACACTAAATCATAACAGTACTTATATTCGGTCATATTCTCTACCAGTTGTGGACGATGACGTCTCACTGTTTTGACAGCCTGAAATACATCGACTTCACCATGTTGTATTACCTGTTCAATGCAGGCATTGGCAGCACAATAAACACCAGCACGACTTCTACCATCGGGCGACACGACGCAGACAGGACCATAATCGGATTTGGCACGCCACATTTCGACCATATTCATTAAGTACACCAGAGAGTTGGTTGATGTGGGCACTTTATGACCCATAGGCCAACACGTCAGCTGGAAAAGTTGTACAGTACGTGTGGGTGCCTTAACGCCGGCCATCATTTCAGTTAGGGAAACAATTTTCTTGTTGATCTTGAACTCCCACTGCTTAATGTTGGTGTAGCTTTTTGCTGCCGCGTAGTGTACGGAAAATACGGGACCATATTTTTCCATTTTGGATTTAATGGGCCAAAATGAGGGATAACTTTGTGAATTAGCAGGCGGTTGACATAACACCACCACGGCGGAACATTCCTGATCATAGACTAGGGACCAGAATTCGCCCAAAGTATGTTTCATGGGCCACTCTGTAACAATGTATTCACGTGGTTTTGTATAGCCGTCTACAAACACCGAGTTAATGTAGTCGGTAAAAGCATTGCCTTGGAAAGAGGTAAGATAGGGACGGAAATTATCCGGTGGTACACAGAGGACATCACGATTTTTCTCTCTATTATCGGCACGATGACCGCCCGCACAATCGCCAATGGTGAAACGTGGTGTCTGTTTGCAAATTTTCTCGTATTCCATTTGATAATCGTTCATTTTGGTTACAGAGTTGCGTCTTGCTTTGGCCTTTAAGCGATCGGATAATTCTGATACTGGAAACCAAGTCTTGCCGCATACTACATTCTCCTCTAGGGTATCGTAAATGAATTTGTATTGTTCGACATTTTCCACCAGGCCCTTGCGAGATTGTCTCAGTTTCTTAAGGTAGCCAAACACATTAAAACATTCCTCCTCTTCGGCCAGTTCCAGATTGGCATCAATCGATAGATATACTCCTGAACGACCACCACCATCACTACAGTGCACCAGCATTGGTCCTTTGCTATCATCATCCTTAATAATGCTGCCTACTACCAAACGCACCCGTCTACGAAACTCCAATACAGCATTGGAAAAGGGACACGAATGCGAATACCATTCGGTGTAATGGAATTGCAATATCAATCGTTCCTCAGTGACCTCTTGCGGATTACCTTCCTTAACCTTATACAGACGGAAGGTTCTTATATGAAAGTTGGCCAACTGTTCCTCCTTTACTATGTTTATGTGTATATCACCATATGTTTCATGGACTTCCTTATTGGGTGGCCAGTATTGGACACACATGACCTTGGCAAAATCAAAGGTTTTTGTCAGCATTATAATGGCGCTTATGTTCTCTTGCCATATCATACTCCAAAAGGCATTCACAGTCTCCTCTACTGGTCCCTGGGTTACAATATAGGCATTGGGTTTCAATAAACTGTCCACATACGAGGCATTTATATAATCGGAATCGGGTATGCCGGGTATCTTCTGCAATACAACACGATTGTAGTCATAGGGAATGCACTTGGGGTTTTGGTTCTTGTCATGATTGTTCTTACGAAAAGCATGGCGACAAGTATTCGTCTCCACTTTGGCTGCTGTCTGAAATTCCAACTTGTAGAGCACGGGAAATTTGCGTCTCAATTCACAAAGTTTAAGAAAATGTTTGGTGTCGATGGGATTATTGGGTATGGTCTTGGAGAGGGAATTGTTTTCATCGCGTGCCTCCAATTTGATTTTCTCAAATGACAGCAGCCCCGAATTGAGCATACTCAGTTTGATGGTATTGGGTATAGACAGTAAGGCTCTCTTGCGTTGTTTTGCTTCGACGTCAGCATAGCGAGCAGATGACCTCGACCTGTGTTTTTGCGATTTTGTTGTGGCATCTTTCGATGACGATGCTGATGATTTCTCTTTGGGATTTGACATATTGTTATACGTTGTTGTTGTTGTTTTTGTTAATGTTGTTGATGATGATGTTGTTGTTGTGGACGGTGTCTGTGGTGTTGGTGGTGGTAGTAGAAGTAAAGGTGGGTTTTTAGAGGAAAAAAATTTTACTCTTTCATGGCGTAGACGTAGGAATTTGGTGAATTTTCTATAAATTTTACGTTTTGTCTGATGCTTGATGGCCAGCTCAATGGATTTTCTATTGTTCTTGTCTCTGTATTGTTCTGTTGGGTTTAGTTTTTCTAAACAATTTTTCCTCAACTATGTATCGAATACACATACATACACAATCGCCCGCTCTCTCGTTCGTTCACTATTCACTAACTTACGCACTCTATTTTGTTTTTCGTTTAATTTGAACCAAAAAGAAGGAAAAAAATAAAACACAAAAAATGAATCAAAATTTCAAATGTTTTTTTTCTGTTTGTTTAGCCATTAAATAGTAAATTTCTTTTATTTTAAATGTTTTTCTTTTTCAGATTTTTATTTGTTGTTGTTGCTTGAATTATTGTGCTATTTTGTTGACTTTTGTATTTAAAGCGCCTGCCAACACGGGAGAAAGAAAACTAACGACTGGCAGTTAATAAACGATGTTTTTTACTTGACACTCTATTGTTTCATATGCTTTGAGTATTTCTGTTGGTGTATGGATGTGTGTGTGTGCAATAGTGTATAGCATTGAATTCTATGTGCTCGTGTGCCACTGCTGCATACATTTTCTTATTCTCTGGCTCTCACGCAAAATTTTCCATTTTTATCGTTTTTATTTGCTTTGTGCTCTCTTTTTCGTTACTCTCTTTACATATGAATCTAATACTGTATGGGTGAGAGCATATATTTGCTTTTCCTTTTATTAACAGTGAAAACTTTAAGAACAGGTCCGATTCTCTGTGATTCTTGTTAGTGTTTATAATTAATTTGAGAATGTTTCGAATTAAAAAGATCATTCGCGAATGTAAAAAACTAATGATTTTGAAAATGTTGCCCATATTCGATTCATACTACATGTAAACACAATCGACGCGCCACTTGTAGCGCTGCAACCGGTTAAAAATTGAATGCCTGTATACATATGGCACGTCGAATGTGTTTATATGGAATTATTGTTAATTTTTTGTTAAAAAAGTACAAAGTTCTGGTTTGCAAGACAGAACCGAGGTACTAAAGGCGCACCTGTTCATTTTTATTAATAAAGGAACATTAACTCATTTGCCAACTTTGTTGTTTTTATTAATTTATAATTTGGATGACTGAAAACATCCTTTCTAAAATTTTATGGAAACAATGTAGATGTGGCATATGATCTATAGGAATAGACAATTTCTATATCTTCTGAGATCCTAAAGACCGATGGAGTAACGTGCATCAAACGTCTCTCACTATTATAATATAGAGGTGTATATCCCAAAATTACTCCTATTTATAAGCGTAAGATAGGAGCTGCCTGGGTACCCCAGGGCTGACTAAAGCACCTGAACTATGCTGATGACATCTGCTTGCCCACACTCTTCATAGCTTTTCAGTTATGCAAATAAATTGACAACGGTTCAGGAAACTTTAACATGAGTTGACGTAAAAATAAGTATCGCCGATATGAAAAGAAGACAACTATTATACATACGAGACCAATCAAGACAATTGCAGGCCGTGGTTAATATTTACAAGCGAAGCTCAGTTTTAAATCATCAGCTTTGGTCGAAAATTCTCGCAATACCGCAAAACAGACATATGTACATATAAACCTGTCAAAGCAGAAGACGGCTATCATAAATCTGACACACGAAAATAAAATTCTTTTGTCTAAAGCTATGGTAAAACCTCTTGGAATAACCTCTTTCGGTCCTATGCTACTCAATGGAGTAAAAAGTATATCTACTCCTGAAAGGTGTCATTGTAGCAGGTATTACACATGGCCTTTTTAGTTTGTAGGAAGGAATGTTCCTTGCATCTGACAGAGCCAAATTTTTAAGTATATTTTTTAGATCAACGGCTTTAGATGGCGGCTCCAGATTCAAAACAAACAGATTCGCTCATCATCAATTTTAGTTGCAAGAACCTCTGAAGTTTTTTAATGAATAGATTTGTCATATGCTTTCTATTTAAATAATGCTAAGTAGTAGTGTGAATAGGAAATGAGTTCAGATTTGTGTAAGAAAATGACAAAAACATGCCACGTTCGATACATACTACTCACAAACTAAATAAAACGCTGTTGAAATTAAAAAATCGATTTTGGCATCATGATTGCTTTTCTTTACGATCGATACCTAGGGAAGCGTCCGTAGGTCCCTCTACGGTCAGTATATTTGATTCTTTTTGCATTGTAGGAGACATTAGTGTCCCACATACAACTAGTAAGCCGATGAATAATTTTTTTATGTAATACGTTGTGCAATTGATTGATCAATTGATAGCAAATGCATGTGGTCCCTAAAAACGGGAGATATTTCATCAAAGAAATCCCATTGTAATATCGATAAACTAATGAAGCACAGTCCTTCTTACGACGACGTTTCGATAAATGTTTAGTGGAAACTTTACTGTCATTAACGTGTGTACCTTTGCTTTGCAAGCATTTTGTAAAAAGCTGCAAAATAGTATTCCAGTAAAGTAAAACTAAATAGTTAGATAACCCCAGATAGGGGAAGTATCTTTGGGTCCTTTAAGAAATCTAGTCTCTCGAATACTTCTTCGAAATGTACAATATATGCTTGTTCTATGTAATATGGCACTGAATTAACACGGCCAGGATTGTGAGCCAACAATCAGTTAAGAATGGGCGGTATAGTAGAGACCTCTCACAACAAAGTTAGAGAATTGGCGCTATAGTAGAAACCTTCCAGAATAAACTAGCATTACTGTCACAGAATGCTGCAAATGTTGCTGATGGGAGTGAAAGCTTAAAAAATATTACTTCAAGAGTTCTATCGGTTTTTGCACTGCAGTACGGTTCAATTTAGACCGGGATGCTATACATAATGGCTTCTTAAAATCTGTAACACGGCGTGTTTAAAAATTGAATTAAATTTTGTACAGCCGTTTGATCTTTAAATAACCAAAGTGGTACAAAATGAGACTCTACTATTACATCCCTTTTGAAGTTAGTTCTTTGAAATAAAAAGTTCATTTTGATTTTAATTTTTTTCAACGCGAAAATCATTTTCAATTTCTTACATACTATAAAAAGAAAATATTTTGTTTTCATTTCACAAAGATGAGTAAATAAATTTGTATGTAATTCATTTCTAAGCGTGTAAAATGTGTACGTAAAATCAAATCAGCAGGTGTCATGGAAAATGTCAGCTGTTAGTGTGTACCTCTTGTGTAGTCTCTGCAATCAAAACAGAGAACAGATTTTGTTTATTTGAGTAAAAGAAGGGCATATTTAATAAATTTCAAATACAACTGGACACAGTCCAGTTTCCATATAAAATTTATTGATTTCAGGATGTCGATTTAAAAACATGAAAGTGTTTATTGTTTATTTTGAAGATACAAAGATTGGCAAAAGAGTTAATTTCAAAGTCGAATAGTTTCTTAATGATTTTTTTTTTTTTTTTTGTTTAAATAAGTTTTTGTTTACGGCAGTTATTTAATTAAGTTTTATTTATTTATTGTTTTGTTTTGTTTTAGAATTTCTTATTTGTTAATATTTATTTATGTTTTCATATTTTCTATGAGAAGTGTTACGGTACTCAGAGTTTTCTCTTCTCTTGTTGATACTCTTTTCTATGAAATGCTTAAAAGCGCAGGCGCTGTAACACAATTTCACTTTTTTTCTTTTCGAATTTTTGCTTTAAAATTTTCTTTATTTTTCAATTTTTCATTCATCATCAGCCTGCCAGCCAGCCTCGTATAATATAATCGAAAATTCCAAAGAAAAATCAATTAAAAAAAAAATCCGAAATAACTTGTGTTTCAGTTAGGTGGGAATGGTGGCAAATAGGTCCATCAATTAATTCGTTTGTTTTTGTTTACAATTCAATTTTTTTCACTTGTTTTTTGTCGTCATCACACAATTTTTTTTTCTTAAAAAATTTGTTTATTTTTCTTTCAATTTTTTTTCTTTTTATTTTAAAACACCAGGCAATTGCACAAAAAATTTTTTTTTAATTCTCTTGTGTTATGCCCTATAAGGCATAAATTCAATACATTTTTAGAAATTTACTTTTAAAGAAATTTGTTGAAATATTTTAAAAAATTTTCACAATTTGAGGCACATTATCCATAGGATTCTTATTTTAAATTTTCCACTTAATAAGTATCGCGTGTAATATTTTTTCAATTCTATTTTATTTTTATTTCAAAAATTTTTGCTAAATCTCTAGACGTTCTTAAATAATTTCTAGTCTTGTTGTTGTTGCTGTTTGTATATTTATTAATACCACTTGCTCCGTCAAAGCAAATTCGTCGAATGAATATTTGAATGAATGAATGAATGAAATTTCTTAAGCATTTCACTTCTATATCTCATACAATATATGTATGTATATACATATGTGTGACTGTATGTGTTTTCATTTCATTTTCTTTTTAGTCTGGCATTTGTATAATGTTTTTACGTGCCAGTATAGTATAATTCGAAATAATGTTAATGTTTTCTTTGCTTTTCGAATTTTCGACATTATTTACACGTAAACTATTTGACGAAACATACGTTTCACTCTTCGGTTTATTCGGTGTTTGTTTGTTAGTAAAAGAAAACAAAAAAAAAAAAGAAGGAAACAATGTAAACAACGTTGAAAACACCATGATTGCTGGTGGGCAATTGTGGCACATGATTGTTTTTATTACTGTGGGTCATTTTGGCTTTGTTTTGGACGGCGCCACAGTGTAACGATAACATTTTTTAAGGCACTAAGTACACTGGAAGAAATAGTTGTAGGGATAAGAAAGAGTAAAACACGAATGCATGTATACATACACAATTGGTCATTAGAAACCTTCCAACAGTATTACGACCTAGCTTTTCACACCAATTACGTTGTGTGTGTTAATTTAATTTTTTTTTTTAGTTTAATTTTCCTAGTAAGTATCTCAAGGTTTATAACGTTTGCTCTAATAAACTGGAGAGGGAAAGCTGCTGGAAGAAGATCTTTGTCATTTTGAAAACTGCAAAATGGTAGGTAGGTGGTGAGGTTTTCCCGAAAAATTTCTTAATTTATTTGGTCAATCAGATGGCGATTAAGTACGTAACGAACGTCACCTCGACATTCGGCCTCGTCCATGAGTGAACCCCAGGGTAATGTTGTGTGTGTTAATTCTATACCTGAGTAGCGGGACCTACAGTTTAAAGTCGAATTCTGCAGTCGCTGTGAAATATTATTTCAATATTTCGTTTGACCTGTGATTTGGATGGTGGCTTTTTGTTTAATAAGTCTACTTACTAGACTACTGCGACTACTAATACCTGGCTTAAAATACAAAGGAATATAATGAATAAATATTACCTTTCGCTCAAATACGCACTTGTAGTCTATCAAGTATATTAGCATTGATAAACAGAATCTTGGAGAAAATAATGAAGCGTTTAACTTGAAAATAATAATGAGCTGGACATGATAATTTACCATCTAAACTTTCTAAGACAAACGAGCAAAAAAGTTGGCCGCAATTTTCATATAATTTGGATTATTGAAAGAATACCACAGAATTGGAAGAAAAGTCTTGTTATTCAAATCCAAAAAAGGTCTTAAAATCATACAATTTTTTGTAGCAAAAGGGAAAATTCTTTTCGAAAAATGCTGGATTAATAATGTATTCCGAAAGAGTGATAAGAAATTACCAGAAACTTGGCAAAAACTATGAAAATAAAGCTCCAATGAATCAAAACTCAAAAAGAAAAAAATTAACAGAACAGCCAGTTTCGTTGGCTGTTCTTATACAATGTCGAGGAGTAAAGAAAAATTAATCTTCCAGTTAGTACGAGATCTATCGCCTTTGCTTCAGTGCTGTCACATCGATTAAATTGCAAAAAAAAAAAAAATTTAAGGAATAGAGAAGTCTAAGCCATGTTTAACTAAGATACATAACGAGATATGTCCTGGATTTATTCAAACATGAATTTCATGGAGAGATAAATCTAAATTGAAGTGGCCACCGTCTAGTAATTAGGTAGTGTGTTTGCCTTATTACATATGAGGACGTGGTGCAAGGTCTTAGCCAGAGCTCTCGAATAAAAAGAAATATGCAAAAAGCTACTGTGATCAATGGAACGTATGTATGTGACTATATATACATTTTCCTTTCAAGCCTACTGTCATCTATACTTCACCTTTTAATTCTATTCTCTTATAATCAGATCTCGAAATCCTCTCCATCAAATTGTACTCTGATCAATGAATGAATGATAACTTTTTACAGACTATCATAATGCTAAATGGGAACAATTCAGATAATTAGCAGGTTTAAAATTTAGTCCTTTCTTATTTTTATTCTCTCATTTAACATGCCCGAATGTAGACGAATTACACAGTGAATTTATTACTTTGCTGTCTGAAGCAGACTGCATGGTAACTCAGAATTTAATAGAAATTTAAGACGGAAACATCTTTCAGTCTTATTTTCTAACTGACATTAAGAATTTCTGCGGGATTAGTAAATTTATAAGAAATATATCGCGTAGGTTCAAGAATAAAATCAGCAGTCACAACAGGAATGCTAGGCTAAGTGAAGTTAATAAAGTTAGCTAAGGCTCTAGAGATATCAAAGGTATGTGTTGGACATATGTATATATTAAATAAAATAAATGTGTTAGAACGTTGTTTAAAGTATTTACAATCAAGAAGGTTTGAAGAGAAAATGAATATGAAAAAACATACAACATTGAAATTATTGAGAAGAAAAATAAAAATTAACAGAAAAAAAGTGTACATACACCGTTGTATGTAGACTTTTTTCTTTGACTGTATGTGTATCATGCATATTTGGGTACGCGCAAGTTGTCCTCAAAGTGGGTGCATCCGCATCCAAAACCAACAAGGTATTCATTATTCCAAGCGTTGTTTAAAGGTTTATTCGTCAATATGTGACAATGGATTAAACAAGTTTCTATTATTTCACACAGGAATCTAAACAATTATCATTAAAGTGGACTGCACATGGTGATTCGACCTCAAAGCATGCAAAGACGTAATAGTAGGCTTGCAATGTTATGGCATCAGAATTTCAGTATGTGGATGGTATATTATTTATTGGTTGTCTTGGAAATTAAAAAGACATCAACAGCGACTATTACAAAATTATTACGGTTTAAATTTGTTTGCTAATAAAATTTTTTCTCAATATTTCCCTTGATTTCACAAAATAGATCTGTATGCGATCCGCCAACACATATTTCTCATCTTCCATAAGACTACACTTATATACATATGTACATACTACATCCATAATTGGTCATTACAACCCTCAAGTCAGGATTACTGCCTAGTTTCCTACACCACTCATGTTGTGTGTGTTAATTTTATACATGAGTGGCGTGACCAACAGTTGAAAGTCGATTCCGAGCGACAGATTTTTGAAAAAGTCGCCGAAGAAATATTTTTTCATATTTCATATTGTTTGAGATGTCTGAAGTGGGGTTTGAACCTCACGTCTAAGAAGTCAACCCACTAAATGCTAGACTAGAAAATTTTTTTTTCTAGTTACAACGAGAACGTGCAGCCTGATAAACTTCTTCAATGAGTTCGGTGGAATTCGGTCAGTACAGAGACTGGGCTTACTTGTGGCATCACAACGGGCTGCTATGCATGATCAAGTGAGCTTTGGTATTAAGGCTACTACTCCAAGTTAACCTAACCTACGACGAGATCTATGGTCCATGTTTCACTGCTGTCTCATCGATTTAAAAAAATGAAGTCTAAGCAGCGAAAGACGTCTTGGATTTTTCTAAACCTGAATTTCATAGAATAATGAATGAAGAATGAAGTCGCCGTAGTCTAGAAGGTAGTGCGTTGGCATATTAGACATGAGGCCGTAGTTGAGGCCCTGACTTAGGCATCTCGAACAAAAAGAAATACGAAAACACAAATGTAGAATGGAAAATTAGTCAAAGGATTCTCACAGGGTTTGATTCAACCATGTCGAAATATCGTTATGATATTTCCAGGTTACCATATTCTGAAAATATTTCACAGTCATCTGTTGGTAAAAGTTTGAGGCCGGCCTTTAATCTTCCTAGGATTGAATTCGTGAGTTATATTCACGTATTTTTATTTTTGGAGTTTTTTTCGGATATCAGACGCTTCAGGCCTTGATTATTTACTCCCTAAGGCGCATTTATCTGGTGTTCTGATGTTGCCCAGATAACAAAATTTTTCGACGCTTTCGATGACAGTGATTTTTTTTTAATTTACGAACAAACCTATTTCGCTGCTGTTTTGGAAAAGCATTGTTAATTTTGTTTTACTTGCATCAGATTTTTCTTGAATGCAAATGATAAAATGTTATCGGCATAGTCGATATCTTACAGATGCTGATGCCATAACTTGTTCACGTCCCCTAATAAATATTGTCTGCGAGTGTATAGACAAATAATACTGACAATACCATGCGGCCTAAAAGTATACGCAAATTTGTTCATGGGTGATCCTTAGTGTAATAAAATGTTAAACATTTAAGGGCCATTATTACAACTTGCCGTTAACTAAAGGGAGGATTTTAATGGGCAGATAAATTGTTTTTCATTATTATGAGTACCCAATAAGATAGAAGTGATCGTTAAGCTAAAGGGAAGATCATCCTACCTTTAACATTTAAAGGTCACTTTATGTTTGAACTTGCCATATCATATACTATTTTCGATATGGCAGCTTCAAATTTAAACAAAATGAGCATATACAACAAAAAAACGAAGTCCGCTGTTGCCACTGCGTTAAAAAAAAACTTGTTTAATTGAGCAGTTTTATCGACTTTGCTCCGGCACTGCCATATTTTAATTTTATTTTATCTGTAAGTTGTAATAACGAAAATAAGTTAAAGGTAACTTTGCCGTTCACTTTAGCTAAAGGTACCTTTAACTAACCCCAACTTTAACGGGAAGTTGTAATAATGGCCCTAAGAAAATTATATTTACAAATACTAACACAAATACATGCTACACATACAGCTCTCGAATGTAGACACATTTGTATTACATTACTGGCTATTGTTCGAAATGGGTTTCACTGCAAATATTTACTTATACTTACGAACAAATTTATATAATTATTGTATAATTAAACGCATTAGAGTCTTGAAGAAACAAAAGAAGAAGTAGGAGGAGAATTTTCTCAAACATTAATTTTCAATAAAGGTGTATAAATTTCTAGTACAATTGCTTGTTCTTATTAAAGTAAACCGAACCGAAATATTTCATTGGCTTACAGAAATACTGTTTAATTGTAGTTTAAATTTATTTTGTTTTTGTTGTAGTCATCATTACAATTGCTAATTAGTTTGGCTAAAATTATATTTACACACCCATACACACGCACATACATCCTCTATTTATATAGGCAGCCTTATTGATGCCTTATTAAACTCTTTACTTTCGAAATCTACATGGGCTGATACATACAGTGAGCATTAAAAGAAACTGTACATTAAAAAAATATACATTAGTGAATAAAAGTTATTTTTATTTCAGAATTGTTTCATTGCCAGTTCTTAAAATTGAAACAAAAAAAAATTCCAAAAAATTTAGAAATATTGTTAAATTTTTTCGGGCACTCTCCTTAAATGGTAAAAGGTGAGTTTAGGGATTGTTAGAATTTTATCCTTAGTGTACAGTTTCTTTTGACGCTCACTGTTTGTTTTAGAAGAATGAGGTTGGCTAGTGAAATGGATAATGAAAGAAAAACTACGGACGAGGGTGGGGCAATATTATTAAATTAAAAATAGAATGCAAACTGCAAACTACTCAATTAAAGTTACGCATTGCATTGCCAACAAAAGCAATGAGTTGAGGCACCACTGTTGATTGGGTGGTAGGTGGGCATGGTATGGTTTGGTTTGATAGAATACATGCCATAGTTGGTATGCGTTCCATAAATTATGCACTTGTCTGCAGTTTGTATTCCATCAAAAATAACTTTTAAGTAAATACCTGTCAATTTGTCATTAACACATTTGTAGACATGATAACTAACACATACTGGTATGGTATAAACTTATAAATTTTGTGCACATATGCAATTAAATGTCAGCTGCAAACACTCTTCATCTATAACATACATACATTGCATGCATATATGTATATGTACGTAAGTATGTATAAACATGCACTTTTAATTTGAATTTTGTTTTTGGTAAGCATCTGTTTGCATATGCTTAATATAACCCAACAGATGTCTATTGACTCCCATCACTAAGCAACTGAAGTAGCAATTTCGTTGAGAAATTACAAGCTGCAATAAAACGTGCAACAACAACAAACTATTCGTATGTGTTTTTGCCATAATATCGCACTCGACATGATTATAATTTTGCGTCATTATCATTATTGTCGTTTGTTTCTTCACAGTTATATTCATCATGGTTGGTAACAGGGTTTCTCGAAAACACAGTGGCGTGTTTGGACATTCAAAGTGATTAGTGTGGTTAAATACTGTTGTACTCCTCTAATATGTTGTTGGCTGTTATACAGTGTATACAGCAAAATACGAATGTCAGCTACACCAAAGTTACTGGTCTACATATTTACTTGGATTATTTTTGCCCAAATTCATTACGTACTTGTGGTCGAAATTTTCCCTTTTTCTATTCCCTTCTAGGTATTCCCAGTTTCCGGTATAGTGCACTCAGAAGTCAGTATTCCGCAACAACCACTTTGAGGTATCTGACATAGTCTCTGTTTGGGCTTAATGAATAGAGAGCGATTATTTTGTCGTATACAGATGGCTTAAGATTTGAGCAGGAGTGTTGGGCCCCAGAGCGAAATATTTCAGCCAAAGGGAGCTGAAATGATAGTTTATGTCGTAGAGAGACGCGCTTAATTTTACTTGTATATGAGATACAAAAATAGGACATAGCAATACTATTTGACAATCACTCGGGACAAAAGTCGCCGAATTCTAGTAGGTAGAGAGTTGGATTACTAGACGTGAGGTCGCGGCTTAAACCCCAGGTCAGACAAGCAGATTACTGGCAAAAATTCTTAATGTACATAAAATTGCTCATGCATACAACATGAGTGGTTTGAGAACCCAGGTCGTAATCCTGACTGGAGGGTTGTATGACCAATTATACATTTATGTATTTATGTAATGACTGATGGATGGATATGGATGTTCTAATAATCCCAGAGGCCGTGTCCTGTTACAAACGCATTGAAATTCCTGTGATGGTCTTCGGTTGGGCTTAATGAACAATTTTTTCTTCTTAAAAGAGGGAGCCCATGCGAAAGCTCCCGTGTCTCTTTCAACTACGCTCAAGTCTACTTGTATACATTCGTAATTGCTAATTACAAAACTTCATTAAAGATTGAAAACCTAGCTTCTCATAATACGTATGTTGTGTGCGTTAATTTTATCCGTGATTGGCGCGACCTACAGTTTAAAGTCGACTCCGAACAACATAATTTTGAGAAACTTTGTCATGGTAATATTTATTAAATCTCTGAGTTTTTGCGAGAAATCTGCTGAGAAGAAGAAATATTGTTTCGTATTTTGTTTTGATGTCTGACCTGGGGTTTGAATCGTGGCCTAACGTCTAATAAGCCAACACACTACATACTGGACTTTTACTTGTACAGGAGATACAAAAACAGAACAATCACTCGAGCACTCGGCTTTTTTGAGGTAAAATCGAAGATAGTATGGAACAGCCTATGATTAAATAGGAAAAATTTAGGTTAAACTTTGCTGGGTACTAGGTCAAGTGGGAATTCTCGGCAATGAGCACGCTCAGCTTGTGAGCGGAGTCCAGAACCCTTCTGTGAAGAGGAGGCGGATGTATGGAACGCTATGCTTAGAGAAAGGGAAGATAGAGAGTGGCAAATACTCTTTAAAAATCAAGTAAGTTTGAAGAAATAATAACTTTTGTTGGAAGGCTACAATAAGACGAGATCTAGGTCATGCATTAGGCTATCAAAGAATAACCAGAGGTTGGGTAACTGGTCTTTTGACAGGGCACTGTAGACTCAGATTAAATTTCTTCAGAATGGGCGTTACTTCGAACTCCACATATCGTAACACACTCCTGGATCCTAGGAACCAATGAACCTAGGGTGCACATTAGATGCTGAACAGGGAATTGTTCCTGTTTTCACAGAGTAGTAGTATCCTAAAGTTTGTCTGGGCAAAAGTCATGCGAAAAATATTAAAGGAATAGGCTATAAAGTGGGAGGACGCAGTCGTAAGACATCTTCTCACGACAATAATAAAAATAATACGTTGGAAACCGTTCAACACATTGCTATTTTTGTTCTCAGCATATTTGACTCTCATGTAACATAGATGCTACTATATTAGGGAAAGGTATATCACCCATTAGCATTTTGTATATCATAGTTTGTATGCAATTCCTGGAGCAATCTTTCTTTTAAAGCCCGCCATTTGCATAATTTCGATATTTGCAGTCGCTTCATAAATAGAGATTGACAAGGCCAAAAATTGTAAGACCATCTGCATTGAATTCCGTAATTATCATATGGAATACAAATTACTGTCATCATTACATACAATACCATACAGATTCTTTATGAAATGTTACATTGTCTTCTATATTTTCAATAATTTAATACGAATACCAACAAGTAAATTGCATTGTTATGTATATTTGATAACCGTATACCACCTATACATGTACATATGTGTTAATTTGTATCGTGTATGGTACATATGTATGTATGTATGTATACAGCCCAAAGTTAATGAATGAATAATTTCCATGTTCTCTCTTATAATATTGATGGAATTTCTAACACTGCAGTATTTCATTTTGTTTTCAAATATTACATTCTGTCAACGAAATTTCAATGACAGTAAACAAGTTTTACATTTCGTCAGAAGATTTCAAAATTGACACAATATGTACCTGCACCGGTGTTGACGAACAGAACTTTAAAGGTATGAAATGATGAAACGAAAAAGTTTTTCACTCTTCATTTAAGAAATAAAATATATATTTCTTAAGTATGAATGAATTATCATATCTACGCTGGTGTGAAGACATGATCATGGGTTTAGAAGATATTTAAGTTCTTGCACTTGTAATAGCGAAATACGTTCAAAAATTTTGATATACACTTCTATGGTGGATGATAATAAAATGTGGATCACTTATAACAAATTTATATGAAAAATTTAGTAAACAGATCTCGATCAGACGGCGCAAAGGATTATGCTTTATGATTGAAATTTTTGGTAGCAAACTTGGCTATAAAACTTGTGCTCATTAAACATGGATACGACCTAGTTTCTCATACCACTCCATGTTGTGTGTGTCCATAATAGTTGGGACCTACAGTTTAAAGCCTGCTCTGAACGATACATTTTTGGGAAACTTCATGGCTATTTTATTTACTCTCACAGATTTTGCCAGAAGACTGCCTAGAGGAAGTCGCCGTAAAGAATATTTTGTCATATTTGTTTGAGATGTTTAAGATGGGTTTTGAACCATCGGTTTTGTCTAATAAGCCAACAGACTATTTACTAGATTACCACGACTTCATAAGCAATCTGACGTTATGCTCATAATAATGAATCTGTTTTTACAATAGATATTTAAAGAATAATATCTTTCTTAAGTTGCGCTGCCATACATCCAATCATACCTGTTAAATTTCGATTACGATTAGTATTCAATTACATTACTTTTTAAAAAGAATCGTAATGATTATGAACAAGTTTTAGTTTTTCGATTTACTAATTGATTACGATTACAAAATAATCAAAAAATAATCAGGATTACTGGCGATTAGTCTAATAATCAAAAAGAATCAAAAGTAATCCAAAAGTAATCAAATTGTTTTCAATAACACAGGCATTTTGCGCGCTGAACACGATACGCTATTGTCAGAACACATTACGGAGGTTTCTTTTTCTCTTGCACCCCTTGACATAAACCCACCCCCTACTTTGCTTTGGGCTCATTTTAAAAAGCAAAGATCAATTGTCAATTTCTGATAATAGCTATGGTTCTAGCACGTCAGTGTTTAGCTCTACAATTTTTCAAAAATGGACAAAAACGCTATTTTTAGGGGTTTCAACCACCTTTTTCTCGAAAACCTGACGTGATGGAAAGCTTTTGATCAAATTCAGATTCATGTTCAGTGCGCAAAATCTTCGGAAACACCTGGAGCCATCTTATTTGCACAAAAAAGTCCAAATTTTCAGGGCTGTGTTATTAACTATTTTAACCAAAAATACACTTTTAAAGGCCCTTGAAATCTGGATGCACAATCGGAAATTTTCAATCTTGTTACCGAAAAAGAATAGTTTTGTCACGCTTCAGTTAAGTTTAAAATATTGTCTTGCTGGTCTTGCTTTCGCGGAAAAATATATGTATGGTTAGTGCTGACAATTCGCTATAAACCAAGACTTTTGTTCCAAATTATGGGAAATTTACTCATTAATAGAGTGAGGTCTTTGCGATAATTTTTAATAATCGCTGAAGGCTACTGTTTCGTTGAGAATCATTTAAAATTTAAACAGTGGTATTCGTGTATTTCACATATAAAACAGTATATTTGGAATCAGTATCTAGTTTATGGATGCCTTTCTACAGCCACAGCCGCATTCTGTCGGAAATTTTACGAGCGTTTGACCAGAGTCCGTAGGTTATGCGGGTTGTAGATCAGCCTTATACTACCTCGATGGGTTCTTGTCAAACAGACGTAGTATCTACTCCTGCGAGTCGCGAGTAAAATAATGCTGATACAAGAAAATATGGAAAAAATACTTGCAGAAGTAGAGGCGGTACTTAACTGCACTGTTGCCTCCAGTCCAGAATGACCATACGACCATACGTAAAGTATGCCTAACCTGAAAATCTATCTGCAAACGTGATGGCCAGCAATGGTTGATAGAGCATATCCAAATGACATTAAAGCAAGCCAATCTGAAAGTGTATCAAGTGAATATTATCCGCGAAATTGATAGTCTGCCATAGCATAGGTTGCTAGCAGTGTTGCTGAGGTAAAATCTCAAACCGGCGTTTATAAACGTCTAACCCAGAAATTGGCAACTTTCTTTACTTTGAGAACAATAACAGATTTATAATAACAGATTAATTTATTAATAATTACTGATGTAAAGTTCAGTCAACTCTAAGAGTAGCCGTTCTTATAGGAATATTACGTTGGAAAGAAAAATCCTATACGCTTTTAGTTTTGATACAAGCTTACCCGATCAAAACTCATAACCTATTAGTTCGAATAATATGTACATGCACATCGTTTTAAAGGTCTATTCCTGCGCTTTCCAAAACGAATTAATTTTTCGGGGGAAAAATGTTCAATTAATCAATAAATTTGTGGAAAAAGTTCAAAAAAAAAAAAATTTTTTTTTTCAATTAAAACAAGTTTAGAGGGTTTAAAAAAATTATATTTTTGACTACTATTCGGGTGTATTTTCACTGTCGTTACCGGGTTATTAAGACACTGCATTCGAAAAAGATCTTAAATTTTACAAACTCAAATTTATTTAAAATGAAAAATGTAAGAGAATATCTTTAAATAAAACAAAAGAAAACAAGATTAATTGCAGTTTAAAACTTAAACGAAAACATTAATTTCATCCCATATCGTATTTTGTGAAAATAGTTTTATTACATGCCAGTAATTAACTCTTTTAAGCACCTGTCTTACTTTACGACCAGCATAAGCGTATAAATTACTAAACGACTGAATGAATGAATGTGCATTCAGCATTACAGCTGCATGCAGTGTTTGCTTGCTCACTCAGAGTTAGTTATTCATTTAATTATTTCAGCCATCCGTACTCTTCCCCCATCTCTTTAGTATTTAACTTGAAGAGCATCAGTATACATGAAATATGTTATTTATGTTCTGTTGTAGAGCTAGGCGAGAATGGCTGGTCTATTGGTCCATTGGTTGGTTGGTTGGTTGGTTGGTTATTTTGGTTATTTCGTGTTATTAACAACAAGTACTTACCTTGCCAAATATCGTTAAACCACCATGTTTAACATTGTATGTTGGAGCATCAGCATAACTGGAATCAGCCCATGGTGTATGACATGTTGATGTCAGTGTCATATAGCGAACACCTATGGCATATAAAGTTCTGAGTACGGCCAGAGAGCCACCCAATGAATGGCCACCCTCAACGCCCGTCAATGAACACAACTGATGATTTTTGTGGGCTTCAATGATATCTGCCGTGGTTAGGTTGATTGTTGTTGTACATGATTGGAAAATACGAAAAAGGCGCCACCGCACGGTGAAAAGATAAAAAAGGAAGAAAAGAAATGAGCAATGAGAAATGTATTAAAAAAAAGAAAGAAAAATGCTTGGAAAAGCATGAATAAAAAAAGGTAACTTATGTACCGGAAATTAAATTTTCTTTTATTATTTGAAATAATTTTTGTTGTTTTTGATTTCTATTGTTTGCCATAAATATCGTATAAATCATGATAAGAGTAGCCAAGTTTTTTTTGATTCTTTGTTTTATTTCCCTTTCTTATACCTTAATTTTTCGTTCTCTATTTTTTTGTTCGATTTATGTACTTTCGTTTTGTTTTAAGGGTGTTATTCACTATTTGACACATTTTTCTTTAATTACATTGTATTTGCTTGATGAATTGGAAATAAAAACAGAACTGAGATAAAAATTTATGAAATATTTTTAAAAATTATTTACAATTCTTATTCTATAAGAAAGTACATAAATCGAACAAAAAAATAGAGAACGAAAAATTAAGGTTCTATCGGTTTAAATTTGAACCATCGGTTATTTCGAATATGGCTATACTTATTCTCATTCTATTCTGTCACAAAGTTCAGTATAGTATCTCCACCGAAAGTAATGAATCGATTTACAGTTGGTGAAACTGGATTCATTGTTCATGCAGCAAGACGTGAGCGTGCTCGTACAGTGCGCACACCCGAAAATATCGAGGCTTAGAGTGTGCATGAGACTCCATCAACTTCAACACGTCATCGTTCTCAAGAATTGAACATTTCAGGCACCAGTTTACGTCGAATTTTGCGAAAAAATCTTGGTATAACGCCTTACAAAATTCAATTAGTTTAAGAGTTGAAGCCGCATGACCATCCGCTTCGTTTTCACTGCGCTAGATGGGCCAACAAGAAACTGAACGATAATGTCGATTTTGGCAAAAAAAAAACATCTTTTCGGAGGAAGCTTATTTTTCATCTTGGTGGTTACGTTAATAAGCAATATTGAGCCGTATTTGGGGCTCAGAAAACCAACACGTGGTCTTACAGAAGCCAATGCACCCATTGCGAGTAACTGTTTGGTGCGCCTTGTGGAGGCGCATCATTGGCTCAAATTTCTTTGAAAAGGAGGACGGCTCAACCATTACTGTCAATACAGATACCTATTACACCATGATAACCGATTTTTTACACCCGCTCTGCATGGTATTGCTGTGAACGATGTTTTGTTTCAACAGGACACAATCAACTTGCCACAATCCATTTATTGCGAGAAACGTTTGATGGCTCTTTAATTAGCCAAAATGATAGTGTCAATTAGACTATTTTCTGTGGGGCTCCGTTAAAGAAAAGTGTTATTTCGACACAATTGAGCATTTGATGCCATAGCCGAGATACGACCCCATACACTCGGTAAAGCGCACAAAAATTAGTCCCATCGAATGAGGGACTGTAAGGCCAACCGCGGCAGTCGTATGATAGAAATAATATTCCATTTCTAACCGGAACAATTATACTTTACAACATCAAACAAATTTGGCAAAATTTCAAACCGTTTTTGTTTTATTGCGTTTGTAAATTTAAACGTTTAAATCACCCACCCTATATATTGCTACAGATAAGAGCTGTGACTTTCAACTCATAGACGTGTGTATTTGTCATATTTTCTTTTCTGTCAATCATTCCCATTTCAAATCTTATCAAAATATTGACTTGTTGTATTCAAAAAAAAAAAGAACAAAACATACCAGAATTTCATAGAAAAATATGATGAAAGGACAACATACATGTTTCAGTCATAGGTCCAGTCCAGTTTCAAGGGTTGACCTTATAATTCATGCTGTGCATAGTATTGGAACCAAAGTAAACATAAAGCGAGGAAGAGAAACATAGAGCGTACTATATGAATCTCATTTTATTTTTTAATCGTCCGCTGTGTTTTACAACATATGCGAGTACATGGCAATGAGTGGGCAAATGAGCAAATGAGGACGGACTCTTTCACGCCGGTGATAGGGCCCGAAACTTTCCGTGGTGTGAGGACAGATGTTTGTAAAGATATTCTCCATTGAGAAGAAAGAAGAAAGGAAGAAAAAGAGGCAAAGACTCTGCTTATATCAAATGGATTTGAGTCAATCAAAACTTTTGTTGGGTCATTACAATAGGAAGAGATTTGAGGCATACATCAGACTATTCTGGCGTAATCTTAGGTGAGTAACCCGTCTTTTGTAAGGGCGCTCTGAATGGGAACGCCTCGAATCTAAAATGCTGATTCTATAATGATGACGATCAATCATTCGAAAACATTCTGAGAACCAGTCAGGCATAAACACATGCTAGGAGCCTACACCTAGGTGCGTATTAATAGGCAGGACAGGGCAGGGATTGGTCCTTATTGATACCAAAAAGCATCCTGAATTTTACCGGACAATACGCTTATAGAATATATTGTAGTAATACTTCATACAGATTGAGGGCAGTAAAATAGATCGTATGATTGCAATACTAAGGCACCTGTTTACAACGCCAATAATAAAAAAAGAATAGATTTTATTTGTATGAACATTGCGGGTACATCACAAAGTCTCTTAGTTATTCCCCAGAATATTTGTTGGATAATAAGGTACTTATGTATGTTCTCTAAGTGTATTGCAATACTTCAATCGAATTGGAAGGTCTATATATAAGGGTGTGCCGTCTTGTTTGAACCAAATATCGTTGAGGTTTAGTTAGCTAACTTTTGAAAACAAAATTTTAATCAGAATGGCTCTCCGTTCATCAAAATGAAAATTCCTTACTCCTTACTTTCGAAAGAAATAAGAATCGATGATGCCGCATAGTCTAGTCGGTCGGTAGTACATACGTATGTTAGTTTATTAGACGTGAGGCCATGGTTTAAGCCGACTTCAGCTCAACAGATTTCTGGCAAAAAATCGGATAGTAAAATAAAATTGCTATGAAAAGTTAATTTTATACATCAGTGGCGGCTGGACCAATACTTTAAAGTCGACTCCGAACAACAGATTTTTGAGAAGCGTTTTTATGGCGATTTTATTTACTGTCATAGTCGTCGAAGAAATTTTTTTTTTTAATATTTAGTTTTGCTAGAAATGTCTGACTTGGGATTTGAACAGTGATCTAATGTCTAATAAGCCAACAGATTAACTACTAGACTACAGCGAATACATGAAACCGATCAATAACTGCACGAATTGCCTGTTCGTCATAAAAATGGCTAAGTTGATATCGGGTCCGCCATCTAACTTTTTTTTTCAACTAGTGCTTATTTCGTGAATGGTAACACTTAGCTCATGTCTGATTTGACAGATAATTAGTTTTATCCTTCCGCTGAACGAATATGGTTGGGAAATATTGCGACATTACTTTGAAAGTCATGGTAATGTTGCAGAATGTGTGCGAAAATTGCGTACGGATTTTGGAAGAAGAGAAGCACCGTCAGCTCCGTATGTTCATTATCTTGTGAAAAAAGTGAAAGAAACTGGCATCCTCATCGATAAACCAAAGCGTGAAAAGTAAAAAACAGTGCGTACACCCGAGAATATTGCTGCTGTGGCAGAAAGTGTGCGTGAAGCGCCATCAACATCAATTCACCGTCGTTCTCAACAATTGAACATTTAGGAGACATCATTGAGACGAATTTTGCATAAAGAACTTGGTATGACGCCATAGAAAGTCCAATTGGTTCAGGAGTTGAAGCCAATTGACCATCCAATGCGTTTTCGCTTCGCTAAGTGGGCCTGCGATCGACTTACAGAAGATGCCGATTTTGGCAAAAAAATCATCTTTTCAGATGAAGCTCATCTTGATCTTGGCGGGTATGTAAACAAGCAAAATTGTCGCATTTGGGGCACAGAAAATCCGCACGCATACATTGAAAAGTCGACGCACCCAAAACGAGTCACTGTTTGGTGCGGATTTTGGTCCAGAGGCATAATTGGGCCATTTCTCTTCGAAAATGAGCAAGGAGTGGCCGTTACAGTCAATGGCGATCGTTATCGGGCCATGTTGAACGAATTTTTGTTCACAAAAATTGAAAAGGAGGATTTTGGCAACATTTGGTTTCAACAGGACGGCGCTACGTGTCAAACAGCCGAAGCTACACTCGATGTTTTGCGCCCTGTTTTTGAAGATCGCATTATCAGCCGCAGCGCTGATGTCGTTTGGCCACCTCGGAGCTGCGATTTGACAATATTCGTGAAGCCATTGGTGAAATACAGCTGCACACAATTGATAATGTGCTTAAAAATTGGACCGATCGTGTAGGCTACTGCATGGCCAGCCGAGGCAGCCATTTAAATTAAATTATTTTCTATTATTAACCGAAAGGATTGTACTTTCAAATAAAAAAAAAAATTTTGAGAAAATATTCAGTAGTTTTTTAAAGCATTTTCAAAAAAAAAAAGTTATTTGGCGGACCCTTTAGATCAATTTGCCGCTATCTACTATCAAACTATAATTATCGATAGTTCTCATCACTTAATACATGGTAAGATTTGGGTGGTGGTAGGTCCAAAATAAGATATTATTTTAAGTGATGCTATTTGTTGCTGCTTCAGAAACTTATAAGAAATTTTTTAGCACTTCTACAGACGCTAATGGTATAGCTGAATCAAAAATAATCTCATTAATAATGCTTTTCTTAAAGAGTAATAGTTCGAACTGCTTTATCTGGATCATATTGTAATTAAATTAATTAAATTTAAAGAATATTTAAAATTTTGTAATAAAATTGTATAATATATATAAATAAGCTACGCTACAATTGTTATTTAAGAACTAAACTATGTTTGTTTTTGGCCCCAGGTTCTGTTAAACCTTATAATACCCTCCCTATTCATATGAATAGTAATACTAATATGCCTTGTGAACCTTGTGTATTTTTACATATTCCTTTAAAATAAATGTAAACTTATATTACATTTACTACATGCTTTCAATGTTTACATATTGACAATTGTACAAATGCTTATTTATTCTCTTATGCTACCCAATAAGCAAAAGTAAATATAAATCGTTTGTATTGAAACTAAAAAATGCACCTTTAGTTTGAATATTTCTGTATTGATGCAGAAAATTATGTATGAGTTGTTTACGTACGTATGAAAGGAAAGTACATGTTAAAATACTTGATATTTCCCTACACTAGGGAATTCTTTTATTCCTCTGTACACACATATTTCAAGAGACATTAAAACAAAGCAATTGAACAGCTATTGAAGCCACCCGCAGTACACAAGACACGAGCATTGTGCAGTAAAAAGACTGCAAAAACATCTAAGAAATGTGGTAAAAAATGAAAGAAAAAGAGGAGAAAAGCAGGAAATGTTGCACGTAGTTCCCATGTAATGGCTTCACAATTCATTTTATTTCCTTGAAAATGTTGTTTGTTTTGTTTCTTTCCTTTTCATTATTTCTTCATTCTCCCTATTTACGTATTCTCATGCAATTCTTTTTGACTATTTAATATTCTAATAGATTGAACTGGAAAATAGAAAAATAAGGAAAAAAAAAATAATAAAAATAAAACGAAAGTAAAATATAATGAAAAAAGAGAAAATAAAAGCAAAAAAAAAAATGAAGAAAATATTTTGCAATATTCCATGTGATGCTGTTTGTTTATAATTTTTGTTGTTCGTGTAGTTTGAAGTAAAAATCCCTGAAAATACCACTTGAAGTAATAAACCGTAGCAGATGTAAAAGTAATGAATGGCAAGGCAAAACGTAAACGAAAGTATAATGGCGGCGATACTAAAAATTGCAGAAACATGTAAGAATTTTACAATGAGTTGTTTGTTGCTGGTGATCATGTTCAAATGTGTTGTGATAAACGGGAAAAGAGAGAATTTAAATCTTTAAGGATTTGTTTTCTTAATTTAAAATCTGCTCTCGTCGATGCTTTAAATTGCTATATTGTTTATAAAATCAAAGAATTTATTGATTTTCTTGGAAAACTACAAAAAATGTACGTTCATTTATGACCAAAACTTAGGGAACGGCTCCCTATCCATGGAATAGATAGTGTTGGAGTTGGGAAAATAGGTTATGGCTCGCAAGAAGATACTATAGCGAATGAATTTTGTCGTAATGAATTGCGTAATCAACTACCCAATCGACTTAGAACTAGTATGCTCTTCGTGATGGACATGTGTCACATAAAAAGATGTGAACATGTGTCATATAAAAAAAGATGAGAGCAAATCCCTGTATTGCCCTTGTGCACACAGCGCTGAAGAAGTGATAAAAAAAACAATAAATTTACTGTGCAACAGTTATCTAATGAATCAGTAGATTTGAATACACTACTCGATATAGAAGTCTCAAAATAGACCTCGAGGCATATAGATTTCGAGCATCGTTAGTTGTATTCCATTTTCAGATGGAATACAAAAATAGGATCAGATTGATTAAAGGATCAGATTGATTAAAGTATTTCTTGTATTGCCTTAAGAATCGTAGACACTTGGAACATATTTTGGTACCAGCAAACCTAAATAATTGGCCATTACAACCCTTCAATCAGGATTACAGCCTAGCTTCTCACAACATTTATGCTGTGCGTGAGTGGCGGGACCTGTAGTTTAAAGTCGACTCCGAACGACAGAATTTTGAGAAACTTTTCATGGCAAAATTATTGATTCTCAGAGTTTTTGTCAGATTTCTGCTGAGAGGAAGTCGACGGAGAAATATTTTTTCATATTTCGTTTTGTTGTTGATGCTGACCTGGGATTTGAAACGTGGCGTCCCGTATAATAAATCAACACACTACCTACTAGACTACGGCAAATATCAACGTATACATTTGAAAAATATGCTGGTTCCAGCAAATATTGCGTTGAATTCCATTTTTAGGACATCTAGAACTTCTGATTCCCCAATAATAGCACCACTCACAGTTTCAGACAACATATCATTATTGCCGTGCTAGTGAGTTAGTAGGCAAATTTTGATCTTTCGTGCAATAATAGCGACACTATACCCACTACCACATTTTTAGATTGGACATAGATCGGATGAAAGTAAGTTATGCATATTAAGCATTTTCACCTCAATCTCTAAACGGCCTTGGTCTACCATCAAGAGAGTATGACTGATCAATATTAGGCGCCGAAAGTTCATGGACGTTTCATTTTTTATAGAAAATTTGTTGCAGATTAATTTTTATTATTATTAAATATTATTACTATAATTGAACTGACTATTATTAATATTTTCCAGATACAACAGTGAATAAATATTTACTGTGAATGAAGAGTTTGCAGTAAAATTCCTGAACCCACAACTCCATAGAAGAGTAGCTTTTTAATTTAAGTTTTAATTTAAGCTTAATTTTAGAAGGAATTTTTGAAAACTTTTATATCTTTGACAATGCTTAAAATGATGGATGGGATCTTTTAACACAACCTCTAATATACTCAGATGTAATTCTGAAGATCTTTGAGTGCGACATTGTTGAATAAATATTCTGAAGTGTTAATGCCTTGAACCTTGTCTTGCTGGGTTTAATAAGCAGGCCAACACCAATTCTTGTCTTATAAATCTGATCAGATTTTTTAGACAAATATCATTCATGTCATACCTTCCCGTCATACGATAATAGCAGTTAGAAGTTAGCATGAGAGTTGATGATTTTGTATATTCCATAAAGAGTTTCGCAAAATACCTCTGAATACCGTATGATCAGAGACCCAAAGTTTCCAGCCAGATTCAGTACTACACGGATATAAAGCGTAAGTTAAGAGCGAACGTTAATGTTAAAATATTTAATGGAGGCATGTAATAGCATCCTCCTCTAGGGACCCGAGATATGGAGTACGGTCATGCTTATACGGCAGAGGTCACATAGGCTAATATTTTCTCAGAGAATTATAGTACTGAAATTTCTATCGGTTGCGTAAATCATATTAGGAATGCTCTCGATAGACTTTCAGGTGAAAGAACGCGATTGCTTTCAGATCATGGATAAGTCAGTAAATATTTATAGAAAATAAGTAAACCATACTGTATTTATGAGAGAGAAGAGTTCGTATATGAAGCAGCGATTACCTTCTTTTAGTGTAATCGATGGCAAAACGAATGAGAAACCACATAACTAAGAATTGGCTCTCTACCAACAGAAAATCTAGTCAAGAATATGATAGAAAAAGAAGAGAATTGGAAATGTATTGAAAATTTTTTCTGAGAATCTTCTGAAAAATAAGGAAATTGAAAGTGAAGAATGTGAAAAGCGGACTTGTCTACAAGAGGAAATGGTCGTAAGGTTGCATAGCTAAAGTGAAGGCCAACACGGAGCAGAGCAAAAACAGTTACTGTTAAGGAAAACGAGGCTTGTTAAAAGTCGGTAATGTCGAAGTGATGGAGACTACTTTTAACTCTAATTGGGAATGCGACAGAAATAAATTGTTTTACTTTATAAAAGAAATTGGTAAAAGCGAAAGAAAGCATATGAATTTCTGTCGTACGTCATAGGTTGTAGATGAAGATATTAGATCTAAAAGAGGAGATAACTGTGGACCAATCAAATAATATGAATGAAAATAATAATAAAAATCCCTTTGATTGGATAAGAAAATTTAAATTCTTTAAACACTTTCTAAACTAGATTAAAGTATTTGACTATAAATTGATTGAGTGCGTGTACCTGTCGCTTAAACTTAAAATAAAGGATTTTTAATACCACAGTAGTATACGTCATGCAGTTTCTTTCATTACTTCAATCCTCAAGTCAATATTGCAGTAAAAATTCTGTCGAGTTGGCCGACTATTTACATTTTTCCAATATTTTTTTGTACGATTTTACTTTTGATGCATTTCTGCCAAGTAAGACTAGAAAAATTGTGTAAAAAATGCATGAATACTGTACATGTGGCACTCTTTTAACAGTTTATAGTTTCTAAATAAATTCCCATTCTAATTTACTGTTGAGTGGTGTCGTCTGTAATGGTATGGGTGTATTTTGTGTGTGTGTGTTTCTAAGCTTTCTTCCTTTCAGCGTTTGATGTTTAAATGGCATGTGATATAGAATTGAAATTGAAAACTCAATTCCTTTTATTTGTTAGAGCGTAAAAAAAGTAAATGACTGGAAATTCCTTCTTTTACTCTTTCATTTTTTTGTTTGTTTTTGTATGTTGTTTTGAATTTAAAGATTAAGGTAAAAAGGAAATGCAGTTGGCACGTTGTATTTTACATTGTAAATACTACCAGATTTATTGCATATTTTAGAAGTCATAAAATAAATGTATTTGTTGTTATTGCGAAGAAATGTGCACTAATTCATTGAGAATTTGTGTTAATTTTACTAAAGATTTGAAAACAATCGATGAATTTAATGTATTTAAAGAGGAATTCATTAAAATTTGAAAAAGTAAAGAGTTTGAGTATATCCCTATGCGAATTATGTGGCTAAGCAACACATTGTCTCTGTAATGGATTCTGCCGAATGAAAACTACAAGAAAAACTAGTTCTTTGTAAAACAATTAGAATTGGGTGAGGTTAGGTAAGGAAGAGGTCCAGCATTTAAGGTCATTGTGGTATGATAATCGATCTACCGGGGATCAAACATTCCCAGTAGATTACGGAAACAACGAATTACGGACAACCAACCCGAGTTAAAAATAAGTCTTGTCAGAGTTACATCTGCTCCAGAAATCAATTGTTGGAATAATCGCTATTGTGCGATGGATAGGCATGCGATTTAAAGACAGAAGTGAGTCTGTTCTCTTCTTATCCATACGTGTCCAGCAGAGTTTAGTAATATTGCTCGCACCATCCTACTGCCAACGAGATTTATCTTTTCTGTAGTAAGTGGGGATAGTATCCAAATTAACAGAGGCATTTGGAATACCTACGCCCTTTAAAATTTCGTAGAAGCAGATTGTACGAGTAAAAAAGCAAAAAAAAAAGATTTTGTTCAAATTATTTTTGGCTAAACAGGTTCTGTGAATAAGTTTTGAGTGTTCAATAATCCTATATCACAGGTTCCTGAACAATGACTGAAAAGATATTCTGTGGTCATCTTGTCTTTCTTACCATTATAACTTTTGCTGAAATCGTTGTAGGGGATTTCCGGCCTCCCAGCATGTGCCCTCAGGGACCAATGTACGGTTAAAATTGATATATTGCAGATCTAGATTTTATCTTAGAAACCTCATAGCAGTTAGGTTCAATGCAATAGAGACAGTAGTATACAGCGAATGCAGAAGTATTCCTGTGAAACGGAAAATGATGCCAAAGTAATTGAGGATAATACTGCACAGCACACTGAATTTGAGGAAAGAATTTCAAGGAAGTCCAAGCATGTCAAGGGTATATTACGAAGGGGAATTTGCACGCTAAGAATTATACAATTGATGTATACGAGGATAATCAGTTTAATTATGACGTCTGGGGCCATTCATACCTATCCACAGATAGAAAGGATTAAAAAACTGCTCAGATAAAACAAAGAGACTGGCATTTTTTAATACATCTATGACAAATGATAATCTGTGTTACAGCTGCGCTGGAAGATGGAAGACTATAGCCATGGTCCAACACGACATTCATCAGAGGATATGATGACCAAAAAAATTGCTCTTTACTTGCTACCACTTCAGAAAAATGTTTCGCAACGAGAATAAGTTAGAAGAGTGTATGCAACAATTCGGTTAACACTACCGATAGACGAGCTCAATTCAACTTGTATTGAAAGTACAGAGGACCAGTACTCAGCTCCAGAGAGATTCAGGATATATTAGATAGACTTCCAAGCTGATTTTGAGCTAGATTGGCGGGTTTGAAAATAATCACTCTGTTGGATGTTATATGAGAATTCACAGCACAGATGAGCTAAGTCGCTTGGCCAAAATCTTTCTAGTATATAGTAAGAAGAGGGGTTTGAAAGGGTATACCTGAAAAAAGGAAGAGAAGAAATAGGTGTAGATTCTTCTAAATAATACAGATTCTTCTAATTACTACAACTGATCCTAATTTTAATTGAAAATTATCTGCAGCAACGAAGCCCATTTCAGGAAGAATTTATATGTGAACAACCAAAATACTCAAATTTGGAAAGATAGTCACGGTCTGGTGTATAGGTCCATATTTCTTTGAGAACGATGTTTGCGAGGCCATTACTATCAAAGAAGAGCAGTATAAGTCGTGATATATTGTATATCATCATCTCACGTTCAGGTGATATGAATTCGCCACCGAGATCATAATATTTGACTCCGTTAGATCTTTCTTATGGGAGTCTCTAAGCCACAGATGTAGTCGAATAAGCCGCCTCAAAAACAACATAATCTAGACCATCAATCACATACAGCCTGATTTATAGGATCGAATCATGAAAAATTAAACATTTTGGATGTGTTTCACACAGAGAAGTTGTGGTAGACGTTTGAACAATGGCATCAATAGGTTTTTCCAACAAAAAGAGAAAATGTCGATGATATCTCACACACAGTTTGTTTTACTTAAATTTAATCATTGAGCGCTTAAAAAAGAACCTGGGTGAACCGTAAACATGCTTTTTCCAAGTTATAGTCGAGAAGTGGTGAATACAGCGGCTGATTTTATGGGTTATTACAATCCTTCCGTCAGGATCACGAGCACTTATGATTGACGAGACCTACAGTTTAATGTCGACTTTGAAAAACAGATTATTGAGAAACATTTCATGGCAATTTTTTATTTACTCTCAGAGTTTTTCCCAGAAATCTGCGAGGACATTTTTTTAGTTAATTTGGTTTTTTTTGTTTTTTTTGTTTTTTGTCGAACGTCCCCGGCCTCACACTAACCCACCCTCACCCGACCGCGGAGGGCTCGTCCCCATTACGTAGGGACACGTACACACTACAGTCCGGAGTACAGTCCGGACAGTTGGAGATTTCGAACCTAGGGTTTGAACCATGGCCTCACGTCCAATAAGTCACCTACCTATTATACTACTTTGGACACTATGACTTATAAAAATGTCCAATCTGCCTAGAACAGGACGAAAACCTGAAAGGAGTTGCAAGTTTGGAGACGAAGCTTATAAACAGAAACTATTGTAGATAACATAATGGAATTTGAAGGACTGCGATCATATACAAGGGGTTAGGTTAGGTTAGAGGACGTGTACTTGTCAACTGTGACAAGTACAGTACCCGGAGGTCGAATTGACCCATTGTACAACGTTCTAGCTTCTCACACCACTCGTGTTGTGTGCGTTAATTTTATACATGATTGGCGGGACCTACAGTTTAAAGTCGACTCCGAACGACAGATTTTTGAGAAGCTTTTCATGACAATTTTTACTCTCAGAATTTTTGCCAGAAATCTGCTGAGGAAATCGCCAAAGAAATATTTTCATATTTTCGTTTTGATGTCTGACCTGGGATTTGAACTCGGGCCTTTCGTCTAATAAGCCAACACACTACCTACTAGACTACGGCGACTTATACAAGGCGTTTGTAGTAGACATAAACGAAGGACTACGAACAGAATAACAGGGACAACAGGAAAAAAATCAAGCAGAGTACAACAGTCACAGCCCTATTTATAGCTGTAGTACAATATAATGAAAAGAGACAGCGTTTTAACAGACAATTAAGTCAACGATATGATAAAAAGGTGTTCGTTAATCTTCGTTAGTGCATGCATCATACAGTACGATGTTTTGATGTCACTGTAGCTAATATCATGCCAACTTCAATGCCTTAATTTTAAATTTGCATTAAAAAGTTATTTTTTGTTTTCGAAATTTTCTGCATAATCTATCAAACAAAAGCGTTGCAATTTTTGTCCATTCTTTTGAAATATATGGCCAACCATTATTAAAAAGTTTCTTACTTTTGGCGAGAAACAAAATTTATACGTTTCTAGCACGTTTAACGGTCACAGCCGACAAAATATAACGGTTTTAATGCATGGTCTTCTGCTTCTTCCTTTACGGCGTTAATTTCTTCATAAAAATACGAAAAATTTATTAAATAAACGGTAAAAAGTATTAAAAAACGCATTTTATGAGAGGCCATTAAAAAAGAAATTCTCATTTTTATGTTTTTGTTGCTGTACTCAGAGCCTTTAAACAAAAAGAACTTTTAAATCTTTCAGGCTTATAAACAGCAAGAACCGGCATATTAAATAATCAACTTTATTTCCTTTTCCGCATTTATTTCGTTCTGCTCTCTGTTCTTCTCCCTGTTGTTATTTAAAGGTTTTTTTTCTTGTTCTTTCTCACCATTTCTATTTTTTTACTTTGTGAATATGTTTGTTTTTTAACCCACTACCACTCCTTGTTCTCTCTTTCTTTTTACACACTTTGCTGCTCTTTTGCATTCACCTTTATGACTTGGAAAAAAAGGATTTTTAAACAGAATGTTTTCCATGAAAAAAAAGGAAGAAAAATCAGTTAAAAAACACAGAAACAATCTCAACTTTTCTACACTCTCATGGCTTAAGTTTTATAAGGCGGTAGAAAAACTTTCGACCTATAAAATGAGGCAAAAAAAAAAGAATGTTAAAATTGTATAACGAACGCATTTATGCTGAATACCTTACCAAATACATTCGTTTTTGCCTTACTAGTAGAAGCAGAGGTAGCAGAAGGGCAAGGAGTGCAAGAAGAAAGGAAAAAAGGGAATCAAGACATAAAAATATGAAAAAAAGGAAATTGAAATGAAATTCTAAAAAAAAAAAATGAGAAGGAACAAAATATTGTTCATACAACAAGTATTACGATTATGAATCAAAAGTTTAGAATAACCAACTGAAAAGAAAAACTTTTAAATTTTTTATATTTTATTTCATTTTATTTTTTCTGTTTTATGTATTATTTCATATACATTGACACATACATACATACATAACATTTGCTACTTTATAGTTCTTTTGCAAAATGATTGCGAAAAGAAGTTGTAGTTTTTCTTAGTTCAAGCATATGGAATTAGAGAGAAAAAATTTTTTAACTTAAACACGAACTCATAATTTTTGGCATTTAAGTGAATATCAAAATATTTTTCATACTACTTGCACCCTACAGTATACCGGTCGTAATAGATTTATCCACATTTTAGAAACATTTTTCAAATGAAACAAAGCAAAGCTTGTAGTCAAGCTACATGAACACAATTTGAACATAATTTCAGTAAATTTGCTACAAATTTCAATAAATTACTTGACTTTTATAAATTGGACGTAAACCTACGCTGTATTATATACACACATACATAATTAGTCATTACAACCCATCAGCCAGGATTAAAACCTAGCTTCTCACAACACCCATGAGGTGTGTGTTAATTTTACGCTTGAATGCCAGCAACTACAGTATAAAGTCAGCTCCGAACAACAGTTTTTTTTTTCATAACTTCCCACGGCAATTTTTTAATTTACTTTCAGAGTTTATGTCAGACTTTCATTATGCGCTTTCTATTTTTAAATTTAAATTTTTGCCCGATGGCACGGGTTATTTGACTTTGAGTTACGCTGCGCTTTATTACTTATTCGAATATACGGAGTCAAATCACAGGATACATACATACATACATAATTGGTCACTACAACCCTTCAGTCAGGGTTATTGACAGTGGTGTTGTCGAGCCGGAACGCTCCGGAACGTCGTTCCGGTACTTCCTTTTTGGACAGGAACGCGTTCCGGAACTAAAGATGATTTCTGATAACCAGAATTGGCTGACGTTTTGAAAAAAATTAAAAAGAATTGCTGATTTTTTTTTCTAATTTTTGACGAATTTTTATATGTATTTTTATAAACAAGGGTTTGAACCGAACCCGAACCGGAACAAAAACCGGAAGAACCGGCTTGTTTTTCCTAACCGTGAGCCGGAGTCCGGAACGTTTTTGTCTGCTGAACCGGAACTCGACCCGAACCGAAACAAATACGTGAACCCGATCCTGGCGACGGGAGAAAATTGGGAGAAATCTCCCTCCCCCCCCGTCTTCAAATTTGGGATATGAGACCTAAAAAAAAAAAACGCCGCCGCCAGGATTATCATGGAAAATCACCTCCGTTGATAAATTTGGGACATGAGACCGCACAGAGCGGCCGCCTACCCAGGATCGGCCCTGTCTATATAATTATATATACGCGTTCCGGTAAAAAAAAATAGCACAACACCACTGGTTATTGACCTAGTTTCTCACACCACTTATGTTGTGTGTGTTAATTTTATACATTAGTGGCGGGACCTACAGTTTAAAGTCGACTCCGAACGACAGATTTTTTGAGTAACTTTTCATGGCAATATTATTTACTCTTAGAGTTTTTTGCCAGAAATCTGCTGAGAGGAAATCGCCGAAGAAATATTTTTTGTATTTTGTTTTGATGTCTGGCTTGGGGCTCGAACCCTGGCTTTACGTCTAATAAGCCAACACACTACCTACTAGACTATGGCGATAGACAGGATATTGGTGGAAAATTTGCATCACCTCCAAGTGAGATAACCATAGCATGAGCTGCATGACAAGTATCTCCACACTTTTGAAATCGTAGGTCATTGGTGTAATGATTTTCCCATTCAATGATGACGCCATCAGCCCTAAATTTGCGGCAAAGAGTGGCGTTCTTGGTTCTCTTCCCAAATTCTACAATTTTGTTCGTTCGGATTTCATGCAGAAATGGACCTTATCGTTGAACCAGATTTTTCGGAGGACTTTGGCTCTCTCCCATATTGATAAAACAATCTTATTATTTGACAACTAATATCACGCTTGTGTCTTCAGAAAAATTACCATTCTAAGTTCTCAAATTGCAGATGGAAGATGCGATATTTCTGGATAGCGTCATAACGATTAATGTTTTTAATTTTTTACCTAATGGACTAGGTCTGTAAATATTTCTATTTAGAAATAATCTAGAAACAGACTAAAACTACTAAGATTTGATGACAAAAAAATGAAGATCGGCTCTAGAAAGGAGAGCGATACAAAAGACTTTCTGTAAGAGCTGTCGCAAACGACTCATTATTAGTAGTTATGGAAAGAATGTAAATGCAGTTGGTTTAACGCCACCAGATGTAGAGCCTTAAAGTTTTTATAGCCTTGGAGGGAACACAATATAAAAATAAATTAAAAATTATAAGAGTGTAATAGACTTGCAGGAAGTGTAGATGGTGTGGTATTGAACTCTATAAAGCTGTACTGGATATTCTGTGTAGTTGTAACTTCGGGAAAAAACAGGCACAATAGTGTACATAATCGAAATATTGAATAGCACTACTAATCACGTCTCCTGTACTGGATGAATCCATGGTAATTTTATAGGCTTAATCGGGCTTAATAATGAAACTAATGGCCTTTAGATGAACTTGCTTACAGAATGAACTATAATTTCTAGGCGTAGTGTACTACTCCAGCAATAACGACAGCTGACCATTGCATAATTTTAAAATCTCCTGTCATTATCATAATAAAGAAATTTTAACACTCAAATTTGGATCAATACTTGAGCAGCGCTTTGGTGATTATTTCCATTTAGCCCTTTGGGGAACTGGCTGATAGTTTGATATTTCATTAGATTACAACATACAGTCTTAAAAAGTCGCCTTGGACTGGCTATTATTTTTTTTACCTTTTATTCTGAAGTATTTTACTTTTCTGCCTACACTATTTCTTAAAGAGCACTACAATAGAGAAAAAAATTGGAATGGAAAAGAAATAATAAAAACAACAACATTAAATAAATATGTGCATAGCGAAAAGAAGACAAAAAAAATTATATTTTCTTTGTTAAGTGCTAAGAAAACACTAAGAAGTGTTGGAAAAATGTTATTTACTTTATACAGTAGAGGGCAGAAAAGTAATCATAACTCTTGTATTCGAGACTTATAGATAAAATTGAGAATTAGAGAATTATTTTCAATTGAAAAGTTGAAGCTGTTTTGGAAAACATTTGCTTGAGCGGCATTCAAAACTGTGGTTTGACACTTGCCAAAAAGTGTACAATAACCCTTGGCTGTGAACTGATATTTAAAAGTGCGGGGAATTTCACCACTAATGTCCTATCATCTACACATTTTTTTCGTTTAATTTTGACGATTCTTTTTTGTGGCACATACGGCTTATCGTCTACAGGCTTTCGGGAGTGGTTATAAATGTCTCACTGGATGGGTATTCGTTTAATGTGGAATTATCCGACAGTACTTCTAATATATCAGTTGCATCACACTGGTATTAGCTCAACTTTCTTGGTCAAACGGAGATACAGGGCATGTGTGGAGAACTTCGAAAAGATGGAAGATTTTTTAAAACACAAGGTGGAGATCTCAATATTTTAGGAAATTCATTCCAGACATAAGTGATCTCAGAGACCATAACTCATCTCTCTTAAGTAAAATTCTACAGTACACAGTATTCCTACAGCAGATACGGTTGGTATCCGTTAAAGATGAGTGCACAACACACCGGCTTGTTGTCTTAGGTTTAGCCGATAGGCGTGAGGTCTTGAGCCCCTGCGGTTGGTTTCCTCACTTTCAGCCAACATACCTGCCTCCCTAGATCGTTTATGGTAATGAGTTAAGACTACCAGAGATTTGTGGCAATTGAAATCTTTATATCTGGCTTCTGTAGTTTATGTGCCTTTGTCTGTAGGTTCTTAATCAGAAATGACTAGGTAGTCAATATGTTAATGAACTGGTGGATCTGATAATAGAGATGGTGAACGTAATTAACTGCCTATGAGGATATCAATTGAACACTATTTATCTTAGGAACATTGTATCAAGTTTGCTTTTCTTTTCTTTCCATTCCTTCATTCTTATGTTTTAATTACCGACATTTCTTTACTTTACTTTTTCCATTTTGCCTTATCTATCAGCTTCTGATTCTATATTTTGTTCACTTACTGTTTTGAGAAGTAATTTTATAATAGTCCGACTAGATCTCCGAGGGAAGGTAGGTATGCCACCCTACCTATTCTAAATTAACTTAATAATATTCGTCCAGGAAATCTTTCACAATTGTTTCCCTTCGAACTTTGACAGTTGATAGGTTATATCCGTTAAATTAGTTGTCATTTATTCAGTCTGATTTGTCAAGTTGACATGGACAACCATAGACAACGACGAGGCCCATTTTCGGGGTACATGAACACACAAAATTGTCGAATTTGCAATGGTAGCAATCCACTTGAGATCCAAGATCGTCCAATGCATTCCGAAAAAGTCAGCGTTTGACGTTAATTTTGGGTTGGCGGCGTCAGCGGTTCATATTTCATTGAAAACGATGTTGGCCAAGCTACCTCTGCCAACGGCGATCACTACAGGTCGAAGATTACTATTTTTGGGCCTGAATTGAACAATCTGGTGACAAACGACATTAATTGAGGGCATGGTCATATTACGTGGAAGTGATGTGAATTGGCTACCAAGATCGTGCAATTCGATCATGTTAGTCTTTATATTGTAGAAGTTTTTTAAGTCACAAGTGCATGCGAATAAGTCACAAACGACAGTGGTTTTCAAAGCCAACATAACTCCAATACCAACGATCGAATTCAGTCTAATTTGCCCGAGTCAAGGGAAGTTCGATATTTCGGGGGCGCTCCACCAAAAGAAGGCATGGCGGACATTTGAACGATGTTATATTCCTTCAAATGAATAAAAAATGTTGATGATATCTTACACATGCTTTGTTTTATTTAAATTTAATTATAGGAAGCCCTCAATGAAAGACCCTATTAGATAAATTTACAAAAAACGGTATAAAATACATCTACACTGTAAACTGTCAAACAGATTTCTCTTTCAATGCATCTGACTTTCAGATTGAAAATATGTGTGCTTCGGTGTGTACAGTGTTTTACGGTTTTTGTTCTCATTCTTGTTAAGAAAAATGCATCTCTCGATACAAAATGTTTTTGTTATTGTAACAGTTCAGTTATTTCAACAAGCAACAACAACAACAATAGCAATAACAACGACAAACATAAAGTAACACAAACATTTGAAATACTCAAGTTGTTCTTACTTTTCGTATATCGGCGGCGTACACTTCAATTCATTTCTTCTCTTTGTTTTTTTTTCTTTGGTTTTTTGTTCATTCTTTTCAACTAAAACTAGGTGAGGATTGGATAAAAAATATCACAAAAAAAAAAAACAAAGAAAAATGGAAAATAGAAGAAATAAATGCAATTTAGAAGCAAAAACAAAAACAAAAATTGTAAGAGAAAGAAAAAAAGAAAAGAAGAATGAAATCCATAAAGAAAATATAGCACAAGGTAAGTAAGAGACTGTTGAGTGTTAAGTTGCTTCATGTTTGCACGTGTACGTGTGTATGAATTGTAAATAATTTTTCAGAAAATTTCATGCGAGTTTTTCCTTTTAAGGCAACCGTTATAAACTGCTGATATTGCTGATATAGACACAGTATGGCATGATTCTCTATCCTGTCATCGTAGCTTTCTTTTTAAGAAAATTTCTACAGTTTTTTTTCATACGCGGTAAATTACTTTGTTAGCGGTTTTTTGCGATGTTTCCTATTCCTAGAAGAGTACCTGGGACAAAGTGGCTAGAAAAGTGCAAATAATATGATTTACCCGTTTTGTAAGAGTAGACTCATGACATTATTGTCCACAAGAGGAGTCAAATATTGCACTGCCTGCCTCAATCTATACGGGCTTGCTAAAAGCCTATTGCCCTAACAAACTTCAGAATGCTTATGTCAACAAGATCAATTCCCTGCCAAGCACCTGATGTCTACCCGGGTGTAGATTATTGAAGTTTTGCTATGATTCTTCATTCACATCATCACTGGAGCAATATATGAGGTCAAAAGGAACCCCACTCATAATAAGCACACTCTGAGTCTTCAGTGCTCTGTTAAAAGGCCGGTTACTTTTCTCTGGTTATTCCGAGGAAATCCTTCTACAGTAATTACATACATAACATACAACTTTTCAGTCAGGATTACTACTTAGATTCTCACCTTCTATTATAATTACCTAACAAAACTTTAGATCGGTTGCAACTCTTTTGTTTTGAGAAAGTCTGTGCCTCTCCCTACACAATCTTTCGTTAAGTATACTGTACTAAACGTTCTCACCACAGAAAAGTTATGACTCCAACAGTTACGTAAAAGTTTCTTTCCTCTCAAGTGCCTGCTCATTGCTGCGAATTACACAGGAGCTGGTTCGTAAGAAATGTTAACGTTATTCCATCTGAATCGGTATTTACATGGACTTGGCCGTTTGTAAGATGGTAGCAAGGTTCGACATGGTCTCGTTAAATTTCATTTCCCGCTTTTGTTCCAATAAAAGTTACTCCTTTTATTTTTCCTCATGAGTATTCCTGAGAAACATTGCCATAATCATAGCTTTTGGTTCTGTCCAGGGTAGAGTTAAGGAGATTCTCGAAGTTCCTCCGTTCATTGTCCTTAAAACTTAGGTATTCAGAGGAACTTAAATCCATCAGACCCTTCTGCGCTGTTGTAGGAATGGTTATTTTGGATCATAAACCAACCAACATGAGATTCAAGTGCGTCCAATACATCACGAAAAAGTCACTGTCTAGAGTGGATTAGAGCCGGCGGCATTATCTGTCAATACTTCTTAGACAACTACGACGACCAGGCCATCAGCAAGCACTAAAGGTCGACAATTCTCTTTTTTCTCTTGGCCTGATTTCGATAATCTGAACACCAACAACATGTGGTTTCTTCAGGACAGCGCTGCGTGTCATGCTGTTCATGCCACATTGGATATTCTGCACGAGCGATTTTAGAAGTGATGGGAATTACTCACAGAGGCGTTCGGTTTTAACCTGTTAGACTGTTTATTGTGGAGTTTTCTTAAGTCGCTGGTGTATGAGAATGATCCACCAAATGCAGGGATCCCCAAAGCAAACATATGAGCCATGGAAAATGGAAAATTGGTCATTTTAGATGCACCTCAACCAGAGAGGCTGTGGTGGACATTTCAACGATGTTGTATTCCACGTGTAATGGACTCAATACTCCTTTTAAAAATTTTAATTTAAAGATAGGAATTGTTTAAAAATAACTCCTATATTTTATAAATTTAAGCTTCAGCCTCATATTTGTTGTTAATGATACAATGATAGGAATATGAGATGATAAGAGTTGTAGGCGAGTGGTCTGATGATAATTAAGTTCGAAATTTAACTTATGTCCAGTCTTAGTCTATCTGTAGACCTTCGAAAATGAACGGTACTTATGGGTCGAAATGCAATTGCTAATGGAACGATGGAAATGTACAAGACTTACGACAATTTCCCAAAAAACGCTCAGATTTTTTTAAAAATTTCTCATTATGTGGTTATGCTGTAAGGCATCATGGAAATTTTTCGAAAACCTTCTGCAGTTTTCTTACACGTTTTCTGTGTCTTACCAAAACTACAGTTGTTGTTATTGGTTTCTGTTTTTTTTTTCTTTACCACAATCTGACTTTAAAGCTAAAGTTCGCAAAAATATGAGCTGTAAAGTATTTCGGCATAGAATTCGTTTTTTTTTTTCAATTTTTTCGCTTTATTGCTCTTTGCCTGCATATACTATACGCGGCAGACAAATAGCTGCGTGGGGAAAAACTATTTTTTAAGTGAATTTCACTTTTCTCTTTGCCTATGCAGCATATGATGTGTAAAGTAGTTTTCTTTTCTCGTTGATTTGTTTGGTGCATGTGGGGAAAACTCATATTTTATATTGAAGAGAAGAGGGAGAGCGAAGATATAAAAATAAATATTTTTCTAGTTGTTTAGCGTTATGGGAATTATAACTGCAACTATAATAAAAAATAAATATACATACGCGTACATACATATGTACATAAAAGTAAAGCAATAAAGTTTCAATTGTAGCGGATATGCAAAACTAACTGGGTTTTCTTTCGTGTAATAAAATGGTGTTCAGTATTGCCTTTTAAGAAAACCGAAATTGATGTATTTGTAGCAGATGATTGTTTTTTTATTCATTATTCATTAAATTGTTAGGTTGTTTCGTATTGTAAATTTTCATAGTTTTTGTAAAAATAATGAAAAGACTTTGTTACTGCTTTTAATGCAAGTCATTATAAAAATTTGTAAAATTCTCAGATTATTGTTTTATTAGGCTGAGGCTTGCTATAAACACATTCGAGGTAACGAATGTTTCGCGGCAACCTGTCACATATAGAAAACTTGATTATCTAGTGCGGGCTACCGATGTTACACGCCGTCCGATGGGGCTGTCTAGTGCGGGCCACCGGTAGTACGCGCCGCCCGATATGCCAGTCTAGTGCGTTATTTGATAGAGTCAACCATGATCTTTTGCTTTATAAACTATCTTGCATGGGTTTTAGTAACAATGCAGTACGTTGGCCGAAATCTTATTTTTCCAGTAGAACTCAACAAGTGAAATTTGAAAATGCACTATCTAAAGTCATTGATGTTCCCTCCGGAATGCCTCAGGGAAGCCATCTTGGTCCAGACCTATTCACATTATTTATAAACGATTTGCCATTTATTATTATTCATTCTAATATACTCATGTATGCTGATGATGTTAAAGTTTTTAATTCGCTTGATAGTATATCTGGTCAATCAACTCTTCAAAAGGATATTGATTATTTTTGTCCATGGTGTGAAGTCAACTTGTTGTTTATTATGAAACTTTAATAAATGCAAACATATGACATTTCATCGTTCATTTAAACTTGATACCTCTTATCATTTTAAAGACAAAATCTTGGAAAAGGTTTTAAATATAACTGATCTTGGAATCTTGTTAGATCATAAGCTGACGTTTTCTGAACATATATCAATGATGGTGAACAAAGCAAATGGTGTTTTAGGATTTATAAAGCGCTGGTCAAAGGAATTTACTGATCCCTATGTAACAAAACAATTATATATATCTTTGGTGCGCCCTATTCTTGAGTATGGATCTATTATATGGGATCCACATTTTCTAATTTACGTTAACTTAATTGAATCTGTACAGAAGCGCTTTCTGTTATTTTGCTTGAGAGGACTTAAATGGAACTCGTTTGTTCTCCCTTCGTATGAAAGTAGACTCGCTCTTATTAAGCTACCTGCACTGAAAAGTCGAAGAATAATGCTAAGTGTCTCTTTTATTCTGGGTTTAATACATGGAGATGTTTATTCTGATTATTTGTTACGTAAAATTAATTTTAATGTTCCAATTAGACCTTCTCGTAATTTTAATTTATGTCTAAAGTTTAATAATTTTTATCATTTAATTGATCTTTCTGAAAGCAATTATTCTTTAAAGAGAAAAATTATATTGTACTTGAATCATTAAGTGTTAATTATATATATTGTTTGTAAATTTAAATTTAGTCTGTTAGGAACTACTATCCATAGACATAAATAAATAAATAAATAAATAAATAAATAAATAAATAAATAAATAAATAAATAAATAAATAAATAAATAAATAAATAAATAAAAATGCAATGCATATAATATATATCTAAAAACGCGATAAAACATTTAAATATTGTCATTTTAATTATTTTACTTATACTTTGACAATGTTGCGTTTAAAAAAATTAAGGCTCAAGTTGTTTGGTTAAGGCAACAATTGCAAAACTACAGCTCAGCACATCGTGCATCGAAAAAAATCACCGTAATGTCATCATAAGCACAAATCTATTCTATTTTCGAAAACTTGAATTCAGAAGCCTGGACTTTTGAATGTGTTTAAAGCATCACTGATAAAACGGAATGAATCAGTTGTGAAGAAAATACTTACCTGCCATTACTAAATCAATGTGTGAAACATATCAGGGTCGAATAAAAGTAAAATGTCGTAGACAATGTCAAAACCATGACTGATACCAAGAAAACTCTGGTGGGAATGAAAGGAAATTTGTTTGTTATGCTCAAAAAATCGCTCAAAAAATCGATTTTAATCTCTAAGTTCAACAGTTAACGAGATTGTAATTCAATTAAAATAGACAGAATAGATGGACAGACAATGTTTTATGTTGCATTAGCACAACGCTAGACAATCCAGGGACGAACATATTAAAACAGAATCAAAGAGAGACTTGGCTCCTAATTAGAATGATAGAGTGATGGTTGTAGGTTGGATTTCCACCACAGACTAATTAATTATATTGTGATAAATAAATAAATAAAACTTTAAGTACTACATCAAATTCATCAGTAAAAATGTAGCACTGGCAGGGATAATGACAAGTATTGGCTGACCAATAATTTTGATGTTAAAAACATTTGAAACGCTTGCCCGATATAGTCCAAAGCACTCTCTGTGAAAGCGAAATAGTCTTCTCCTTCCAAAGTCAGCATTGTCTAGTAGGTAGAGTGTTGGCTTACTAAATGTGTGGCTACAGTTCAAACCCCAGGTCAGATATATCTAGCAAAACGAAATATGAAAAATTATTTCCTGGGTGACTTCCTCTCTCACCATGAAATTTTTCTCAAAAAATCTGTAGCTCGGAGTCGACATTAAACTTAAGGATAAAAATTAACTCACGCGACATAAGTGTTATGAGATGCTAGATTGTAATCCAGCATGAAGGGTTGTAATGACCAATTATGTTCGTATGTGAGTCCCGTTCTTGCCCAAACTGTGTGGATATTTTAGATAGTCTAGAGAAATTATTTCCAGGCCATGCTATCTTTTCAATGAAATGTTGAATGCTACAGGCTTGGCAGGATATGGCTGAAGTCATCTTGGAACTCCAGTGGAAAAATTTTATGTGATACAACTTAAGTGTTAACCAGCTTCCTCCTTATAATACTCAGTAGTAGTCGCCTTGAATAGAGAACGGTTAACACATATGTATGTACAGGGGGTGAGTTTAATGGTGGTGAATTGCGCATGCTTATGTAGTAACATAAGTATGTTTGGAAGATTCTCACCCCCAATTCAAAAAAAAAAAAAAAACTGCTGAAACTGAAAAACTTTATTTTTGATACATCCACTGTATCCGGACTTTGCATCTTCAGATTAATATTTGTTAATATCTCTGCAGAACTTTCTTAAGGGTGTCAATTAAAATTCCGCAAATTGTGTCAGTTATTCGCTCAGAAAACCTCGAATTTCTTCACTGGTGGAGTAGTGACAAAATGAGCACATAATTGAATTAACCTGGTCAAAAAATCTCCATTTATCAGCGTAAATGTGAGGGACTTTCGTCAGACATTATTTATATTTCATAAACTGCGCACCCTCTAGAACAGACGTTAATTACAGACATGAGTAATTTCCACGAAAATCATTCATGAAAAACCTTATGAGGTGTTCACTCTAAATTCGTTAGCATTCTTCGAAGATGTCTCATTAATCAGATGCAACATATTTTATTTTTTCCCGCAAATTTGTCACAGTTTTCCTACCATATATGGATCCATATTCAATTGCTTTTGATGTGTTTTCTCATTTGTTATAACAATTTTTCTTGAAAAATGGAAATACTCTTCTGTTCATTCAGTTCATTCTTGTTCATTTCATAGCGTTGTGAAACGGTTTATGATTTCCTTCTCTAACGGAAGCAGAAATCGTTGAATTATTGTAGACGAGAACAGCAACAGCAACCATTGAATATTGCAGTAATGCTAATAAAGTTGAGTGAATGAAAATAAAATGAAAAAAATACGAATATTTTTTCTCGATATCTGCCTTAAGTTGAAGAAAAAGTTTCTAGAATAAGCTTTTGAAATAATTGTGTTTATTACTGTGCCTGGTATATTTTCTTCTGATTTTTCTTTTTTTAATTATTTCATACGCATAATGTAAGTAATTGAAAAGTTGCTTTTGTTTACATAGTATTCCGTACTCCTTATTTCGTATTTCAGCTGAAATGAATTACTTGGCAAGGCAACGTTTTATAACTTTTAATACGTTGCAGTAAACTTTTAATGAGTGGAAGAACAGTTAAACAAGCTTATGTTTCACTATGATTGTAACTAATACTAGCGTATGTGAACATTAGAAAGCCAATAGGCATAGGTTGGCATTTCGAAGAATTTAAAAAAAGTTTAAAGAGAATTTAAATTATTTAAACTTACCCTGAGCTGATGTACACGTTGTCAGCTGTGGCGAATAACGCTCAGTCAATCGTTTTATGACATCGATTTGCTCCAGCGTTAGTTGCACTGCATCTCGATGTTGGGCCTCGCAAGGAACATAAGCAGCCCAAAACTGAAATTATAAAAAAACGTTGAAAGAGATTAACGATATTGAATTTTCAATTCTCATCTTTATAACGGGTAATTTGAATGCTACTTTTTTCTAAAAAAAATAATTCGTGACAATGACTTGACATCATACCATTTCTAAAAAACAAACATCCCTGAATTTTATGATCAAAACTCAAACCATTTTATGGTTGTCAATCACAACAATTATGGGTGTCGACCCATCGAACATACTATTCCAGTCCACTAACTCAGTGGTTCGATATACATGATTGAATCATTTAAGAACTGCTGTGTCCAGAAGTGGATGTCGGGAAAACCACGGAACTACTTTAATTCGACAAGAAAATGGTTCTCATTCTAACAGGAATTCTAAAGCGACATGCGCTGTTGGCAGTTTTTCTGACAAGCTCGGTCTGCTCCATCAGAATTACTGCAGAGGCTGCCATGATGTGAAGGAAACGGAATCGGTGCATCAACTTTTGTGCGAGTGCCCTGCACTTCACGACATATGTCATCCGTTTTTAAGTGACAGAACGTTTGAAGATCTTGGCATGATATCAAACGTTCCACTGAGGGAAGTGGCCGGTTTCATCCGGAGCTCGAGTTAGTTCTAACTCGGCACTAACGGATCATGATAAGGGGGCTTACCGCATACTGGGTAACACAATGGGCTGCATGGCCACCGAGTGAATTTGTCTGTGAATAGCAAACTTCCCGCTTACGTAACCTAACCTTGTCCACTAAATCACGAATACATATCAAGCAGAATATTGCTGTCGATTTGGCCATTGTGCTCTGCATTCATATTCACTTGTTTTTCGAATACCTGAAAAAATACTTAAAGATTTTGGTATGAAAATATTTCGAGTCTTCGGACATGTTTTCCTTTTGTTATTGCCGTAATCTAGTTGGTAGTGTGTTGGCATATTACACGCGAGCCCGTGGTCCAAATCACAGATTAGAGATCACGACAAAAATTAAATAAAATAAAATAAAATTGCCATGAAAAGTTTCTCGTTCGGAGTTGACTTTAAACTATAGCTCCCATCACTCATGTATGAAATTAAAATACACAACATAAGTGCTGTGAGAAACTAGGTCGTAATCCTAACTAAAGGGCTGTAATGACCAATTATGTAAGTAAGATCACCTCAATCGTCCTACCGTGAGAACTGTTCGCAAGGTGATGAATAAATTCGAGTCATGACTAGTCCATGAAGTCAAGGCAAACGATCATAGACGACTATGTATGTTTTTTGAATGGGTTCTAGAAAAGTTGGCAACTGACTCTAATTTTCATCCGAAAAGCATCTTCATGAGGGCCATTTGTGAATTAATGGAGGCGTGAACAAATAAAATAGTCGAAATTGGTACGATACCAATCCAAAAAAGGTTAAAGAAAGTCCAATATATTCCAAAAAAGTCATTGTTTGGAGTGGGTTTTGGGCTGGCGGTGTCATCTATAAAACTGATGATGGCCAGGCCATTGCTATCAACGGCGAGCACTATAGGTCGATGGTTATCTCTTGTTTAGGCCTAACTTTCGACATCAATAACAGTGATTTCAATTGGACAGCGCAATATGCAACACAGCTCATGCTTCATTAGATATTCTGCACGAACGTTTTAAGGGTATGGTCTTCTCACGTGGATGTGATGTGAATTTGCCACCGAGATCGTGCCACATACCATACGCCACATGTAAAATGTAATGAAATGTTTCATACACTATTGTAGTCCTAAAAGGCAATATTATAGTTGCCTTTGGTTAAATCGTTAAAATTTCTACCAAAATTAGAATTACTTCAAAAAGATTGCTTTCAAGGAAATAACAAAAAAATTTGTCAATTAAAAATATAATTTGTTTTCGGTCAAACTTCAGTCTGAAAAACCAATTTTGCACGTGGGGATTTAGTTCAAAATTTGGTTTTTAATAAAAAATGGAAGTTTCTAAATTCAAACTTATATGAACTGAACTCAATACTGTATTAATTTTATTCATAGTGTTATCACTTACTATACGAATTAAAACTCTTTTCTTTAATTTCCAAAATAAAAACAAGAAACGTATAGAAATTGTTATTACCTCCACAGCTGTGTGTGATAACTTTCTTGTTGTGTTGTATTATTTACACATTGAAATTGACTTGAACGAGTTATCTGATGCCTAAACCAGGCTAATCTAAATGTCAGGGTTGCACTGTTCAAAAGCATTAAAACAAAACAAGACAAAGGGAAAAGACCACTTTTGCACTCAAAACAGTAGTTACAATAAATTTGCCAACACCTTAGCCATAATGAACAGCAACAGCAACAGTAGCAGCACAATCAGCAACAACATACAATTTGCACTGTAGCTATGGTATTATCAGGGTCAAAGCATAGAAATTAGAAAATAATGAAAACAACAAAAGGAAACAAAACGAATTGCAATTATTTAGAATTGTTAGTTACAAAGACATACAAGTGCATGCATGTGTACGTCTATATGCGTCTTTATACGTCTACATACGTCTATATACGTCTACAATGCAAATACCAACGCATTTAAGCATTTATGCATGTTTCGATGAATAAGGCAATGAATGAGTCTCCTTTTAATGGTCTTTTAGAATTTTTTTTTTCTTTCTTTCAGCCTGTTTAGAAAAAACAATAAAAAGGAATCATATTCTGTTATAATTCGAGTGCAAAAGAACAGAAACAAAACAGTACAAAACAAAAACTCTACATACCATACATTCATACATTTACATATACATTAATTCTGTATTTGTATTTGCATTTGTGTACATACATTAGTATTAAATTTTTTACCTTTGCTTTGTTTAACAAAGAAAATTGTTCGTTAGTTTTAATTAAGCAAAGATTCATGCAGCAACTCTCTCCATACAGAGAGCAAGAAGAAGTAAAACTTGCAACAAAAATATAGAAATTAAAAACGGCATAATAATACGGCAGCATACATAAATATTCAAGAAAAGTTCAAGGGTTTCTTTACTAAAGTTTTAATTTCTATTGTTGTTGTTGTTTTTCTTTCCTAAACCGTTAACGTTCCCATGTGAGCGAGAGTGTATTCTGAAAAAGCATGCAACAGTTTTGCATAGAAATCTAAGTAGTGGCTTAAAAATTTCCATTTGTTTTCTTTTTTGTTTTTATTTTCATTTAGCTTTTATACCCTTTACTACAGTCAGTTGTGGAAGCATAGTGGGCTTGAGTTCACATATGTAACGCCCGAATTCTTAAATACCACGAGTTTAAAATAAATTTCGGGAAACTCAGAAGGATTTGTATAACTAGTTTGTTAGAAGAGGCAAGTAGTTCTCTTCCGTTACGACCTCAGCTTACAACAGTTAAAACGTAGAGAGATGAGAGTGAGTTGAAGTCGCAGTATCCAGTGTTGGCTTATTAGACGTGAAGCCTCGGTTCAAACCCCAACTCAGACATCTCCAACTAAACGAAATATGAAAAAATATTTCTTTAGCCACTTCCTCTCAGCAGATTTCTGGCAAAAACTGGCAAAAAGTAAATAAAAAAGTTTATGAAAAAAAATCTCGCCACTCATATATAAAATTGACACAACATAAGTTGCGCGAGAAACCAGCATTACTGCTGTTTCTAGGAGTCCGGTATTACTTATAACACCAGCCATCTTAAATATATTATTACACCAGTTGAATGAGAGCGCTTTAAGAGCCTTCTTTGTTATTGTTTCAAACTTTATTTTAAAGTGTAAAAACTTTATATTGTAGGCGATCAAATATTCATTGTGTTTCTTGCATTTCTTTCGGACTATTTTGTTACATATTTTTCTTAAGGTAAATAAGCTCAACACAAATACCAACAATTAAAAGTAGCAAATAGTCAAGGTATGTATACAAATAAACATGGGTATTAAAAGTACGTTTCGAAGTGTGTTACTGTGTGCCAATTTGAACTTTTACAACCCCACACACATGCAAATAAAGTTGAATAACAAGGATCTTATGAAAGTTGTTTGGACACTTAAATGAAAATTTTAATCTCAGGAAGTGTGTAAAGTTTTCGTTTACTAACTTGACCAGAGGCGTAACTAAGCAAAGTAGGAATAAATTCTTGTTTCAAATAAATACGAAAGAAAATCAGAGTTTTCCATATGTATGATAGAATGAAACATTTTTATTGTATTTTTCAATACGAATAAATTAATTATTTTATTTTTACAACTTTTTCATCTTTTATTGTTTATATCGATACACAAATGTTACAAGTTTTATAGTGACGGAAATGTTATTATGGAACTTATGTATCTATCTGACCGTCATAATATCTAGTAAGCGAAAGAGGGAATAACATATGAAAACAATACGCAACAAATGTAAAGCCTACTTTGCTGTACACAACAAGTTTTTCTTTTATATAAGAACATTAGAGCGACTCACCAAAAAAAGTGCTCGATGTACCCTCCTAAAATGAACCTTGGACTTTTTTAAGATGACATTTAAAATATTTCGGCTCCAGCTTTGACCTCTCGTGAGCTGGACCATTTTGAAAAAGGGTCTATTTTTACATGTTTTGTTAATTTGAGAATCTGTTTCCTTATCAACATTTACAATATGTATATCATAAGAAAGGTTTTTTAAGGCGCGTAAAACTGTATATTCAATTTGTCGAAGGACGATCATCCATGTCCCTTTTTTAAGGATATTCTGTAAAAAATAACGGTTTTTGAATTTTTTGTTTGGGGTTGTTTGTAACAAAAATGCCAAATTAACATATTTTAATCTTTAGTCGATTTAATTAAATACGGGTCTCATCCATTTTTTGAAATTCGCACTAGTAGCCATAATTCTCAACGGATGTGTAAAATTGACTTTTTTGTACGGAAGTAAAACCTGGTTAGTAGCGAATACCATCATGTAAAAACTACGAGTATTCATCAACAAGTGCCTCAGAATCATAGGCAATATATTCTTGTCTAATAACTTAATGAAGTCGCCGTAGTCTATTAGGTAGTGTGTTAGCTTATCAGATGTGTTAACCAAAGGTCAAACATCAAAACGAAAGTATGAAAAAATATTTCTTCGGCGATTTCCTCTCAGCAGTTTTCTGGCAAAAAGTCTGGGAGAAAATAAAAATTGCCATGAAAAGTTTCTCAAAACCTCTGTCGTTCGGAGTCGACATTAAACTGTAGGTCCCTCCGCTCATGTATAAAAATTAACACACACAATGTAATTGGTGTGAGAAAATTGGACGTAATCCTGACAAAAGGGTTGTAGTGACCAATTATGTTATTATGACACTTGAGTGGAATCCTCAAGGAACACCTGGAGACGTTCGAAACTCCAAGACCTAGGAGAATGCAATCTTAGATGGCAAGACGCAGAAAATAGTTAAATAAAGTTAAGTGAAAATGCTTTGTGGAATTCATCTGCTTTCAGAGGTGTAAAGGAAAAAGAATACGTTTCATGAGGCGATGTTGCCATTGATTAATGCCGACAAACCAACGGCTTATGGAACAACATTGATGCTATTCGGTTTGATTGAGAGAGTAAAGTAGTGGTTTGACTGACTGAATACAGCATGCAGCACGTAGCTTCGGTGGATATATGCCGAAAACTATATTTGAAATAAAAAAAATTATTCCAAAAATATATCCGTCTCAAATAAACATTTTAGATTAAAAAGGTCTTAAAAAATACCCGGTACTATCCAGCTAATTTAATGGACTAAGTATTAAAAGCAGTAAGTCAATGGTTATTCCCGGAATTGTGGGAAAACAATTTTGGTTTTCTAATCGGCATACTGTTCATTAATCGTTTGTTGAAAGAAACAACACCATAACCCAACCTCAGTTGTCCTACTGACTGGTTTTGTTACCTGTCTTTAAGCCTGATTTGGAGATAAGACAGGATTGTTAAAAGTATTCAAAAAAGAACGAAAAACACTTCGTCGTTTAGTAGTCTGTGAGAGGCTGAATATATAAATTTCATGAAATGTGAGCCTAAAAGTAATAAAGTTTTATTCTTAATAAATACATACATACACTCGTACACACTCGTATGTGGCAGGAAAGTAATTTTAAACTTCAACTAATTTGCTTTATTTTTTTCTGTTTCTTCGCTTCGCTTGTCAGAAACATTTATAGAAATATGAAGAGAACTTTCCTTAGCTTCAGGCTGCGTCACTGTCTTAACTTTGAGGCAAATTTAAATATTTTGCATTTGAAAAGTTTGTTGCATGTCACGAAACATTGTTACATTTGAATTTTTGTTCAATATTTACATTTTCTCCATTGTGCACCTTACCATTGTTGAATGGTGACCGTAGCTTGCGTCTATTGTGCGTTCAATGTGCATATAAAACTGTGTGTATGTTTAAGTATATGCATGTGTGTTTGTGTGTAGTGGTGGCCAAATGTAAAACTAACATAACTTTGAATTTTTGCTAATGCTTCTTCTTTTTTTTGCGTTGTGTGATTGTGTACAGTTGCATTGGAAGCCAGGAACAAGAACTTTTGCTACAGTTTCGGTGAAAACATAACGAGAAGATGTTACCTCCCGTATATGACATTCGATATTGCAATACGATGATAATAACAGTAAACAATACGCCAAATAAGTGAAGGGGTTTTTTAGAAGAAAAAGTCTTTAACGCTTTTCCATTGCAGCCCCATAGAAAATTTGTGTGAAATTGCAAAGAGAATATCGGCATCAAAAGAAACTATTTCGTGCTATAGATGACCCATGGTTGACTATTGCAGTGGCAATGATTGACAACCTTGTGGACGATAGGTAGGTAGAGGTGGCCGTTCCCCAAAGGAATTCGAATGGACCCACTTAGGTCATATGGTCTTATTGTGATACCACAGTTTTCATCAATTATCCCTTAGTCCTAGAACCCCTTTGAGCTTCCAATGAAGCGACTCAACCTGTCGCTGTCAATGTTCGAACATCGAGGCAGTAGGCACCAAGATGTCTCTGTCTCTTTTGACATAGTGCCGGGCATGTTCCCGGTAAGTGAAAAACAGTTTCATTCTTCTCGTCATATCTGCAGCGAGGTTCCCCAGACCAATGGGCCTGTTTACGATAAATAGATTTAATACGTTCAAGTTTACGAGACCGAAAGAAATAAATCCTGCTTTCACAACATTTGAAACTGGAATACATCGAGGAATATATCGATCTTAGGGAGATATAACCTTTGGGAGATATAACTTCTTACCATCAGCATGGTGTAGACTAGATGTATACTTCGTACTGAAGACAAGAAGAAACTTCCATACAACACCTAAGGACTGTAAACCCATAAGGCTCTGCTCCTTCCTTCTGAAGACTATGGAGAGATTCATTGAATTTATATCAGACTTTGGATGGAAATTTCCTATACAGAAGAAGCATGCAATAATGGAAAGTGGGTTGAAACATAACCTTACGTTTGCCAAAAATAGCTATCGCAGAAGGTGTACAGTCTGATTGCTTTCCTAGATATTGGTAGGACACTGTGGTGAACTACATACCGAAAGTACTTTTTGGAAGAACGATCTACCCGACGATAGAGAATTCGCACATTATTAGGGGAATAGGGAGGATAACGTGATAAGAGTTTTCCTCTCCTATAGAGGAATAACCTGCAAGTGATATTGGAACAGGTTGAATGACGTTCTATTGTCGACGCAGAATACATGGTTCTTACATTGTCGGAGAGATTTTTGGACCTCATTGGTAATATGATGCGTCTGGTTCTGAAGAATGTCAGTAAACGGACATCTGATAACGGTTTAGGTGATAATCCCACAAAAATGAAGGTGGTAGTTCACTGAGAATAAAATTACGCATGATTGGGGAATATTCGGTATAGGAAGTTGTCTTCGAAACTGAACATCCTTAATAGGGTTAAAAACACTTTCATTGTCGTCTACCTTTGTAACAAAATATATCGGAAAAATGAGCTCAGAATTCTAAAATAACAATCGTGGACGTGTCTGCACTGTTATCAGCAGTTTTGAATACTACATCAACTACTACATACTACACGACTAAAGGTAGTAGGCCTCTCTGGGCCATTGGGCAGTGGCGTGGGTCAAATATTGCTCACGCGAAGGGCTAGAAGAGGTAGAAGGAATTATTTGGAAGTATTGACTGCATGATAGCGTCTTCTCCTCAAATAAGTTCATAACACCCATTTCGGATTGAGAGGTTTGGAACAATTGTTCAGTACACGACTTTGTTCAGATTTTCATTGAAGTCTCCAAATTAAACGTTTCGATATTGCAATCTAAACTATCGAATTACTGTATTTCCTACAGGGATACCGGGTTTAAATGTAATGAACTGCAATAGGTTGTATACATACATACATAATTGGTCATTACCTTTCAGTCAGGATTACGACCTAGCTTCCATGAGTGACAGCACCTACAGTTTAAAGTCGACTCTGAAAGACAGATTTTTGACAAACTTTTCATGACAATTTTATTTACTCTCAGATTTTTTGCCAGAAATATGCTGAGATATAGTTGACGAAGAAAAATTTTTTCATATTTCGTTTTGTTGGAATTGTCTAATCTGATGTTTGAATCGTGACCTCACGTCTAATATGCCAATACACTACCTGCTAGACTACGGCGACTATACTAGAGGCTGTATAGTCGCGCCAAATATTTAACAAGATTAACGGTATGATTTTTACATCATAACGGCAATAATTTTGAGGGGACTGTAGGGGGATGAACTGGCCATTGAACTCACCTATAAATTCTTTACTTTGAGAATCTTTCTGAAGCCTTGTGAGCTTAAGATTAACAATGCAGTTGTCGATTTGGTCAACATCTGCTTTGGTCGGCTTCGCAGACCTACGTAGCAATTGTAGCCAAAGGTGTGTAAAGGCAAACAAAAAATCTGTTTAAACTCTAAAGGGTAGTATCAGTATGGTTGTTGGAGTCATTACAGAGAATCTTACTGAAAATGACTTGTGCAAGATCTGTAGAAGTGAAGAAAAGGCCCAGTATGAGGAGAAAAAGACACCTTTACTATACAAATGAGTTGAAAGAAATATCAGTAATGGACATTACCAGACTAAGATGCTTCAACTGAAGCTCCTAATGGTTCTGAGACTAGAAGAAAATGCAAACTGTGGTATCGCAATGAGCAATTTTCTTTTGGGTGGACACGAACCTGTACCAACCTACCTACCTATCTATGTATGTATGTGCCGATGTATTGAAATATATTTTCACCGACACTGTATATAATGTTGTATGTATGTTTATGTAAATTTTGTAGTAGACTGGTACAAGTTGTATATTTTAATATACAGTTATTATGCATACATCTACATTTAAGCTGTACGTATTTGGTTGCATGTTCTTTTCGTATTGTTTTAGCTGGTCGTGGTGTTGTTGTTGTCGTTGTTGCTGTTATTGTAGCAATGTTGTAGTTATGGTAGCAGTTTTAGTTAGAAAATGCAATATTCTTGTAGTTTTGTGCCTTTTGACTTTATGTTCTGTGTTGTTGCTGCATTTTTATTTTCCAAAAAACATACTTTCTCAGTGGCAAGCGTTAACAGTTAAGCTTAGGACTTGCAACGTGTCAGAAATGTTAAAAAGAAAATTGTTATTAATATTAGGAATTGTGTTGGAACACTTATGGTATGGTCTGATCAAGTCATTTAAGGGGCTTTGGACACTCGTTGTTGACCGACTGTATATGGGTATTTAGCCAGCCTTTCTTTTGTTCTTGTTTCTCAGTTTTACTAACAAAAAAAGCAAAAAAAATTTATTTAAATTCGCATACGCAAGGTACATGACATTTTTCATGTTCTTTGTTTAGCATCCATGTATGGATGTATGTATGCATGTAGTATTCTTAACATTTGTGTATATTTGTGCGTGTATGTGTATTTGTATTTTATAAACAAATGCAAATGAAGTTTAAAAAAGTTTGCCGTTGTTTTCGACATTCACAAATTATTTTTATGAAAAGTTTAACCAACTTCTACGTTTTCATGTTCGTTTTTTTTTTCTTTTTCCCAGTATTTTTGCTCGTTTGTTCTTTGTGCCTCATTGTGCCCCATGCCCCTCCTCTTTTATTTTATTGTTATTTATTCTTTTCCACACTTTCTTTCTTTGTTTTTTTTTTAATTTTATTTTCAACAACATCATGTAGATTTCCATAAAATGTATGATTTTTTCTTTGCAGCATAACAAAACAACCAAAGAACTGTTGAAGTTGGTAGTTTTCATAGAAATTGAAAAGAATTTAAAAAGAATTAATTTCAAGTTTTACTTGATAAAATAAGAAAATCTTATGCAAACAGTTTGGTTTGCATTCAAATTAACTTGTTTGAGAGAGAGAGAGAGAGTCCAGCTTAATGAAGAGCGTCTACTGAATTTTTACTTGCACTTGCTAAGTTTTATTTTAAAATTTACTTTACAGAGTATTTTTTATAACGAATGCATTTAATTTGGACTTTAAAGTATGTGTAAAGTGTATGCAATTAATTTGAAAATAGGAATTTAACAAATACAATGAAATATGAAATCTTACGGCGACTTTCTCTCAGCAGTCTTCTGGCAAAAACTCTGAATGTAAATAACGTTGCCAAAAGTTTCTCCAAAAATATGTCGTTTGGAGTCGACTTTAAATTGTATGTCCCGCCACTCATGAGTAAAATTGACATACACATTGTGGGTGGTGTGAGAAACTACGTTGTAATCAAGATTCTTGTAATGAGCGACTAAATAAGTGAAAAAGTAAAAAATCCATTTTTAAGCGGGCTGTATGGCAGATTCTGTCGTTATATTGGAACCAAATTTGATTGATGTTTAGCTAATTTTTAGAAACAAACGTTTATTTACGTAACGGCAGCCTCTGCCTTATTTCTAAACAAATGAGGACCTATGTGAACAGCACCAACACTCAAACTTAACTGCCTGATAATTCGCTCGAATATGAAAGTTAACCTTAATCTGAATGCTTAATCACTTGGCCATTTGATCAGAAATAAGCCCAAACTGCAAAAGCGGGCTGTAAAAGACGATCGTCTGGCTTCAAGCCAAGCTGTATTTTATATGTAAGTTCGATAAGATAGTTACGTAAAAGTAAGTAAGTTCAGAATCACGACGAGTCGATAATTCGGCGTCTTCTTTAAGACATTGCGATATACCAGCAATATTCTCTTACGTTTGCATACTTCTTTGTCTTGTTAATGGTTTTGAGTAGAGAAGAGTAAAATTCGATGATGTTACCGTACTCAACACTTGCGAACAGATTCATTTCTTTTTTTTTTCAAGGAAAATTACTTGCTTGCGTTTAACGATTCATGATGACTTGACATTTTCAGCAGTTAAACTACAGTATTCTCACGCTGTATTGTTCTTAAAATGATAAACAAAAGCTCCAAAAATAAAAATAATGGGCTTGTTTACATGATTAACGAATAAACAAAAATATAGCAACAACATCAGTATAAAAAAAATAGGGGATAAAGAAGTAAACAAGCAACAACAAAGTGCAGTACAAAAAAAGCGGATAGACAAGTAAACAGGCAACAACAACTCTGCAAGGACGAACGTAAACAAGATACACAAATAACAATAAACAACTTGTTTACATTTATAGAGATTCTGCGAAGACATTCTCATGCAAGTGTATTCATCAGACTGCTGACCCTTGTGATATAAAAAGCAAGACAGAGCAGGCAACGGCACTTCAGAAAGAATTCAGTCAGTCTTGTGTGAAGACACTTTGCGTTGTGAAGAGAATAATTGTGGTTTGAAGATCTCCGTGTAAAGATCAATTGTACAATTGTTATTGTAATCGCGGAAGAGTGCAAAGAATAATAATAATTAAAGCAAATTGTTGTTGTTTAAGTCAAATCGTTAAAGGTGGCACACGGAGTTGTGCGAACAATAAACAATTGATTTAAAACTAAACACAAATTTATTTTTATTTTATTTGCAATCTACGAACTCATATTTTTAACGTTTTTAAAAGGGTAAAAACTTAACAATATCAATCTTATAAAACGTCATAGAAAAAGTCTGAATCTATAACCAAATAAGTGAGGACTTGAAAGAAGTTATGATAAGTAAAACTACTAGCAAATACGACCTTACAAAATTAAAAAACTGGAACAGGGTCACAGCCAATATAGGAAATAAACGACTATCATACGCATTGCCCAACAATTATCTTTACAAGCAAGTCCGCTTCCACCACAAAAAATTGATAAAGACGTAGTCTAGTAGGTAGTGTGTTGGCTTATTAGACGTGAGGCAACGATTCAAACACCAAGTCAGACATCTCGATCAAAACGAAATTGAAAAATTTTTCGTAGCCGACTGTCTGTCAGTACAACCAGACAACAATCGACGGACTCCAACAAAACATCATAGAAAATTTATGGGTCTCAATTAAGTGAGGACTAAAAAGAGGTTATGATAAGTAAAACTACGAATAAATATGACCTTATGGAATACAAGAACTGGAACAGGGTCATAGCCAATATAGTAAATAAACGACTATCACACGCATTGTCCAACAACTTTCTTTACAAACAAGCTCGCTGCTGCCACTGATAGTATCAGGATACTAATGACGCCGAACAATACGTCTTTTAACACTCATCGGTCTTGAGAAGTTATTCTATTGTATACTTTGCATGAAAATCTGAAACTCATATCAATAATAATACAAATTGTCACATTCTATATTATGATTATAAGCAGTTACTCAATAACGGTAGTTGCACAAAAATCTCTTGTCCGGAATCGACTTTAAACTTTAAGTCCAGCCATTTAATTTAAAACACACAACATGAGTGATGTGAGAAGCAGTGAAAAGCTACGTCGTAATTTGACTGAAGGATTGTAATGACCAATTATGTATGCATGTCTGTACTCAATAACTATCTACATATATATATAGGCATGAGGCAGGGATGACAACTATTTTCCCAGATCTATATATGTTACTTAAACAAATATAGGAACTAAAACCCCATTACTAACATATCTGTATAGTATACAGTGTATACCTATGTTTGTAAATTTAATTTGATTGCATTTTTATTTTGCATGTAAAATTGCAATATCCCTGTTGCATAGTGTATTTATAAAATTATCTCAAGATTAGAAATCGTAATGAAAAGATAATTTGCAAAATGCTTAGCTATGATGGTAGAAATATTTAATTAGTTTCATGCTAAGAACTTCTATAAGCAGCTTTAGTAGCAAAAAACTACAATTGCATTATGGAAACAATTTCTATACTTTTCATCTTCTTTTCATGCTTTTGAACACCTTTAAATGGAAAGTGATAAGCAGGAATAATAACAGGAGTTACAAGGTAATAAATTTTTTAATGAAATTTAACACTTCAAAGAAATTGTTAACAATTATAATACAGCCAGGTAACACGCTTAAAATGCAAAAAATAGAAGAAAATTATAAACGAATAACAAATGCCAGTGAAATGTACAAATGACAAGCTGACCAACAAAGTATGATACAACTGCAACGAAAGCACTCACTATGGTATATGAACTGAATATTCTTTTAAAACTTCTCGTCTTTTTTTTTTTCTCAGCATCAGTGTAAAGTTTTTTAAATGAAAAGAAACTACAACTACCTGCTGTGGAAGCATTTGAAATTAAATTCAAATGTAACTCCAGTAAACGATTATGAGATCGTTGTGACTGACTCCACATAAATTAAATTATAAAAGTAACGTGAATAATTAAAAAATGAAAGAAATTTATACATAATTACTCTCGCATTCAGCAAATCTAGTTGTGAACTAAACTCTTTAGGTCGGATTAGCATAACGTAATGGAACGTACGTTCGTTACTATGATGTGAAAGGCAATGAGAACGAATACTCAACCGTAATAAAATGTCGGTAAGTATTTGCATTATTTTCGTGCCGTTTTGTTACGTTCCGAGAACTTTTGACTAATTCTACCTTAATTTGATAAATAAGCTCAAATGTGAGAACGATCAAATCTTTTTTTCTATTATATTCTAATAAAAATATGTATTGGAAATGCGACAAGAGTATCAAATAATGTAGTGCGTTGTATTGGAAATGGAAAAACGGATTGTAAGGGTTTGGTCCTGCTTACATTTGTAGAGACTCTGAACCCTATCTGACTTACTAAGTTAATTAGTGATTACAACCTATCATCTCACACCACTTGGGTTGTGTGTGTTAATTTTAAACATGAGTGACGTGAACTACAGTTTAAAGTCGACTCCAAACACCAGATTTGAGAATCCTTTCATGGCATTTTGATTTTATTTTCAGAGTTTTGGTTAGGAGACTGCTGAGTAGTGTTGGGAATCCCGGGATTTCGGGACCCCGGGATCCCGCAGTTTTTAACAATTCCAAAATCCCGGGATTGAGCACTTAATCCCGGGATTTGACTTTTTAAGCCGCAATGAAAAAAATCGTATATTAGAACTCTCACTAATTCGAATTTCCTGAAATTAGAATCTGTTGTTTCAATGCATGAACCGCTCTGAAATTAGAACAAATTAGAAACAAAACTTCAAATTGCGATTTTTTTTTTGAGATGTATTGGGCTACTAGAACAAAAGCTTGCAGTATATGGACTTAACTTGAGAAAAGATATAGTTGGTATTATGACAGACGGTGCAAGTGTCATGAAAAAAGTTGGCAGATCATTACCTGTAAATCAACATTCATGCTTTGCCCATGGTGTCCAACTGGCGGTAATTGACGTGCTATATGAAAAGCATGATTTACAAAGAGAAACAGATGAGCAATACCACGAAGGTGAAGAACCAGAAGAGGAAGACGATTTTTCAGAGAGTAACGAGGATGAAAATTTTTCTGGCAACGAAGAATTGGTTGATCTGTATTATGGCCATAGACATGGAGGATACCAATGTGATATTACTGAGGTCAATTGCGGTGCAGTGATCAAGAAGGTGTGAAAATTAATAGTGATGTTTTGCAACGATGTCTTGCAAAAGTATGTTACGGCTGAATTTGGAAAGCAACTAACTCTAATAAAAGACTGTAAAACTAGGTGGAGCAGCCTTTTGTTAATGCTGGAACGTCTTTATTTTTTAAGAAATTGTATAAAAAAGGCATTAATAGACATAGGTCCACCTGAAGGTGAATATTTTGCTTTATCCAAAGATGAGATTAATATGGTATCCGCAATCATTAGTTCTCTTGTCCCAGTTAAAGCAACAGTTGACGCCCTTTGCCGTTCACAGCCGATGTTGCCATAACTTTTATGTTAAAAAAACTTAAAGATGCTAACAACGTTATAAGTCAAAAACTACATTCAGCCCTCATCCTTCGCATGCAACAAAGGAGAACAGATATCAGTGGGGTACTTCAGTATCTGCACAATGGTAGAACAAATTTTCAGTCCGAATCCGAAACAGAGTTCGTAACGGTTCCTTCTTCCATAAAATGTCGCAAATTAATAGTTGAGTTACTCGAAAGACTAAATGCTTCAAGTCCAGCTACATCACTTCTAATAGCTTCTGAGTCAGAAGTTACACCTTCTGATTCCGATAAGGCACCTTTCGAAATTATTTCAGATTCTTCTGAGCTTCCATCTGAATCTCTTTCTTGTTCTCTTGAAGAACCTTTAAATATTTCAGACGAGCTCAATGATGCTATAAAAAAAGCACATTTACCGAGGATAGCAATTCGATGTGAGACGTTGTCTGTAAAAATTCAGAGAGAAATGCTCTTGTTTGAAAATGGAGGAACACGTGGTGACTTTTTGCAAAGAGCATACGATTTTTTAATGACTATTAAGCCAGCAACTAAAATAAGAAGTCGTTTGAGCGATGAAACTTTGAATGCTCTGTGCTTCCTCAAGACGTATTTTAAAAATAATAACATATCGCACTTGATCAACAAAAGAGTATATATCTATAAAAACAATTAACTCTTTATAATTAATTTCAAAATGTGTAAAATTAAAAATAAATTTAATTTTCTTATAATTTAATAAATTCTTTCTTATAAACCTATTTTTGGATGTGTCATGTTATTAATTTTATTGAAATAATCCTAATATATATTATAAATCTTTCTGTAAGTCTGTTTTTTTGTTTGTTTGTTTGTTTGTTTGTTTGTTGGTTTGTTTGTTAGCCAATCACGCCTGAACGCCTGGACCGATTTTCTTGAAATTTGGGATATAGATCGAGCCATTGCCGGTGCAGGTTATAGGCTATAAATCTTTTCAAAATTTTGACCAAAAGGGGGAAGAAAATGGGACAAAGTGAGAAAAAATGGGCAAAAATTAGTACTTTCATGCATAAAATCTGTATTTTATCTGTTTTATAGGTAATTTTTTACGATTTAGCTTGGTTAAGTTTCCCAAATAGCTATTGGAGGTGTTCCGTTTCAAAAGTTGAACCAAAAGGGGTCCAAAAAGGGGAAAAGGGGCCAAAAACGGGCAAATTGAGTGTATAGCCAATCACGCCTGAACGCCTGGACCGATTTTCTTGAAATTTGGGATATTGATCGAACTTTTGTCGGTGCAGGTTATAGGCAATAAATCTTTTCAAAATTTTGACCCAAAGGGGGAAAAAATGGGTCAAAGGGGAGAAAAAATGGGCAAAAATTAGTACTTTATGCATAAATGCTGTATTTTATCTGTTTTAAAGGTATTTTTTACGATTTAGCTTGGTTAAGTTTCCCAAATAGCTATTGGAGGTGTTCCGTTTCAAAAGTTGAACCAAAAGGGGTCCAAAAATGGGGAAAGGGGCGAAAAACGGGCAAATTGAGTGCATTTATATTTAGGACCTAGAGTATAAAAAAAACTGGGTTGTTTGTTAAACCGGTTTCCGAATAATTTGAAAAATTGCATTTTTTAAGAAACCGGTTTCAAAACCGGTTTCGAAACCGATAAACCGGTTTTTTATTTATTGTTATTTTTAATGCAAAAATTACCCAATAATTTTTTTTAATTTTTTAAACTAATCCAAACTACATAACCCGCGCAACGCCGGGTACAATCTGCTAGTATGTTAATATCTTTCAAGAACAAATTTTTTAAAATCCCGGGATAAATCCCGGGATCCCGGGACTAGGTAAATTAAATCCCGAAATCCCGGGATTGAAAATATAGAGCGGGATTGCCAACCCTACTGCTGAGAGAAAGTCGCCGAAGAATATTTTCCCATATTTTGTATTTTCGAAATGGGCTCGTGCGTAATAAACCAACACACTAGCTATTATACTACAGCGATTAAGGCACTGTATTTAAACGTAAAGGGTGGGCGATTTAAACACGGTTTGAAATTTTGCTAAATTTTCTTTTTTTTGTTGAAAAGTACTATTTTTTCGGTTGAAAATTGAAAATTATTTCATTTATATCTTTGCCATAGCTGGCCTCACAGCACCTCATTCATTAGAAAATTGTTTCATTCATATAACTGCCGCTGCTGGCCACACAGCATCTCATACAAGCGGACCATTTTTCGTGCACTTTTCGAGTGTATGAGGTCATATCTCGGCAATGGCATCACGAGCATTCAAATGCTCAATTGTGTCTTATTTGTCGACATAACGCTTTTCTTATAATAGTCTAACCGTGTCAAATCACCGCTTCTTGCCAACCGATTGACATCAACATTTTGGCATATTAAACGGCCACCAAACGTTTGACGCAATAAATCAATTGTGACATGAGATGTGCGGCATGTTGCACCACCCTGTAGAAACCAAATATCGTTCACATCAATACTATGAAGAGCGGGTACTAAAAAATCGGTTACCATGGTCCGAGAATTTTAAAGAAATACGGGTCAATGATGCCTCCGCTCCACAAGCCGCACCAAACAGTCACTCGTAATGGGTGCATTGGCTTCTGTGACACCACGTGAGGATTTTCTGAACCCCAAATACGACAGTTTTGATGAAAATTAACTTCTTCCGAAAAGAAAAATCGAAATCCTCGTGCAGCTTCTCGTTGAACTATCAATTGCAATAAATCGTAACGTTGATTACGCATAAATTGATTCATTACGTTCAGTGAAGATAATATATTGAATTTTGTGAGTTCAAATTGAAACCGATAGGTGGCCCACCCGATACATCAAAGTTGCATTCCATTGTATGCACATTTGTATATTAGTGATGAGATTATAGAAGAGTGAAAAATCCACCAAAACAATAGAATGGATTCTCATTCCTGATCACATCGCTAATGTCTTAAATATCGCTCAAAACGATCTAGAACCAGGAATATGAATCACAGATGTTATGTACATCTGCAACAAAGTGTATAAGTTAGAAAGGAAGAATGTATTTAGAGGTTAAACTGACTTTCCCCTTAATTTTAAAAGCTGATCATCCGATGCACTATTACTGTTCTTATTGGCCCCTGCCCTATTTGTTACATTACTCGATTGCAGACTCGACCAGCAGCATTTGAGGGACTGCCAAGTCTTAGCGGAGTAGACACTTCAAACATCTATTAAACCGCCAGATAACTGTTTAACTTAACTGCTTAATTTGGCAAACATCATTACCATCAAACATGAAATAATGAATGCAAATCGTTCATTTTTCATTGCAAAATAATGTAACGTTAAATACTTATTTATATCTTCAATAAATTGACTAAAAAATCTTACATTTGTTGCATCAATTTTAGTACAGTTTACATGAATACCTTTACCACGAATATCCTTTTCATCAAGTAATTCAATGCAGATATCCACTCCGCAACATGGTTGGTCACTAATTAAGCTTAAATACTAGCAACGAACAGAAATGAATAGTCAAGTAAAAATGGAATACAATGTAATGTAACAACGAATTAGAAGAACAAAACCAAAATGAAATTACAAATGAAACTTAAGAGTATTAAAATTATTCTCTTGGTTTCGTAATTATATGCTATTGTATCGTTTCACTACCATTCACTTATTTATTCTGGTTTTAACAATCTGTCTTCTCTTCTCTTTTTTTCTATTCTTTACCTATATTCTCCGTACTCCTGTTAAAGCAATATTTTTTTTTTTAAATCAAAATAAACTCGTGCAATAGAATTCCTAGGAAAAGGAAAATACTTCTTAAGACGTTCAAACAGTGTTGGTGGTAAACGTAAGTACTTAATATTAAAATTGTTGCTGGTGGTGGTGCTAGTTATCGGTACAAAAACGGTAGTTGAAGGGATTTTTCAAACTTGAATTTAAAACTTGAATACAAATAAAAAGTAAAAGGTCGTTAACGTTACAATTCTTAAAATAAGACATGAAATGACACAAAAACACTTCTCCAGAAGTTTTCACCAGGATCTTGTATTAAAACTGAATTCAATGAAAAGTCAAAAGTTCTCAGCAACAGCAGCGTTTATGTAAATTTGAATACAGCATTTAGTTAAGCATGAAGTTTAACATTAAATGTTGAATGCTTAAGAATGAAATGAAAAGTTAAAATCGAAAAATTAAGGTGGCCACTTAAAAGGAAAAAGATTTACTTGGATTGTCTTCTATTCATACAGAAGAATTGTAACTGGGCTTGGGACCGTTAGAAAAAAGTATTGTTTTCCTAGAAATTCAAATTAAATATATTTAGTTCAGTTGGAATGAACTCTACTGTACTGTAAAGCATCGAGGAAGGCATGTAGTGGTCTGGAACTGCTTTTCAAAACGAATCAAATCACTATTGCACTGACATTAACGGACAAATCTGTGTACGTAGATATTTTACAGAATTTTATGTTACCTAGTGCTTTAACTAAAAAGTAATTCTCTTGGATATTTCAATATGATGACGATCAAGAGTACAACTCAAAGTTTGTAAAAGTCTGATTCCAGCAAAAACTTGTCGTTGTCGCATTCTTTCTGATTTCAACAAAAATCAGCATTGTCTATGCTACAGTGCTATGAGAAGGACAACCAATCCTATACGTCCATGCTCCCAAGCCCATTGATATTAAGGGGTAGCAATCATATTTCTTATAGGACATCTGTATCGGGAACATATTTGCTCAACTTCTTCCAGTCCTTTCTGTTGAGACGAGTAGCATAAATCAATGGGTATTACAAACCTTCAGTCAGGTTTACAACCTAGCTTCTTACACCATTTATGTTGAGCGTTTTAATTTTATACATAAGCAGCGGGACCTACAGTTAAAGTCGACTCCGAGCGACAGATTATTTTTTTTGAGAAAATTTTCATTGCAATTTTATTTACTCTCAGAGTTTTTGCCAGAAATCTACTGAGAGGAAGTAGCCGAAGAAATATTTTTTTATACAGTCGGGCCTCGATTATCCGTGATGGTCGGGACCAGAAGCATTACGGATAATCGATTTTCACTGTTAATCGAATAACAATTGCTATTATATAGTTTTTTTCATATTTTTATATACATATATGTATATATGTATACACATATATACAGTGGGACCTCGATTTTCCGTGATGGTCGGGACCGGAAGCATTCTGTATAATCGATTTTCCCGGTTAACTGAGTACCAATTTTGGCTAGTTTTTTAGTAGATATTTTTATTAATTAATAAATGAATATGTACATATTTATATAAAAACTAAATAATTCAAGGATTTTATATATACATACATGTTTCAAAAATATAAAAAAAAATAATTTTTTCAAAAAACAGTGAACAGTATATAAGGATTTCGTATACTAAAGAGAGAATTCCCATTTTTCGCTTGATTGTGCAAAATAAAAAAAAAAAAATTTTTTGCTTATAATCACGGATAATAGAGGTAATCACGGTTAAACGGTGCAGAAAAATTTAAGTCGATCCAAAATAAAATTAAGTCGATGCAAAAAATGTTCTTTTTCCATCCCGTATAATTGATGTTCCCGGATAATCGAATCACGAATAATCAAGGTCCTACTGTATTTCGTTATTTGTTGGAGATGTCTGGCCTAGGGTTTGCGCCGTTGCTTCTTGTCTAATAAGCCGACAAGTATAACACGCTCGGCACTTTGTCGGGGAAGAAAGAGGCAACTGGCTGCAGTTTGGCATCCTGTCAGATAATTCCGTGTAAAGCGTCTAGAGTCGCAATTATATTTGGGTTATACGATTATTGGCTATGGTTAACCCATTTCAGAATTAAGCTGGGTCGTAATCCTGATTGAAGCGTTGTAATAACCAATTGTGTATGTATCATACATACATAAGTCTGTTAAGCCCTATTGGGTGGTGTATTGAAATGATATTCATAAATTGCTATATTTACCCTCCTTTCAAATAATATAGTTTCTAGGAATTCTCCAAATAGAAATTATTTAATTAAAAATTATTTCGCTTTCAGCATTTGTTACGTAGTTGGTAAATTAACTAGATTAAGTTTTAATGAATTAGTAATTTTAGAATTTCTTTACGAAATATACAAACACTTTACATACAATACAAGCACAATATGCGTGATTCAAAAAAGTACATGGAAATTGGTCAGATCGAATGAGATACCGAGTCAGCCATATGAAAGAAATATTATTCCATTTCTAACCGGAACAATTGTACGTCACGACAAAAAAATAAATTTGGCAAAATTTCAAACCGTTTTTGTTTTATTGCAGTTTGGAATTCAAACTTTTAAATAACCCACCCAACCTTAATGTTATTTAATTCTTTGACTCTTTTAATTTAATGTTGCATACTTTACGGTTGTAAAAGTATAAGCACTCATACGTAAGAGCAATATAAGTTTTGAATACATCAGCATATTACATATAACTCATACGAATTAGTGTTGAAAGCAAAATGTACTGAAAGAAAATTTGATTGGAATTATTAAACATTAACGTTTAATTTGACCACTCCATTCCAAATTAAAGCAAATAGAAGAGCAACAAGAATCCAACAAATTCCAAGCTTCATATTACTGCTAACTGTTGTACGTATGCATGGTTAATATGCATTTGGTTACTCCTTAGCTGTTAGACAGTAGTTAAGAGGGATGCACACATAAAGAACTGCTTGCAAACAGAACTTATGTAGCAAAGTTGATTGTCCCCAAGGCAACAATATGGCTGTTTGATATTGAAGTACTTATTAGGGGAACATACCCAAAATTCCGAGAACAAGATGAGTATGAAATTAATAATGAAATCACTTAAAATTATGTCACACAATTATATATGAAGCATAATTTAGTTATGAGCAGATTAATTACACTCTAATAATACCATTTCACTGCACATCTAACGAGTTGTTATGAAATTATTTAGAAACTCATAAATATTCTTCAATTAAATTTTAAATACTTCACCGTATAGTTTGACTTTTTAAGCTCTTTTATGCCTTGTATATATATGTTGTATTGTTTGTCTAGGTTCTTTAGATACAATTTGTTGAGGCATGTTATTTCTCTAGTATTCCTTTTCTTTCTTTTCGACCATTTAGCACCTTCAACAACATGCTGCTCAATTTTCCTTGTAAATATTTGATATATTTTTGCATTGTTGCTGTTGCTCTTGTTGTTGTATTATTCTATTGCAATTTTGTTACAAAATAAATTTTCACAATGTTTTAACAAGATATTTACTTTTATTTATTGCCTTCACGTGATTTTATTGCCACTTCTATGACTTAAATTGCTTTGTACACGGTCTAAAGTCATGGTGGTAAAGAGAGAACATTTTTTGGTTTTATTTTTAACTGAGGGCCTAAAATATCAAAATTTACAGAACTTTAAAGGAAATACATTATTGTAGGTACTGCTGAAAAATTACAGAAAAGGGGTAGATAGGTTTAGGAAGAGATAGGATAACAAGAGATTGGATAGTTACAACCCAACTTAAGCCAAACCACATGTTGTTGGTGTTCAGATCATCCAATTCAGACTAAAAGAAGTGGGAAATTATAGACATAAAGTACTCGTCGTTAATATCGTCATTCTCAAAGGAGAGTGACTTTTTACGGGATATATAGGACACTCTTAGATCTCATGTGAAATACTCCTAAATTCAACAATTCTGCTTGTTCAAGTACCAATTCATCTACAAATGGGCCTCATCATAGTTACTTACTTAATTTAATCGGTCATTACAACCCCCTAGTCAGGGTTACTACCTAGCTTATTACACCACCAATGTTGTGTGTGTTCATTTTATATATGAGTGGCGCGACCTACAGTTTAAAGTTGAATCCGAACGACAGATTTTTGAAATCTTTTTTTTTTATGGCAATTTTGTAATTCTTAGATATATTCCCAGCAATTTGCTGAGTGGAAGTCACCGAAGAAATATTTCTTCGTATTTTCCAATAAGCCAACATACAACCTACTAGACTGCGAAGACTACTTAGGTGCATTCAGTCTTCAAAATAATGTAGTTTTAAGTAACATTTGAATAGAAGTAAGGTGTATATATGTAGTAAACGGATTAAAATGCATCGTTACCAACGCAAAGGATTCAATTTTAAATCCGAGAGCAGACGAGTTAAATGCATTTTAAAATTTAGCTGGCTTTAACGTACATAGAAATAATGTATTGTAATAATAGAAACTGGGAATTCAATTTGCCTTTGACCCCTAGGGAGATTATAATTAACGAACTTCTTAGGAAGAGTCTTACACAAATGGAAAGTTTCTCATCACTACATTGTGTACAATAAGTCAACATATTTTTGCGGATTTCTAAGGAAAGGATAAACAACTAACCTCTTATTATAAAATATGTTGCAGTAGACCAATCGGGGTTCAGTAAAAGATCTGCCAACACCCCTGCATCAACGATATGTAGGATCTGCTGAAAACATCTTCGCTGTCCAAGAGACTTTTGTACACAATCCAATGCAGCGAATTTTAGGTCACTTAAAAGAACTCCCACATTTCGCAAACCTGAATTTGTCGATTTTGCGTCGCTACATTGATCCAGGAACTGTCCAATACATCCCTAAATAGTCACAAGCAGTGTCATCGGTTTATATTTCATTGAGAACAACGTTAGCCAGGCCCTTACAATCGGCAGCAAGTACTATATGCCGATAATGTCAAAAACCATGCCATCGATTAAATTAAGCCTAATTTATGCGCCAAATTTTCCAAACTGGATGACCACACACCACAGCGGTCCTGAAAGGCGATATAACTTATACCACCAGTTAAATTTAGCCTGATTTATGCGCCAGAGTCATGGAAAATTATATGTCGTGGAGGACATTTCCACACAGAACGAATTTTCAAACGATTAAAAAACTTACACGATATTTCACTCACATTTTGTTTTATTCAAATTTAAATATAGGAAGCCTTAAGAAACACCCTACATAATTGGAGATATTGAATGTTGCTGTAAGAAACCTATCAATCCGAAAGGAAAGTATGTTTAGAAACAAGGAAAGTTTTTCTAAAATATGTAATCGCTTGGATTTGAAATTACTCTTAGCTGTGAAATCCATTTGATGATATTGGTTTGTTAATTGGACAAGAGCCTGTGATTGAAACACTAGCTCAGACAACTCGAACAAAGCGAACTTCCTCTCAGCATGCTTTTGAGATAAACAAAATTCCAGTGAAAATTCTCTCAAATCTGTAGTTCGAAATCGACGTTAAAGTGTAAGACATCCCACTCATGGATAAAATTATCACACACGTAATGGGTGGTGTGATAAGCTAGGTTGTAGTCCTTACTAAAGAGTCTTAATGACAAATTGAATATTCGATTTCAGATTATTTGTGTTTTGAGATTTACACTCAAAATCCAGAAACATTGCACAATCCGTCTGATAGAATTTTAATATGGAATATGTAGTCGCCGTAGTCCACTGGGTAGTGTGTTGGCTTATTAGACTTGAAGCCACGGTTCAAGACCCAGGTCAGACATCTCCAATAAAAGGAAAAAGGAAAAATTTTCCTTCGGCGACTACCTCTCATCCGATTGCTGGCAAAAACTCTGAGAGTGAAATACAAATATCCATGGAAAGTTTCTCGATGAAAAATCGATTTTAAATTGTAGGTCCCGCCGCTCATATATAAAATATAACAAAATAAGTGGTGTGAGAAGCAAAGTCACAACCCTGACCGAAGTGTTGTAATGACCTATTATGTATGTATGTATGTATAGAAACAGAATTTTTTTGAATATTTTTTTATGATTTCATACCTTCATATCCCTGTCTCTTTATATTTGTTGTATATGTACATGAAATGCATTGCATTTCCTTTTGCATTGCAATTCATTGTTATTCTCCATTCTTCCATACAAATACAATTTATCGGGTTGCTTCGTTGTTTTATTTCTACGTACCAACGTTGCAGCTTTTATTGTGTTGAAAATATTGCTTTAAAATAAAAAATTCTTTCTTTCTTTCTTTCTACCCGAAAAGTATTCGTTACATGTACCACCATTTACATCATTGTGTTTGGTTAAGGGAAAAATTTTTTTCTCCATTGTTGCTGTTGTTGTTGCAACATATTTTTAACATTTTTATTTGCCGCCCATCTTTTTTACAATTTTTTAAAACGAGTTGCTGTTGTTAGTGCTAAAGGCAAAAAGAAACTCCAGGGTAAAGGAATCAAGTCATGTACATGTTTGGTGTGAAACATTTTGTGGCGACAACTTATTCGTGCATGTTCACACATTCCAATCGAATGGCAGTACAAATGTTTATCGTAAAAAAAGGGTTGGGGGCAAAAAATAAAGGAACTGTTATTTTAAACTGCTCGGTCATTGTTAACATACTTATACACGGTGAAAGTAGGAGGTATGACGTTGTACTGTACTTGTACTATCCGCAGTTCCTTAAATTTCTTATGAGTTTGTAAATATTGTCTGAACAGCATTATTTAATTTGACATCAAATGGTAGATATTCTAAACGTATTATTTTAAAGTTATTTGTATCAACAATTTTGTTTTTCTCAGTGTACTTAGATTCAAAACTCTCTTTACTGTGTTAATATTATTCTTTTGGTTTAACATACAATCCTGTAAGCCGCTTGAAATTCGATTCTATCGACACAGTCACGTGAAAATTCAGTTGTTTTATTATAAAAGAATGCACCACTTTGACTCTAAACTGATTTCATTTTTTTTCTCCTTCTTTTTTATTAAAAATTCAAGCATTCATGCTGTAATAAAATTTGATTAAACTGTTAGCCTGAACTAAGTGGAATAAATAAAATTCGTTAGAGAAGTGATTTCATTTTTATACGGGCAAACAAAAAACAAAAAAAAAAAGGAAAGAACCAAGATTTTTTAAAAGATTTTTAAAGTGCTCGAAATTACAAGGCTTTGTGTCAAAATGAATGCAACTGAACTTAATAAACTACCTGATATATCTTCCATAAATGTGTCACCGTCTATTGCTTTATTATTTTAAAGCTGCGTACGATTTTCAACAGACCAATGATTAAAAATGTTGTAAATCGAAATGTTTGAAGTGAATAACAATGAATTACAAATTTATCTAAATATTACAAGTTAGTAACGTAGATCTTTTGCTCGGTGTAGTGTAATAAACCAGAGCCTCTGGTAGGAATTGAACACACTATCCTCACGCTAATAGCCTAGCACACTAACCACTAGACTATCAGAGCGAGACATATGTGGTATTTTCCTATTAGAAATCTGAGCAATCAAAAGATGTGCTAAACTCAACTTGAATAGGCGGTACAGAGGACAGGATATAGCAATACTATCCAAACAGTCCAGCCGCCAGCTGAGTAATTACGTGCTATTAGTTTAACTGAAGATTAGTATGGTACTGTTTAAGCAAGATTATCTACTACGTAGGTCATGCATGAACGCAGGCAGATGAGGTGTTAGATTACTGAGCCAGAATCTTTTCGCTGCTGCTGATATTATAGTCAATAGTTAAGTAATTAAAGCATTTTACAGAATAGTTCAATGCGATCGAAGTTGTCGTAGTTTAGTAGGTGAGTTGGTTTATTAGACGGATGTCCATGAACTACAGACCCCTGGTCAAGATATCTCGAACATAACGGAATACGAAATTAATATTTCTGCGGTAACTTCCTCTCACCAATAACATGGCAAAAACTCTAAGATTATATAAAATTGTCATGAAAAGTTTCCCATTAGACTGCAGGTTCCGTGGCTCATAAATTATATTTAGCACACACAATATGTTTGGTGTAAAAAGCAAAGTTGTAATCCTAATATAAGTCGCCGTAGTCTAGTAGGTAGTGTGTTGGCTTATTAGACGTAAAGCCAGGGTTCGAGCCCCAGGCCAGACATCAAAACAAAAATACAAAAAAGTATTTCTTCGGCGATTTCCTCTCAGCAGATTTCTGACAAAAACTCTGAGAGTAAATAAATTGCCATGAAAAGTTTCTCAAAAAATCTGTCGTTCGGAGTCGACTTTAAACTGTCGGTCCCGCCACTTATGTATAAAATTAACACATACAGCATAAGTGGTGTGAGAAACTAGGTCAATAATCCTGACTGAAGGGTTGTAATGACCAATTATGTATGTATGTAATCCTAATATATCCTGAACCTTTGGTTGTAATGACTAATTAAATAAGCATTTTGTTTACACGTTATAAGTAGCATTCAGTGTATTGGCTTTTAGCAACGATGCAAGAATTGTTTTATTACGAAATAAAGAAACGACTACTATCAGTTTTCACCGATGGGTCATCTATTGGTTGAGCTGCAATTTGATGCCTACAAGGAAGGCGAAAATGTAATGAGAAATTGGTTTTTTTTTTTCAAAAGATGAACAGTTTTATTGGCGTGGAATGCACAAATTGCTTGAAAGATGAAACAAATGTGTATCCAGCGATGGTCAATACTTTGAAAGCAGCGCTTTTGTGTATGTTAATTTTATATATAAGAGGCGGGACCTGTATTTAAAAGTCGACTCCGAACGACAGATTTTTGAGAAAGTTTTTATTGCATTTTTATTTACTCACGGAGTTTTTGCCAGAAATCTGCTGAGAAGAAGTCACCGTAGAAATATTTTTTTCATATTTTTGTTTCGTTTTCGTTTTGATGTCTGACCTGAGGTTTGAACCGTGGCCGCACGTCTGATAAGCCACACACTACCTACTAGACTACGAGGACTTCCTTCCCTTAGTAAATATTTTTCGAGCTTTGCTACAAGAAAATAAGCCGTCGAAAGTGATTTGCTGCACTTAGTAGACGTCTCAAAGGGTGCAACGAATTGGTGATTTTGAAATTTATGCATCGATATGTGACATTGCACACCAGAATGGAAATAATGCTCATCTGGCTAGACCGAGATATATTTTATTGCTTTAGTTGAAGTCAGGGTTTTTCTTGGTAAACATTACTCGTACTTTGCTATAAGAAAAAAAGTCGTCGAGAAGTGGTTCGCTGGGTTTAAACGAGACGAAATGAGGAACGAGGACGAGACGTCTCAAGAAGGGCGACCAATAACAACAACGAATTGATGACTTTATATTTTTGCATCGATACGTGACATTTCACACCAGAATAGAAACGTAGCTAATATGGGTGAACTAAGGCCTCTTTAGTTGGCTAAAGACAAATCCTTCTACAAAAATTATATCGAAAAATTGTATGAATCAGTGTATCGCAATCGATAGACACCTCTATTGAATTATAAAAACAAAATTGCTGCAAAAAATTTTCTGCATGTTTTTAGTGACCACAAAAAAAAGAGTTTCAATATAACTGTTCTGCTAATATCCTTTGTTACAAGTTTTTCTAAATTATTTCAATTATAGTACCGTTATATGAAAGCATATTTAATTTGATTGTTTTTAAATTGTCCGTTTACCTGTGCTGATATTCGCCCCTTTTTCAGTCGTGTTAAATCCGTATGACTCCAATGACTTCTTTTCCAGGGCATAACTTCTCTTAGGTCTTCATTAAAGCTGCAAATAAATAAAAATTAATTAATTGAAATCGTAAAACTTCTATACAAATAAAAACAACAAAAAGAGAAAAAGAAAACAGCAACTACCATAAAACTTTCACACAGAATAACTTACTAATTATAAACTTTATAGAGAGAGAAAAACATAAAAAAACTACGATAAAAATTATATGAAAAGAAGAACGCACAACAACTCAATCTATCGTATCGTATCGTAACGTATCGTATAATGAAAGTAAAAATGTTTTATTTATTTTTCTTTCCTTACGTAGAAATTCTTAGCCGTAGACGTACTTATATTTCACATTTGTAAGTACTCTGTACATACCATAGATACATACTTACATACATACATACGTACATACTACATCTAAATAACAATCAATCAATGAACTTTTCACCGCTTCAAGTTCTTGGAATTGTGTGGAAAAAACAAAAACCGAACAAAAGCAAAAAAAGAATGTGGTTGAAAAAGAATGGTAAGATGGAGCAGCACACTTACTTAAAGTCATTGAGTTTATTGTGCAGGAACTTTCGTATATTCCAGGGTAAATCGTTATGCCCATCAATTAAAGGCACTTGATCCAACAGTTGTAGGGCAACACGTAAACGTTCTTCAAATGGAGCACCTATTAAGAGATGAATATCAAGAAGAGAAAACAAAAACAAAAATTGTTAGAAAATTCAAAGAAATATACGAAGTTATGAAGTAAAAGTTACAAAAAATAAAAAAATGTAATGAAATGAAGTTTAAAAGAAAGTAAAAAAAAAAATGTGAAACAAATGCAGGCAAAAGTTTCTTTTAAGTGGCAAGTGTGTATGGCAAAGGAAACTACAGTTAATACAGATCTGTTGTTTGCTTACAAAAGTCGTTGAGTAACACTTACAAATTGCCAAGTGTTGAAAGAGCTATTCAACTGGTGTGAAGTGATTAGATTTTGATCAGCTAACCGATTTAAACTTAAAGAATTTTTATTTATTTTTTTTTAATTAAAAAAAAAAAATCATGAAGTGTTTAAATTTTATTTGAGAGAAACAAGAAAACAGAAGACAGACACTGAAATTATCGCAGAGTTAGCTAGAAGCAGCACACTTTTCAAGTCTTCGAAGGCAACTTGCACTTGTACTTTAGTTTTTAAGCTTAAAATACTTCACAAAATCTGATTGTCCCTTCAATTAACACTATTTATAGAGTCTTTTTACGATTCTCGAATTTTTGCAGTTGATAACGGCCAGCTGGTTTAACCTGCATTTATCAAAATAGTTTTCATTTATTCAGTCAGTTTTGACGTATCACCAAGGGCGACATTGACAACGACAAGTGAACGAAAAATCATTCTGGATGAATGGGTACGTGATCAAACAAAATTGTCGAGTTTGGGTCAATACCAAACCACATGAGAACCAAGAGTGTCCAATACATGTTTATTGAGGATGGCGGCCATCACTGTTAATGGCAACCCCTTTAAGACTATGGTTACAAACTTTTCTCGGCCTTAATTAAATGATTTGGTGCCCAACGAAATGTGATTTCAACAAGACGGCGCTACGTGCCATCATCTTACATGGAGATGATGTCAATTGCCCACCAAAATCGAACGATTTGATGATGTTAAAATTTTACTTGTGGGGTTTTCTTAAGACTGAGGTGCATGCGAATAAGCCATAAACTGCAGCTGTCCTCAAACCCTATATAACACATGCCATCGGCCATTAAAAGCGATCCACAACTTTTCGGTCATTGCTCCAAAGACTACTGAACATTGTTGACCGCCTACTGTAGATGTCGGACGTAGTTATTAATGAAAGAATGGTCATTGCAGCACTGCGCATTACGTTCGTTGATTCGCGTTAGTAGTTATATTCTATTTAACTTTTTGAATTGGCAATTAAAAACATTCAGTCAGGATTATAACCTAGGTTCTCACACCACCCATGTTCTATGTGATTTATCTATGAACTGAGGGATCTACAGTTTTAAATCGATTCCGAACGATAGATTTTTCAGAAACTTTTCATGACAATTTTATTTCATTCTCAGAGTTTTAGCCAGAAAAATGCTGACAGAAAGTCTCGGAAAGCCTACTAGACTACGGGGACTATAACTTTCACATAAACGCATGGAAATTCCGATTAAGCTAGCCGACTACACTAAAGCTCTTTATATAAACTCAAGCTGGTATTACACGAACGATTACAGAGCGAAACCATTAAATTAAAAAACGAGTACGTCATGAATGAATATTATGCGACATTGTTCTGTTCTCGGTTATAAAATACACAATGTCCCTCGATGGTGGTCGATACGATATAAACCAGGGATTTTGTTCGTCTAAAGAACATAGGAATATCACAAGGCATTCCTTCTATCTTCTTAGTATATTTTTGCCTTATTTCAATTTCATTAATTTAGTTTTTCTAGAAAATTTGATGATTGTTCTATTAATGACAGGTCCTATGATGATAAGTTTGACATTTGTCGTTGGCTAGAAGACTTATTGAGTTATTGTACTGGGTACTTATTGATGGTACTAGTGGTGGAATTGTACTCACTAAGACCTACTATTGAATTCGCCGTAGTCTAGTAGGTAGTGTGTTGGCTTATTAGACGTAAAGTCAGTGTTCGAGCCCCAGGCCAGACATCAAAATAAAATACAAAAAGTATTTCTTCGGCGATTTCCTCTCAGCAGATTTCTGGCAAAAACTCTGAGAGTAAATAAAATTGCCATGAAAAGTTTCTCAAAAAAATCTGCCGTTCGGAGTCGACTTTAAACTGTAGGTCCCGCCACTCATGTATAAAATTAACACACACAACATAAATGGTGTGGGAAACTAGGTCAATAATCCTGACTGAAGGGTTGTAATGACCAATTATGTATGTAAGACCTACTATTCTACCGCAATTGGTATGATTGAACGACCATCTATGTAGTTGCTTGTTAATGTTATTCTCTGTGAAGAGCCAAGGGCTTGTCTAATGAAATACTCGTATATGGAGGAGAAATACGAAAACCAGTGCTGAATACATATTTATGTATTCACCTTGGGAACTACTTGAGTTCGACAGGAAAACGGTACGCATTCTAACAGGAATTCTAATGGGACACTGCGCTATTGACAGTTTCGATAAGAAGCTCGGTCTACCCCATCAGGATTACTGCAAAAGCTGCCATGAGGTGGAGGAAACGGAATCGTTGCTACACGTTTTATGCGAGTGCGTTCCACGTCAGGGCAGACGTTTTCGGTTTTTGGGTGGCAGAACGTTTGAAAACTTCGACATGGTGGCGAACGTTCCACTATGGGAACTGGCCGGTTTCGTCTAGAGCTCGGGATAGTTTAAACCCACCACTAACTGATCATAACAAGGGGGCTTATCTCATACTGCGTAACGAATGTTTTCATACGGGTACCGAGTGAACTTGCTTGTGAATGGCAAGGTATTCGCTAATATAACTTACTTTTGCTGAGATGCAGTCGCAGAAGAAACTGTTTTAACAGTTGCCTCACTACTAATAAGCCAACACACTGCCTACTAGACTACGGCGACTTCTAATACAATTACCGTACAGTACTTATGCTTTTGATATTTGCAAAAATGAAATTCAACTTCAATATTTACGTCTTAATATTCTTAATATTCCACTGTGAGTAATTGCCTTAATTTAAAACGAATCGCACTTAAAGCAAAGCAAACATTCCGATTTAATTTTCTTTTAAACTGGTACAGCTTTTTCATTAGTTTCAACTTTTTTTTTCCGGCATCTATTTTGGCAATCGTTTTATCTGAACTCAACCATGTTATGAAGTGTTTTTAAGGTGTTTCTTGTAGCACAAAATGTAAAAAGAGTGCAAAAGAAGAAGAAAAAAGAGCATCGAATGCTATATAAAATTGCTAAAGCAACGAATTGCTAGGAAATGTACAGACAAAGTAAGCCAGGTAGGTAGGTAAGCAATAAAGGAAGAAAAAAAAATAACAACTTGACACGGCTGATGTTGTTATTTTCCTCATGCCACTATAGTGGGGGTCATAAATCGTGATAGTTGTAGTTGGAGGATGGAAACAAATCAGTTGATAGTGAAGATTGCAAATGTTAGCTAAAATAGGAAGGGAAAGGAAAAGGTAAACTAGAATGCTTATATACGAGACAGGTAAATAGAAAGAAAAAATAATTGATTTACTTACTTGCAGCTACACGTAACGCCAACGGTACAGCTACACTTGCAGCACCAATTATTAAAAGTATCGAACTAACAGCCAGCCAATGTTTTGCAGCATCAAATCCTTTTTACGTTGCAAATATGAAAAGACAAAAGTACACACACCAACACAATGGACACACACACACAGGAGTACATAAAAAAGGATGCCAAGGAAACAGTAAACGGACGAACGCAGCAATTTAAAAAAGTCAACAAGTATTATTGTTGGACATGTAATGTAATAGTTTTTGTTGTAGTTGTTGTTGTTAACAAGTTATGCAAATTTTTGTTGTTGTTTTTGTTGTAGCACCATTGTTCGCATTATTGTTTGTGTCATTGTTGTTATCATATTCCGTATACATATGATATCGTTCGTTAGTTGCAAGTAGGTGTTGTTGCGGTTATTATGGAACCGTTTTCGTTAAATTCCATTGACAGCAGAACAAAAGGCAGCCAATCAACATTATATTTAGCCAAGCCAGCCAACAAGCAAGCAGTTATTCCACGACGTGTTTAGTAAGATAACATTCAACGTAATTACAACGTTGCGAGATGAAGACGACAATCAAACGAGAATCAAGTGGAGTCGGGGTTAGTCCACACAAAGTAACCGAGAAAGAAACACAAATTAGGCAGTCAAGTTTCATTAGAGTTTGATAAACATTTTGCTGAAGTTTAATGAATATGTGTAAAGTTTTATTAAAATAAATACGAATTTTTTTTATTTACCTAATAGCAGTTAAAAAGTATAATTTTGTTGTATTTATAATGCATTTTAATTATGAAGGTAATTATGTTGTTTTAATTTAGGGTCCACGATAATCATTCATAATCAATTATTTTCCTAAGTAGTAGTTTGTTCTAGAATTATAGGGTTGCCATATCTCTCTCAACATAATCAATTGTTTTCCTAAGCCGTAGTTTGTTGTAGAATTATAGGGTTGCCATATCTCTCTCTGGATCAAGGCAAAGGAATTCGAAAATGTGTTGGATTCACTAAATTCTGATCTCTTTATAGAAATCACACTTCGTGACCATCCTCCGTTGTTTGGTTGTGGTGTTATTCTCTCAGTGGAGTCATCGAATATGTGCCCGGCTAAATGAATTTTTATTTAAGGGAAATTTAAAGCTATTTCTTCTTGTATTCGAGAACTTTAATAAGAATATTTTCTCTAACTTTTAGATTTAAACTTTAATTTCCCTTCTACTACCTACACAGGCCCACAAAAGTTTACGTAATTTGTAATTACAACTCTTCAGTCAGGTTTACGACCTCCCTTCTCACACCACTTATGTTTTGTCTGTTAATTTTATATAGGAGTGACGGGACCCACAATTTAAAGTCGACTCCGAATGACTAATTTTTTGAGAAACTTTTCGTGGTAATTTCATTTACTCTCAGTAATTTACTATTTACTCTTCGGCTGTCGCCGAAGAAATATTTTTTCATATTTCGTTTCGTTGGGGATGTCTTACCTGGGTTTTGAACCGTGGACTCACTTGTAATAAGACAACGCACTACCTATTAGACTATACGGACTCAATTTTTGAAATTTGTTAATCGTATGTCTACTTTTGTGGGCCTGTGTACATCACCCTTCGCATTTTAAAATCCACAAAAATCGTCAAAATTGATATTTTGAAATCAAATCGGTAATACTCTAAAATATGTCTCAAGACTATACAGCACCTCCAGAGAGGAATGTTTAAATGTTGAAAATTTTTATTGCAGATAGGTTAGGTAGAGAAGTACCCTCAATATACTCATCTTCAGAAATGATTAGGAACTAGAAGGAAGTGTGGGAGTGGAGCAGAAATCTTCTGTACCTCGAACTGGAGCTAAGCTTTCAATGGAAGATATTTTTTATTTGGAAACCTCTTGAGGTGTAATTTTATGTGAGCCTTGTTGTCTGGTGTAAGCCATGACTGATTCGCAAATGGAGAAGACTGGAGTCATAAGATCAGACAGGATCTGTCTCTGGTGGGTTAAGTTGGGTTTGTGGACCTCTGTGGTTTGGGTCTTATTAGCATAAACCTGCGACTTAATGAGCATGCCATCAAATCACTCGAACATAAAATGCAATGTGGCACCATCATTGGTGCTCATCCTGATATTCTGTTAAAAACACATGTTGTTTGTGTACAGATCATCCAATTCAGACTAAAAGAAGTGGGAAATTACCGACATATAGTACTCGCCGTTAATATGAATGGCCTGACCATCAGTCTTTCTTTCTTTCTTTCTAGGACGCTCTTGAATATCATGTGGATTGGTATCGAAAGTTTTGTTTGTTCACGTACCAATTCATCTAGTTACAATTCCTTGTAACTTACTTTTCTTAACTTAATTGGTCAGTACAAGCTTTAGTGGATATTACGACCTAACTTTTCACACCACCAATGTTGTATGTGCAAATTTTATCCAAGACTGGTGGAACCTAACATTTAAAGTTAACTCCGAAAAACAGATTATTGAGAAACTTTTCATTGCAATTTTATTTTCTCTCAGAGTTTTTGCCAGAAAACTGCTGAGAGGTAGTCGCCGAAAGAAATATTTTTTGTTTTTATTTCGCTATGCTCAAGATATCTTAGCTAGGGCTTAAACCATGTCTATTAAGCCAACATACTAACTGCTGGACTACGGAGATTTGATATACCTCATCGCGGAAGAATATTTTTCAATAAAAATTAGGATCAGTTGCGAACTGCCTGGAGCACATTCAGAGAATACACGTCCTTGCGTGAAGTCGATTTTTAGTGAGCGATGTGAAGTCGACAGCCTCGAAATCTGCACATACTTATGAAAAGTGTTAACTACGTGTCCATCATTTAAACCACTAGATCCGTGGACTCGAATATATCCCTTACATTGCGAATATTTTTCTCGTTAGAACGATTAAAGCGTTCATAAAATTGTCGAAGTGCGATTGCAAAACAATTCTATTATTGGTTATTTGGCAAAACATACTGAAGGAATGGTAACTAATTTGACAGATGTATGGTAACTTGAAGTCGCCGCAGTCTGATGGGTAGTGTGTTGGCTTATTAGGCGTGAGGCCACGGTTCAAACCCCAGGTCAGACGGCAACTTCTTCTCAGCAGATTTCTGACAAAAAAAAAAATTCTGACATTAAATAAAAGTGTCATGAAAAGTTTTTAAAAAATCTGTTGCCCGGATTCGACATTAAACTGTAGGTTCCGCTACGCAAGCATAAAATTAGCATACACATCATAAGCAGTGTGAGAAGCTAGGTCGTAATCCTGATTGAAGGATTGTAATGACTAATTATGTATGTGTATGGTGGCTTTAACCATGTGGCCCTTATCAAATGTTAAATTTCTGAACTACCTGTTTGAAGACACTTTCCAAAAATTTTTCATTTTCTCTAACTTCATAACACTATCTACGTTGATACGTTGCATTATTACATACAATACTTTAGTTTATTGTATTGTATTCTATGCATACTAATCTGCATATGCAGTTGTTAAGTCTTGTGCAATGCCTTCGGTCGATGATAATTGTAATGAGTTTTCTGGCAATACAATTAGTTATGCTCGATTGTTTGTCAAGTCTACACATATGTACATATGCATTTATGCTCTGCACTCCAGTGGGCTATTGTGCAGACAATAATTTTCATTTTGGTTTCATATTAAATTTCAATTATTAATTGTGTTCCAGTATATACAGTATGCGTGTGATCATGTGTGGCCTCTTATGCAACATTGATCAATAAATGTTTGTAGGTCAGTTGTAAGCTTATTCTGCAATTTTTTTTAATTAAAGGTACTTAATTGGAAAATTATTTTCGTACTTTATTTTCTGATTGCCTTGTTGCCTGTTGTTGTGGCTATGAAAGATTGACCAGGAGGCAGTCAGTCCGTAATAAAATATATGTATATTTGTAAGGATATTCATACATCAATTACATTTCGATTGAATTGAATTGTTATGGAAAATTGGGATAAGATTAATAATTTTGTCAAACAATCAGAAATTAGGTTCATAAATATCACAACAATGTAATCCAATTACTAAAGGCCTAATAAGGATACGACTCATTATAAACAAATCTAAGAATTTTTTTTCTTTGTTTGTCCACTTCAGCTAAAGTTATTGTGTCATACAATACATATGTATACCATGAACGATACCAAACCAAATACTTGTTTAATGAGTAATATTTATGACAGTTTTTAGCCTAGTGTCCTGAAAGATTTCTATATACTTCCGGCATTCTTCCACTCTCCATTAAACAGAAACTATAGCAACATAACCGTACTTCAGAAATTGACTGCAATTAACGACACATTCCAATGCCATCCAGTGCCATGCAAAAACTCAATTGATTTTTTGTTTTGTGTTTCTCTCTTCTGTTATAAAACTTTACAAGAGAAGAGCAGTTGGCCAAAGTATCATTCCATTCATAGAATTCTTATCAATAAATTAAATCCTTAGTCTCCCAACTAATTAAATGTAAGGGAAATTAAACCACCATACTAATTAAAAACATTTGCTACACAACTTTTGCTTACGCATACCAATTCAAATACAAAACACAAATACATACACAAATACACACAGACACACACACAATAATACTTTTATAAATTAAATGAGTGCTACACACTACACTTTAATTAGAAAATATTATACAATTAAGTGTATGTGTGTGCGTGTGCATGTTAAAGGCTATTTGGTTTTAGTTTATTAGTGTAGAGGGCTATGCCTGAAAAGCAGGCTCTTTACAGATACGTACACACAATTTATAGAAATTGTGCGTGGGTACAAAAGAAATTACATATAAAAAATTGGTTGCAAAGAGGGAATATGCAACTCGCCGGTTGCGTGTTGGCTTATTAGAAATGAGGTCTCGATTCAAACCCCAGGTCAGACATCTCCAACAAAACGAAGTATTTCTTTGAATACTTTTTCTTAACAGTCTTCTAACAAAAATCTGTCTCTTCCTTATCGATTTAAACTGTGCCGCCACTCATGTATAAAATTAACACACACAGCATAAGTGGTGTGAGAAACTAGGTTGTAATCCTCACTAAAGGGTTGTAATGACCAATTATGTATATACGAGTATATATAGGTTTAGGTTGCTCACGCTTTTTGAGAGGCACATTTAGCATATTTTTTGCCACAAAACACATCGCAAATCTTGATGTCAGCCATTGTATGTTACTTTGGCCTGGTCCAAGACCGGCAGTTTGCCTTTAAAAACAATAATTTACTTCAATATGATATTAGCGAGGGGCTTTAAGGTGTGGACGTTTGATGAGCCTGGAAATCTTTTTCATATCCAACGGTGTAGCCCTTGCGTTGACTAACTTCTCCCTCATTGACTCGGAGGATCTTTGTCAGTACAGGGACTGCGTTCACCTGTGGCACCACAATGAGCCGCTATAAGTGCTCAAGCTACCACACTAATCTAACTTAACCTAACGGTGTACAATCACATATAAGAAACGCCATCATGTCTTCGGTGCTGTCCCTCCAAAGTTATGTTGCTTACGTCAATATAATTTGCATATTAACTCATACTACTGCCACCACAGGGACGTAGAGTGGTGGGTAGGTTGGGGTGTTAGCTTTGATACCAAAGCTCACTCGAGCACGCATAGTGGCCCGTTGTGATGCCACAGGTAAGCACAGTACCTGTACTGACCGAATTCTACCGAACTCATGAATGAAGTTAGTCAGCGCAGGGGTTGCACTAAAAAATATTTGCCGCAGACCTGGAGATATTTTTCCAGCATTAACACAAAAGATTTTCGGTCTTGGTCTTGTCTAGCTACGACCACTTTTGTGTTGTAACAGAACAAGTTGTTAATTTCTTCTGTTGTTATTGGTAGTATTCAAGAAATTGTGCCATAATTTCTGTTTGATCTGTTTCTAAAGGGAGAGGACAGTTCCCCTACTAACAAGTTCATGGGTTTTCCCGTTCCCATAGATATTACAGTGTCCTGAAACTCAACACGGAATAAATTGGGCATCTAATTGCAATCGTATCAATTTCTTATTGCAGGGTGTGACTATGTATGAGATTTCGAATGGAAAGAGTGCGAAAACAAGAGGAGCCAATGAAATGATAGGAGTCGTCACAGTGATAATCGGTACAACAAGGGTTGTTTCATTGCTAACATTGAGTCTATTTGAGAATATTAATAATGGCTGAGCGGATGGCCTAACCGAAATTAAAGCATGTATCGGCTACTGATTATAGACAAATATGTGGAACACGTTTTCACGTAGCTTGCACGATGTTAACTAATGCGAGCAGCGCAGTTCAATCATCTGGAATTCAAATTTGTATTGCACGTTGGGCTTGGAAGCTACCGCGTAAAAACCTTATCCAACAAATAGCGACAGCGGGCTTCTCTAAAGTGAGGCGGGAAGGTATCCCAAGTCTACTGTCGGTCAGTTCAAACTCCATACGACCACCTGAAGTTATCTTTGTTGTTGCTTTCTCTGCAGCTATTTCTAAAATAAAGATCAGTGCTTATAAAAAACTAGAATAATCTAAAGTGTAACTCTGTAATGCCTTGCAGAATCGCAAAGAACTTATCGTCCTACTTATTATTCAAACTAAGCCCAAGACAGTACTCCCCTTATATGTATTCAACATTTCCCTTTAAACTACTATAAAAATAATGGATTTCTTTTTACTACACCTTATATTAACAATTTAATTTTCAACACAATTAAAGTTTATCGTGGAAAACTACAATGAATTTTCATTTAAGCCACCTACATAGCCATGGTATAGTTTAGCTTTGACAAAAGCATTATTTTAACTAAAAGCAGGACAAACAGGAAGGAAAATAAAACTGTAAAAAAAAGCAAATGAAGAGAGACCGAAGAACAGGAAACGAAACAACAACCAAAACTCTGTATTGTTATTGCTTGGAGAAACCCAAGCACTAATATTAACGTTAATATTTACAACTGTTTTGTTATATCAAGCGCTTGTGTTAAGGAGTGTTTATGCCTGAGTGTGTGTGTGATCGGTAGTTTTATTTATATTTACTGTCTGGCATGGAAATCACCAATATAATACAACAACAACAACAATAATAAGAACAAAAAGAAATACAACAACAAAATAGGCATTGATATTTATTAGAGCCAAAGAGTATCAACACTCTTTAGTTAAATGAGTACAAGTATTATAGTTTGTATAAGTGAGAAAGAGAGGAGAGAGAGAGAGAGTAAGTATTTGTACTGTTAAATGTGTGTGTGAATGTTAGTATAGACGATAGAGTACTGCAGTATTAAATGCAATTAAATGCATTAAATACTCTGGCAAAGCATATTGTGACCAAAGCAACACTCTTTCACTCTCTGTCACATACACACAGAAACCCACACGCACACATACATGTATAAATAAAGTTGTGCCCTATCGTACAGATTAGCACACAAGTCGTAAAAAGAGCCAATAATACTAAAAATGGACAGTGAAACTCCATTTCATACGTTTTGCATACAAATAAAACAAAAATTGTGAAGGGAGGCCAGAGACAAAACACTAACGATTCCTTTGCCAAAAACAAAAAAAAAAAAGAAACACAAAAACGAACCCCATCACAAAGTTCTAAATTTTGCAGACAGAGAGACAAAAGAAGATTAAAAAAAAACGAAAATAAAACTTTTTGTCTCTCAAACTGTGTGATTGTGATTTTTGGTCACAAGCCAGTGACGTATAAAAGTGGAACACTTGCACTCAGTTACTGAATAATGAGAAATACCACACATGAAATTTTAATCCTTTATGTTATTTTAACAATTGAAAATTACCTCAAGGAAATCAATTTTAAATTGATTTTTCTTTTGCCAAAAAATTCTATTTCAAGTTAATTTGTTTAGGTTTGTAATAATCACAAGAAACAGCAATGAAATCATGGTTCACATTTACAGACTTCAGTTCAGGTTCCAAGTGAGGTCCAGACAAAATTAATGACAAATAGTTCTTCCCTAAATTTCAGTTCTAATACGAAAAATCTGTAACACATGTTTTGGGGATCAAATTTGCATCCCTGGTTAGAATTCACTCTGAGAGATCAGAACATTAAAGGCATTTAAACTCAGCTCATAAGCCACAGAAATTTGTGAATTCTTTGTCAGAGCAGTAGGAGATTACACTTTATATACTCCATGTCTGTGCACGATATGTGGGACTTTGGTATGACTCGAGGCTAAACTTCTATTCTCTACTAAGAATTATAAACTTCTAAACTCTACACCTTCCAGATCTTGTAGAATGATTAGCACATTGTAGGTCATCAATTTTAGTACAGCTTGAAATTCTGGATTTAAATTTCATTTGACTCTCTCTCTTTATATTTCATGGAAGTTTTAAATACTCTGAGAGTTTTTGCCAGATATCTGCTGAGAGGAAGTTCCAGTAGAAATATTTTGTTATATTTCGATTTAATCAAGATATCTGGGCTGGGGTTTGAACTATCGCCTCACTTCTAATAAGCCTACTAGACTACGGCTACTTCTGTTCACGGTAAATCTGTACTTCAACAACTATTGGATTATCATCGAATCTAAAAGAAACAGTAGGAATAACAGTTCGACAGTGACTATTTCCTGCCAATTTGTATTACATTTGTGTTGGAACTAGAAAAAATTCTGGAGGAACAAGACAGAGTTATAAGATTCGTAAACATTAGATTTAAAATAGGTTTAAAGTGAGAGGAAGCACTCGTCTATATACAGGCAGTAGGGCCCAGGTCTATACATCTATATACAGGCAGTACATATTCTATCTGTAATACAGTATGAGGCCCACTGGACAAATGATACAATGAGCCGTTTTCCAACAAGTTGCTACATAATAATCATCATTGCTTGGATGCAGATAGAATAGTTGTATTCCATTCTCGTTTGCTTATCGATAACGTCAATAGTTAGGAGATCAGATGGGAAAAATACCTTGCAGGGAACACAGAAAAAATTTGGATTCCAAGATATGTTCATGAGTTCTGGGTTTGTATAGCTTATCAAAGCCCCATAGATTAAGTTCCCTTCAGTGTCTACTTGGGTCCTATAAAGTTCCTTTTATGGCTCTCGGTTAACATCTTTCAACCATGCATAGAGTCTTATGAAGGTTTGCATTTTTTTCAAATTGCTTTTGCCTAGACCATGACAGAGATGATGGTCTCTTCTACTTCTTTGTCGCAGCAGTTTCTACCGATATTTCTGAGATATTTCCAGTTTTCTTGTGCCAATACTCAGAGACTAGTGTATCGTTATCTCTGTTATGAGATTATTTATTGGAATCTTCAGAGTTTTAATGCAAATTCTTTTCTACATACATATATCTATGTTGTGCCAGATCTATCTGGTGTCTCTACAAGTGGGTTCCCTACTCCATCTTACCTTTGCTAATGAATGGAGTTTTTTGAGACCTCTTGTTTGCCTCTCTGCGGAGGGATCTCATGGAGAAACTTAATTGAATCTTCCGCCGGGCGTGCTTTAGCAAATGCGTCGGTCTTGTTGTTATCTTCATTGTTCCCATGTCCAGAAACCCAGATTAGGTTAACTGTTGACAGTCTCGCTGTCTTCTCCGAAAGCATACGGCATTCTTGGATAATCTTAGATGCGGTGTACACATTCTCTAGGGATCTAAAGGTCGCTTTACTGTCGGTAAATATGCGTATATCACCATACGATGTACTCTGACACCGAATTTGCATGACGTCAATATTTATATTCATTATTTTAGCCTGAAAATGAACTACAATAATCTGGTAGTGCAAGGGATGATCTAATATTCAGTTGTTCTTAAGAGATCCCATACCCTGGTTTGTTGAAGCATCTGAATCCATCAGTGAAAACTAGAACAACGCTTCCTGGGAGATGTAAAGCATTCTCATAGAAGGACTTATCCAGTATCTTCGTTGTAAAACTAGAATAGAAAGCAGGTTCAGGTATCGTATAAACGATAGGTATATTCTGACCAAACATATCCAAAATTTTAACATGAAAATAGCTTGTGTACTTTCATGCTCTTAAGGGTCTCAGTCTCATTGCCGTGTTCGCACCGACTTGTTTCGCCAACATGTCTGAAGCCAGCCAGAACAGTGAACAATGAAGTCGCCATGGTCTAGTATGTAGTCTGTTGGCTTATTGAACGTTAGGCCACGGTTCAAATTACAGGTCAGCCATCTCTAACAAAACGAGATATGACAAAAGATTTCTTCAACGACTTCCTCTCAGCAGATTTCTGAACTCTCGAGAGTAGATAAAATTCCCATGAGAAGTTTCTTAAAAATCTTTCGTTCGGAATCGACTTTAAACTGTAGGACCCGTGTATAAAACTAACAACCTAAGTGGTGTGAGAAGCTAAGTCGTAGGTCTGATAGAAGGGTTGTAATTACCAATTTCGTATGTATGTATGTAAACAATGCCTTGGATAATGTAGTGCTAAGGACACTTGTTATCATGATTGCCACCATTCTCATAATTTGCTCAAATTAAATCGCCATAGCTGTCTTAGAATTTATCACTTAAATCAATTTACAATGCCATGTATTGAACTGGCTATAGGCAATGTACTCTATTCACTTTAGTTTACCGAACTATCATTACAAATCTGCTGCTAAAACAATTCAAAATTTTTTATTCAAAACCACACAAATAAATATATTTTCCTCTGAGCTGTATTTCTTTTTAATTTCGAAATTTCCTATGCTATGTAGCACTCCCATCCTATCCTTTGCTATTGTAGCGTTAAAGATAACTGACATTTAATTCTCTTTTTATTTATCACAACGATTTCATATCCCACTGTAATTATACGTATAAGTATACTCTGGTAAATGTGTGGGCATGGAATTAAAAAAAAAAAAAACAAAAAAAACAAAAAAATGGACAACATTTAAATGCTACATGTGTTTGTGACATTATGTGTGTGGTGCTGTATATAAATGTGTGTGTGCAAAAGCTTTTGGTCCTTTGTTAGTATTCTTGTATGTTGAATACCAATATCAACATTAAAATACTTAACAAAGAGGCGTAGTTTTTCAACTAATTGTTGCAACGTTCAACTGAGATGCTAAATTCAGGCACAAATACAATTACAAATGACATACACAGAGACAGACCCAGAGACACATATATACATGCACACATATAAAGATATTTCACTCACTATTTCACTCATCCTCTGAATAGTTTTGTGCCCATTAATGAGATTTTAAGCCAAAGCAAACCACTATCATTTGCCAACTTAAATACACAGACAGACGGACACAGCGATAGACATTTCAACACACTGGTATACTTACATATGTATACATACATACATATGGGGTGGTAGTGGTAAGTTAAATACGTTGAGAGAGTTTTTATGAAAATTTTGAAAAAAAAGAAAGGCAAGACGAAAGAAGTACAAAGAAAAAACAGAAAAAAGAGAAAAAAAATAGCATTTGGAGACTACCACAAAAACCATCATATAGTCATTACTTTTAAATGAATTCTGAGCCAAGTTTCGTGGCTTTACATGGAGTTATAAATGGTAGATACAAGAGGCACACTCACACACTTGAGAAACAGAGTTACAAGAAAACCTACAAAAGTTATGAAGTCATCTGTAGTAGAGGTTTTTTCAACTTTTCAGTTTCATTTTTAACAACTTTGGCTGGCAAATTCCAAATTATAAACGAAATAGGCAGAATAGGCAGCAGGAAAGAGGGGAGAAAAATTAAAAAAAAAAAAAATAAAAGGAGGGGAATTTAAATTGTAAAGTGTTTACTGCAGTCATTGCAGTAATTTCTTACTTCGACAGATAATGATTAAAAACTCACACTTCTTTCTGCACATGGCCATACGTTTGTTCAAATGGTGAATGAACTTTTACTTCAAAAAATGTATCAGATTTGCAGTTAAACATGCATTTGATTTCTGAAACCGTATTCATAGATTTTGCAGTGTTTTTTCGCGATAGCAGTGGTAATATTTTATATTTTGGCGATACTGCTTTTTTTTCGATTGGAAATAAGGAATCCTTATTGGTAAACACATGTACTTTACATATGACTTGTCTACTCTATAATGCATATGCCTTTACACATGTCTGTACTTGCAAATAGTATTACAATATTGGCCTTCAAATATACATCTGACAAAATATCTGACAAAACATCTGATAAAACATCTGACAAAACACATGACAAAACCTCTGTTTACTTACAACAAATATGCGGGCATGCGGTGAAGACATCAAAACTATGGAACATTTTTTGTGTCATTGCCCAGCTTTCGCAAGATTGAGATCCCAGTTTTATTGGCTTGGCACTATACCAGACACTATTGTGAAGTCGGCGTAGTCTAGAAGGTATATAGTATGTTGGGTTATTAGACATAAGGCCATGTAGACGTAAGGTTAGAATCTCCAACAAAACGAAATATGAAAATATTTTTTCTTCGGCGACTTCCTCTCAGCAGCTTTCTGGTATAAACTCTTAGAATAAATTAATTACCTCGAAAAGTTTTTCTTCGTGGTCGACTTTAAACTGTAGGTCCCGCCACTCATGCATAAAAGTAAAACACACAACATCAGTGGTGTGAGAAACTAGGTCGTAATCCTGACCAATTATGTATGTAGCTTTTCTTTTCCCCAGATTAATATGAAGTATAGTGGCGGAAATTCAACTGTGGTTTTAATGTCAACCCATAGAATTTCTGCTTTTATTCAATTTTCGTCTGTTGCCGTACCGTCTTGGAATGTAAAAAGACGGTTAACAATTACTCTACGTATGGAACCATATACATTATATGGATACCTAATCATCAATGTGTGATCGGTCATTAGGAAGCGAATAAGGAAGCTTGGATAACCCAATGCCACTTATTGCATTGAAGACCAAAATAAGAATGGAGGCGGAAATGTCACATCGAAATCTCAATTCGTCTTAGTAGAATTAGCTGGAAGAAGCAGAAAAAGTTTGTATTAAATACAGACTTCATAGAAAATGTAGAGTCGGTACCTTGTAATGTTGGGCACAGATCAAGCCTGCTTGATGGCTTAGATGTATACTAATAGGCATGAGGCTTTTGTTAGGTCTCCTGTACTTCAATTTACCTAAAAACCTACTCGGATTGTAGATTCCAAATATTAATCATCATCTCTAAGGTATTGTAAGTTAATTTAATAATCTTATATCCTCATGTAAAATGGTTCAAACGTTTTTGATAAAGAGAAAAGGTTGGTCTTCACATCCCTTAATTGTGTGTCGTAACCTCTACTTGGTGGAGAATTAGTTTTTAAGTTGGAAACTGCTCAAAGCAAGAAACTTAGATTTAAGACTACAGGAATATAGAAGGAAAGAAAAGCTACTGCCAACTTAAAACACAAAAAAAAACCAGAGCCGTTAGATTACCGAAAAGTGACGACAGCAACTGGAGAGAAACTACTCTGCTTAACACCATATACAAAATATTATTGGTTGTAATGCAAGGAATGGTTCGAAATAAAATATTGTTACGAAAATGGAAATAATGTTAATTCGTTTAACATTAAAATGATAAACAAAAACAATGAACTTGTTTACATGATAAACAAGTAAACAAAAATGTAAACAAAATACGCAAACAACAATGAAACAACGATGTGTACATCTATGGAGAGCTCGAGAAGGCGAAGCCACGAACATTCGACTTCAAGATCATTCATCAGACATATAAAAGGCAAGACAAAGGAGGCAATGGGGTCAGTAAAAATTCAGTCAGTCTTGTGTGAAAACGCGTTGCGTGTGAAGAGAATAATCTTGGTTTAAAGATCTCCGTTATAAAGATCTGCCGAACAATTGTTAGCCTTTACGAAAAAGAGTTTAAAGAAGAATAACAAACAAAGCAATTGCTGTTGTTTTCATCAAGTTGTGAACAGTCGTACACAGATTGTGCGAACAATAAAGAATTTATCTAGAACTGAACATAAATGTATTTTTACTTTATAACTCATATTTTAAAAGTTTTTAAAAGGGTAAAAACGTAACAATATATAAATAGGTGCTGCGTAGACCAGGCCTACATTTCACAAATTATAATAAAGCAATCTCTAGAATGGCGTACACAAACGTTGAAGTAACACAAGGCTCGATAATACCATGAGCGATGTCTGTTCAGAAAGAAGAGAAATGACATGAAATCTCTCGAGGATATAGTATAACAATGATGACGCTAGAGTGAAATCCTCAAAACTCTAGAGATCGTGACTGGGCAAATAATAGTTGGAGACGTACTAGAGTATAGTATTGAAATCTTATATGGAGAAAATAAATGTAGCAAACCATGTAAAATGGAAACTCTTTGTGGAGTCATTTGTTCGCAAGAGGGGTATTGGGAAAAATTCTAGACGTTTGCAATAGTCATGAGAATATTGGCTCATCAGATAATTAGTTGTTATAGAGTAAACTAGATTAAAAATTTTCTTCGTTTCAACTACACAACGATAGATAAAGGGGGAAAACATAGCTAAAAGGTAGAATTAGCCAAACGTTCTCGGAATGTACGTTCATTTCTAGCATACGAAAATAATGCAAATGGTTCTCATTGCCATTTCACATGCTGGAGACGGACGTACGCTATCTTGCAATTAGTGAACGTTCGGCTAATTCTAACTTTATTACCAAATGGTAAACACTTTCTAGAAGATATTATTGGTAGAAATAAACAAATCTATAATAAAAGGTAGAGCATAAGAACATTGCCGACCTACAAAACTTAAATAAAGTTTTTAAGGAAAAACTAAAGTGTGTATCCTTTAGTCGACCATAACTCAGAGAATTTTTCTTAGCTTCTGTGACACTTGCTTTTCGTATTTAATTTTTTCTAACACTTTCGTGAATTATAATTTTGTTGGTTTTAGTAATTAAAATTTCCTGGCATAATTCTTTTAAAACTTAAGCGCTCTCTGCAAATGGTACTTACGAAATGAGTTTGTCCCCGAACTAGATGAGCCACGACTTGGACTTGGTCGATGCTTCCAGGGCATAATGCTGGTCAGGCTCGAATGATGTGGCGGATGATGATTACTGGCGTTGTTGAGATGATTGTGTTGATGAAATTTCTCGGATGATTTTATGTGAAGTGTGTTCGTGTGCATCGCTAAAGGATGATGATTTTCATGTTCATCACATTGAAAGTCTTTGTGTTGATAATGATGTTGCAGCAGTTGATGCTGTTGCAGCTGCTGCTGTTGTTGTTGTTGTTGATGCTGATTATGAAGTTTTAACGATGTCTGAGCATGCATGTGTTTGTCTTTAAGGCCACTACCACTATTCGATTGGCTTAGTATGTCGCCAACACTGGTTCCATTGCCATTACATGCAACCGAGTGTGTGTTTTGCATAAGATGATGTAATTTATGATGTGATGATAGTATGGAGGCCATGCTGTCGTAATTGTATGTATCGATGTCGAACAAATTATTAAAGCTACGACTGTTTAGAGAAGAACGTAATGGAATTTTGTCTTGTCTACCTTTCCCCGATGTAGCCGCTGCAGCTGCTGACGCATGAAACTTTGGCAATTGCTGTTGCTGATGCGATAAACTACTGTGATTGTCGTGGTTGGTGTGGTAAAGTTCAGCGGCTGCCGTTGTGTTTGAACACTGTATTTGCATTAAGTCACGTGAAAAATTCGACCAAGATTTCGAGAAACAACGACATCTTTCGTTAAACGGTTTCATGAGTGCTTTCGACTGCCCTGCTGCCATATGCTGTAATGTTTGTTGCTGGTGTTGTTGTTGTTGTTGCTGCTGTTGCGCATATAATGCCAGCTGGCGTGCATAATCACTACTCGGCCCAATGGTGTTGTACTTACTAAGGCTTAATCGACTACTATTTTTATAGTGTTGCAGTTTCTGTTGTAAATCACGTTGTGATTGAGTAAAATCAGCAAAAGCCATAGACTGGGATGATGATACGGGTGCCATCATTATGCTATTGCCCACACCTGATTTGTGCAGAAAACAAAGTGATGGATCTGATTTTTGACTTTTTGGCAATATGATATCATCATGTATGGCATAGGGCGGGGGAAAGTTGCTAAAGTTGGCGGATGAGGAGGTGGTGTTTGTTACATGACACACATCTGGCCTGCTATGGGCAGCAATGGCATTTAATGTGGATACTTGTGTTTTATAGCTGCCATTTGTCGTTGTACTTGTGTTGGACAAGATGTCCGAACCCATGGCATTGGCACATTTCAATATGGTTGTGGTGCAGTCGTCAATCACAGCTCGAACGTCATGAGTGCTCTTAGCACAGTCGTTTAATAAATCACCACTACATAATGTGGCAATTGAACTGTTATTGTTATTGTTGTTGTTACTGTTGTTGGCATTGTTATTGTTGCTGTTGCTGTTATTGTTACTGTTGTTGTTATTATTACTGTGATGTGACTTGGTGGTGGAGCCATTGCATATGACACCCGATCTTAGTGATGATTGCTGTTGCTGTTGTTGCAGGTGTTGCAATAAGCGTAGACTTCGTACACTACCATTACGTTTCATAGCCGGCGGTGGTGGTACAGGTGGTATAGTTTCAGCATCTGATGAACTTAACGCATCACTCTGAAAAGGAGAAGAATATGAATTTTATTTCTTGGAAATTATAAACGATTTTTCTTTTATGTTTTTAAGAAATCATTCATTGTAAAATGTTTATATTAAAAACAAGCAATTTACGCCATATTTTAATACTTTTTCCGCCATAGAAAATGAAAATAAATTTCATTTAAATACACCTTCTTAACACTGTAACTGCCAATAAATCGCTTTCATTGTTTTCGTCAATTCTAAATGATTTCCTCAACTTATGTTGATGAAACATCGATTAAATCGATCATCATGACATGGATCATTTATGACAATGTCCATTAGATGCGTGCAAAACAGTCATTGATGGCGGTTCGGGGTTTTGCAATAAGTTTGGTTTGACTCAACCCTTAAGTCGAATTATTATTGCCACAGTTCAATTCGATAATGAATCAACAATTTGCTGATGATTTTCTAAATACAGCTCCATGGACTTTACAACCTATTTACAGCAACTGTTCCAACACAGATAATCTCAAAATGTATCCTTTCAATAGTGTTGTATAATGGAATTAACTGACAATTTGTAACACAGCTTAACCGAACACTCAATATTATTTAATTGTCTTGTAATTAATTTCAATTTGAAGGTTTCTTTTACTTTTTCTAGAATTCATGGTAGCAGAGTGAAAAATATGGAAACAATTTTCAGTGCTTTGATTGCCTCCACCTTCTACTCTTATTTCAACTGAAATTATTAAAAATTTAATTTTTTTATAAAATTTTTCTTTTATGAAACATGAACTCACCATACATTGTAAATTTAATATACAAAACAACAATAAAATAAAGAGAAGAAAAAAACCCAACAAAAACTGTATACTTTAAGAACACTTTCAGAAAACTGTTTCGAGTATTCGCCACTTGTGTTAGACCTCATTTTTACCAACAATTAAATACATTTATGCTTACCAGCCCAAAAGGAGCGTATTATGCAAACAAATACATTAAAAAAGAAGTGTATAAAGTGGAGTTGAGAGTGAAAGAAAAAAGAAAAAAATAATAACAACAACAACATTAACAACAAAACCATAAAAAAAATAAAATAAGTTATAACCATTAAACTTAAGGGAATACGCCAACATTTCAACTCATATACAGTCTGTAACAAAATATATGTTACACTTTTCAAAAATTTATTTGGTTTAAGACATTTTCTATAAAAGTATGGGAGTGTAAGAGCAAAGCCCATCAGTGAAAGTATATACGTGAACAGTTTGAATTAACATATCGGCAATTATTATAAAGATACCGAGTAAGTTGTCTTCCAAATAGGAACAGTAACAAGTGTAGTGTAAACATTTTAGATATACATTTCACATTGGATGCAATATTTTAAGGCGTGAAAACGCTTGCATACACCTGACTATAGCCTGTTTTATGCAGTGCAAATGGTCTTCTTCGTATGTTCACTGGGTCCCTGTGAAACATAGAACCTCAAAAAAATGTCTCAAATGGATGGAGTCATGTTTCATCCATTGCCGCATACGTTCTGTGCAATACAGTACAGATTTTTTAGTTCGTTTGTTTGTTTCGTCGATTATAAGTTCGATCTCGCTTTGAACAGAACCTTTGCATACTTGAGTATTTATGCATTGTATGTCCAATACGTTACTTTGCTATCGTTAAGGCCTCAGCTATAGCGATCAACTTTTTTTTTTATTTATTTCATTTAATTCAATTAAAAATGTATACAAGATCGAATAATGCCTCAGCGCCAGTAGGCATTGGAGAGGCTAGTTGGCAACATTTAATTCAAATTAATAAATACATAGTAATCAAAAGATAGCTTAATAAAGTTAACAATAATAATAATAAAAAAAAAAAATAATATATAATTATATATACAGGTAGGCCTCGCTTAGCACGTACTCTTTTTAACACGGCCTCGGTCTAACGCGATTCACATTTTGGTTCACATTTTCGGTTAACACTAAAAAAGCCTCGGTTGTGCGCGGTTTTCAAAAACCATTCTGCACATAAATATTTAAGTGCTTTGTTTTTAACAGCGGTTGATGTAAATTGAAATACAACATTGAACATAGAAATAAATTCACAGCGTTATATGTAGAGTTGGCTCTGTTTTCTTTTTAGTTTCAATAAACGGGTAATTCCCCGTTTAAAACAAAATTTAAAAGAGATCTTGAAAAATGTTTGTTACCATACAAAGAACTTTACAAAAATCTTTCTAATGATCAGACAAAGATAACAGATTTTTTAAAGAAAAAAGTAACAACATTGAATCACTACAAAAGCGTCCACGTCTGATAGATCTATCCAGTGATGAAGATTAAATTTTATGGTTATGTAATTTTATTTTTTTTTAATATTACTGTCGTGAAATATTTTTTTTTTAATATTTCGAGAATTTTTAAGTTAATTGAATGTAATATTTTTGTTTTTATGCGTAGATATGGATTAACATGTATGTATATATTATTAAAAAAATTAAAATTAATAAAATTTGCTTTTTTGAAAACCATGGAACGTAACCCCTCTTTTTGTATTGGTTTCTTGTATCGCTTAACACGATTTTGCTTAACACGGTATTTTCATGGAACGTAACCCCCGTGTTCAACGAGGCCTACCTGTATATATAAATAAATAAATTAAGACATATAAACATTTACTTGAAAATAAAAAATTTATAACAGAAGCTGTAGTTTATATCATATTTTCGATATTTGATTTTAAAAATTCTTTTAATAATCTTTTAAAATTCGAAAGTGTAGAACAGGATTTTATAAATTGCGGTAAGTTGTTAAATTCTTTACTGCCAGAGTACTCAATTCGTTGTTTAGTTGTCTCTGTACGACAAAAGGCTACTCTCAATTGTAGACTATTTCGAGTATTATAGGGATTTTGACCTTGAGCAAAACGTATTGTATGGTGGCCTATATTGTGGATGCGTTTGTATACATACAAAAGGATTTGTATCTTGTTAGTACCACATATTGGTAGAATTAATGAAAAATGTTCAGTATACAAAGATCTTGTTGAATGTCTCATTGGCAGGTTTGCAACAGCCTTTAATGCTCTATTCTGTAGTCGTTGTACAGAACTGACTTCAACGCTTTTTTTGTATGCATAAGTTGAAGCTAAGTAGTTAATGTGGCTTTGCAATAAACTTTGATAAATCAATAACTTTGTGGGCTGATCAAATTTGTATTTAAATTTATATAGTATATAGTAATCCAATTACTTTGCTGTCATCTAAAATTATTTTGTGGACATTTCTAATGTTTCCGTCCGTAAGATTCTCTTTTAGCTATTTGCTGTGAGCATCATCGTCGGGGTTCATTACGTCTCGTTTAATATTATCACACCACCTTCCAATGATTGCTTTTATGAATGTAAAATCTGAATAATATTTATCAAACTTTGCATTGTCTTCAGTAGTATTTTTTCGATAAATAGCAAAAACTATGGAACTGTATGGGCAGCAACCTTGACGAATTGTAGAAAAAGTGTAATATTGAGTCCATGGGTTGCTATTATGGAGGGCTCTGCAACGGACGCCATCAAATTGATCCTTTATTTGTCTTATAATAGGTTAAGCTAGGTTCAATTGGGAATCAACTTAAAATGCATAACCCACGTGGTCATATTGAATTTGACTTCGCAATATGTCTGTAACTTCTGGCTGGCATTTGCTAACCACCCTTATAGTTTTATGTGGGTGTGGATTTTATCTAAATTACATGCTCAATAAATTTTAATATTTCGTGCTAGACTACCAGGTGCGGGATAATGGCTATGAAGACGTATTGTGGTTCTGACGAGGAATTACAGCTTCAGTAGGACGCGTTATGAAGTATATTAAACCATTCAATGGTATTTACTTTGAAAATGTGTGAAATTTATATGCAATCATATCTGTGTTCTCTGAGAAGAATGCTAACGTATGAGTTTTTGCGATTTTTTTTTGTCCCAGAGCTACATATGTCCGTTTTATTTCCTCCTTGTTTAGCCCGGCAACCTATTTTTAGTTTCAAAACGTAAGTTCGTGGCGGCGGAGAAAGATTTGACTAATTGGACTTAAAACACACTACATAGAAATTTGTTTCGATGGACTCAACTAATAAAGTTTTTTTTTTATGAAAGGGCCACAAACGGATGAAGACCTCAAAGGAGACTTTGTTGAAAACTAACATTATTTTTTATTTATAAAATTGTGTTTCATTTTAGAGATCCTGGAGTTATTGATCTACCTTTTACAATAATTGTACTGAAGCTGAGATCGTTTGGCCAGACACCAGCTATAACATTGGGCGCACGGTTATGATTATTTTATGAAAAATTAAAAACCATTTCCTCACATTTGTCACAGGCTTTGTCTTTCGCTTTGATAGATAACATTTTGTTATTTTCGAGAAAAAGCCATGATGCCAACAGTGCAGAACTTTTAGGTATTCCAATTGAAAAATTGATCACATTATGTTTTCCTGGCCGCTATGAAATATTAAAGAGTTCTGTTGTGATTTAATCAAATAAAAATCTGAAGGTACAACGTACTGTATATACGGACGATGTATCAGAACTTTACAGCCAAGATTCCAACTGAAAAAGTGATCAAATTATGTTTTCCAAGCCTCTATGAAATATTTACGCAATTAAAGAGTTCTGTTGTGATTTAATCAAATAAAAATCTGAGGGTACAACGGCCAAGATTTTCTGTTTCTGTTTGATGATCATCAAATATGTGTGTGGGATGGCGTTCTCATGATGGAAACAATATTTTTTTTATCGTTTTATTCAAATTATTTGCTTTAAACTCACAAATTGTAGATAATTGAAGTCATAATCATTATTTTGATCAGATTGTAGAAGCTTATAATGAACAATTCCTTCAAAATCTATTCAACATACGGCATGAGTTTTCCAGGCACCCATCTTTTCTGTCATACGTATTCATTGTTATTGCCTGTAGTCACTCACTTCAAAAATATTTCGTGTTTTTACAGTTTTAGCAGTGATTCTCAAATAGAAACTCAATTCATCAAATTTTCGTTTTCGCATCTTATAAGCAAATTTATTTCAGTTTTTCTTTCATGATTTCATTGACCTTATTAGATATTAACCTGGCATAGCAAACTACTTCCTTAATATCCAAATTCTCAGAAAGAAAACAAACGAGCAATATATGAGTGACACAAATACTCAAGCATTTTCGGTAGTATCAGTTCGTGCCAGAAAAGCTTGTGTATATATGGACTCATTACCGAATTGATGAATGAACTAACCAGTTGAAGCAGTAAGTAATATCAACAGATCTTCAGTAGAGGTATTGAAAATGCTTGAGCACAGCGGCAACGAGGTTCTCAGCAGTTTGTGAATCCCATCCGATGGGACTCCACAGATGAAAAAATTTTTCAAGACAATTTTTTCTTTGTTATCTAGTCTGTGAGTTTTTTATTTTATTTGGAAAATTTAGAGTCAAATATGATATCAAATATGTGTGAAGCTTTTAAGACACCCAACTTTTAAAGGAAATCACATAAATTCTAGCTGAATTTTGTAGCACAGTGTAAATTAAAAAAAAGGCTTAATGGAAGAGTATCTTTTTAAACACACCAACATTCCATATAACATACAGCAGTTTCATCCACAACAGTAGTGGTATCACTACTAGTACTCCTACTACTACCACTACTGCTACTACTACTTACAAACACCCTGATATACTTCCGTTAATTAAATTTTGAAAATAAAGTAGGAGTGGTTTTCTCTGCCATAAAAAAAGGAGGATAAATAAGGATGGGATGGATGGATATGATGGATGGCTGTTTGACTGGATGATGCATGCAACAAATGCGCCAAGTCTTTGTTGCATAATAATCCAACAAAAAAATAAAGGAAGATATTAATATTTATTTTTATTGTTTCATGTTGTACTCATACTATGGTACATAAAATGCTTTTTGCATATAAAAGCATATGAATAAACAATAGAAACAGCAAAAAACCAAAATAATTCTACAACAACATCAAATATACAGCTCCATGCATCGTGATGCACAATTATTTTTATGGGGTTTTTATTTTATTTGAAATGAAATTGATTCATATTTGCAAAATATTTGTGAAATAGAATTTGTTGACTGACCAACTCTGATAGTTGGTATGAAAATCAATGATTTTAATCGAATACGTAAATATTTACAATTTAAGAGAGACTATCAAACAAACAAAAACCATTTTTTTTTTGTTTTACTTAAAATCATGTGTCAAACTGATAACAGAATGAATGAATTCATGTAGGAAAAGCGTTTAAATTTTAAAATTTTTTCATTGCAACTAACGGTGCTATTTACATAGGATTCTTAGAGAAAATCGGCGGGCCCAAGTCCTGTCATCAATTTCAAGAATTATTCTGTAACGTAGGAAGGCGCTTAATATTTACTTTAGGCATGGTACGGTATTAATGATTGCAGGACATGTGGTAAAGATATCGAATCTATGGATGCTCAGTTTTCGTAAGCTCGAGGTTCCAAAGTTTTGGGAAGGAAATTTTACCAGTCATAACACATCGCAGTAGCGTTGACTGGAAAAATATAAGGAAGAACGGGCACAATTTCTATCAACAATTTCAAAAATTGTCCTGTAACTAAGGAAGCTGATTAACATTTCCTCCCGGCATGGTACTGTAATAATAATTGTAGAGCATGTGGTGAAGACATCGAATCGATGGAAGAGTCTTAAGTCATTGCTTAGCTTTCGTAAGCTCTACATTCCCAAATTTGTTGCGATTAAACTATAACACATCGCAAAAGCTTGGACTTGAAGAATATAAAGAAGTTTGCACAAAACACCGGCTTCCCATAGAAAGTATGGTTGATACCCCTTTTGCCTGTAAGCCCACTTGATGGCTTAGGTGTTTGCCGATTGGCATGAGACGCTTGGTTGTTTTTCTCCTCTTCAACCTACTTACCCACCAAGCAAGATGTAATTTGCTTTGGATCCTATTGAACTAGATTGTAGTCAAGTTTGGTCTTAACCAGTACTCCACTGAGAGTGTCGTTCCATCCAGGGGATATCAACTTTTTAGAATACATTTTAGGTATGTAGGTGTGTTCCGAATAATAATACTGATTTGCTGCAGAGGACAAAGGTATCCGGCCGTCCTATTAGCGTGGGAATCTGAGACAGGAGGCCACAACTGTCCGTCATTGACCTTATTTCATTTCGATTAAATCGATAGTACTATATGGAACAATGAAGTCCAGTTCATCACGGCAACCAGTTAAGTCCAACTTAGTTGAAAACACTGCGTTGTTAAAGCACTTCCCTACCAAACACGTTTTCATTGAATACAATTATATGCGCTCTCATCTATCTGTTGCTTTATCTAGGCAAACACAGAAATTTTCTAAATCATAGCTTGAAAGAAACTTGGCAGTATGCCTATGGGAACAAAGAATCAAGATTGTAAAGACTTTTGGCTAGATAAAGACTTTCATTAGGTCAATTTCGATCAATACATAGCTGCAACCAAAGTCCAGTTCCTGGCATTAGAGAATATAATTTATAACTTTTGGGCGAAAAAAATTATGATTTTGATGATCTGAATTCCAACACAAGATCAATCGATCCTAGTAGAGTCATGAGACCAAAAAGCTTCGGAGTTCCGGTGGTGATATGGATTACATATTCAAACCACTCCCTATAGTACAGCTGTTAACAAGCACTGGTCGCGATTAGACAAAAAACGATGACAATATCAGGAGCTATAACAAACTATTGATTTGAAGAACTGAGCCACTACTATAGAAAGGAAATCTGCGACACTCTGAATACTTTCGCAGTATTATTGTTATGGAGATCATCATTGCGTTATAGCTGTTGAAACATGCATGTTGAAAGCATGTTGAAAACAAAATTCGTTGATGTTTCTTAAAGAAAAAACAAACTTCTGCGGCCAGTTACAAATATGACTAATCAATAAAAATGTGATGCAAACGATGGCTATTTGGTCATTGTTATACGAGCTGTAGTTTATAGAATAATAAACAAGGATTATTGCATAAAATTATGCACGTAGTCGAACACATAAGGCCAAAAAGTTGAAAAAGATGAATAATCGACATTTCGACGCTACGGCAATACGGTTGATGGTTTTGACTTGAGAAAACTTAAATTTTTGCAACAAAGTTTGGTAACTACACAAATTGGTCGATCACATACATACATAATTGCTCATTACAACGCTTTAGTTAGAATTACAACCTATCTTCTCACGTCACTTATGTTGTGTATTTTAAATTTATCTAGGAGTGGCGGGACTTCGAACTACAAATTTTTGACAAATGTTTCATAATAATTTTATTGATTCTCATATTTTTTGTGAGAAATTCTGAAAAGCATACTTTGTGGATAAAAAGTGCTATCCAATGACAGGTTTCATCGGTGCTGTCTGCAGGAACGCTTTTTTTGATAATTATTTTAGATAAAGTCTAGCTGTTGTTCGTCGAAATAACAAAGGATTCATGTTGTTTCCTTTACGGAATACATACATTCATTGGTCATTGCAACGCTTCAGTCAGTATCACGACCACACCACTTATTTTACACCTGAGTGGGGGGACTTACAGATTAAAGTCGACTCCGTACGGCAGTTTTTTTTTTTTTTTTTTGAGAAACTTTTTCATAGCAATTTTATTTACACTCACAATTTTTGCGCGAAGATTGATAAGGAAGTCCCCGAAGAAATATTTTTTCATATCTTTGGACCAACTTACAATATGTTGTTTTTTTTTTTTTATTTTTTTTGGAAAGGAGAGGTATAGACTTTTAGACGATGTACATATTGAGATCATATCATGTATCATGTACTAAGGCGACATTGATTTGCAAGATCACTAGGCCGATTATGTGCACCTATAAATCAACGAAGTACTCTATGAATTGCGCGATTTCTATATTTTTTCAAAGTAAATTTCCACAATTCGAAAATATTGCTCTGGCATTAAACAATCTATGATATTATTGAACACATACATATGTCAATACAGTTTGGCATTCTCGGCTGTCGAACAATAGTTTCTTCGGCAATTTTACCTTAGCAAAAACTCTGAGGATAAATAAAATTGCCATCAAAAATTTCTCGAAAATCTGTAGTTCGGAATCGACTTAAAACTGTAGGTCACACCACTCATGAATAAAATTAACGCATACAACATAAGTGGTTTGAGAAACTAGGTGGTAATACTGACTAAAGGGTTGTGATGACCAATTATGTATTATGTATGTATAGATTTTGAACTTACGACATGGCAAAAAGTTTCATTACATATTCTAAAGTACCACGTAACGTTTAGCTCACTACATTTTTAATAATTTAAGAGTTATATCATATGGAACTAATTCAGTAAATCAGTTGAATTTAATTGAAATTTATGTAACACTCTACACATTAAATTACTTGACAAAAAAATACGTTTTAATGACATATAAAGAGTGAAATAAGAGAAATAAAATGCATATGCATTAATTTCATTAAAATTTCATGTTACTATGGGAATATTGTCACTGAAATTCTATGTCACATTGGCATCACCATCATTACTGTAATTGCTATCATGTGCATTGCAACACAACATTCATCTTCATATGCATAAAAAAGTTGTTTTTGTATATTTTTTTCTCTCTTTTGCTTTTCCTCTTTCTGTCATTTTTAAGGTGAAATTTGACAAAAAACTAAATGTCAAAAAAAAAATACAAGAAAAAACAAGAAAAAAACAGAAATAAAAATGAAAAAGAAATTAAAAAAAAAACTGAGTGTAGAATAGAAAAAAGTGTTCAAATTTTTATCCTTCATGCTCAAGAGATGTGATGTTAATGTACAGAAATTTGTTCATCATATTCATATAAAGAGAGCGTATTTTAGCGTAAAAGTGAGAGTAAGTGAAATGAATGAGTGTGTGATATTTCATTTGTAATTGTATGCACGAAATGATTTCTGAGTGTTTCTCTCCTTTTCATTTCAAACATTTTTTCATTTTCTTTTTTCTGTTTTTTTTTTTGGCAAAAGGTTTAAGAGGAAACAACATTGCATGTTACATTGCAAGGTGTTGAGAATTTACTCTACTGTCAGCTTTGTACGTGTCAACATTTCGTAACGTTTTTAACAATCTTAAGCCGTAATGGTATTAAAGCTTTCTCCGAAATCGTTTGAAAATATGGTTCCTGTTCCTTTATTGACACTGCTTTTTAGAATTCATCAACATATTCCTTGAAAATATTTACTTTTATCTGGAAAATATCGTTTTTTCTTCCAAATTGTACAGCAAAAGATAAAATTGATAACAAAACGATTTTTTTCCATTCTTTTCATCCTATTTTGTTCTGTTGTATTTCAATTGTATTCAAAACTTCTTTTATTCTGTTTTAATTCATTCCCTTACTGTCGAATAGTTACATCAAGCATGCATGCATGCATATGTAATTCACTTTACTCGTCATTATAAAAAGCGACGAATTTTAATGTCATTAATGTTTCGTGTACTTTTTTGCCGCTTCTATCATTTTTAATGGCAAAAGGAAAAAAAGAGCGTTATTTGCTACAGAAGTAGCACAGCAAAAAACCTTGAATTTCGTGGCGTTTTAAGCAGAAGACAAGGAAAGTAATTTAATTACATGCTTTTGATGAAATTAAAATAAAAAAATAAGAAAAATTAAAATAAAAATTAAATGAAAATATATGACAGTTATCATACGATATAATAACCTGGATTTTGCAAATGTAGCCTTGTCAAGTGGTCCCGCTAACTTAAAATTTTAAATATTTTAAATTATACTTCAAGAAAAGAAGACGAACAAGTTAAATAAGTACAGTCTGTTAAATAACATTGGCAGGTAGTTTTTCAATTAATTACAGTGAAAATCAAAATATGTACACAACAAAGTTGAGCATAACTTTAGATTGTTGTTGCCGTTGTCTAGTAGGTAGTGTGCTGGCTTATTAGAAGTGAGGCCATGGTTCAAACTCCAGCTCAGACATCTCCAACAAAATGAAATATGAAAAAATATTTCTTCGGCTAAGCAGAATTCTGGCAAAAACTCTGAGAGTAAATAACGATAGCCATGAAAAAATTTTAAAAACTTGTGGTTCGGAATCGACTTTAACCTCTTCAGGGACAATTTTTTTTATGGTGACAAACCAATGAATTTTGCTTTTTTTTTAAATTAATTAATTTTATTTTAATACAAATTCAGAAAGCAAAAAAAAAAAAGGAAAATAAAATAAATTCACATAATGGAATCCACATTTGTGGCCACTGAGCGTTAATGGTAAATATATGTGTAAAATGATTTCATACATTCCGGGAATATCGGTTCTTCACATTTCTCACAAATGTAGCGAGTTCGTCATACACAATTTTTGTCGTGACATCTATACTTTCCAGTCTAATTCCAGGATTAACTTTAGTCCTGCTTTTGGATTAATTTGATTTGAATATTAATATTTATTATATTAAATATATCTGATGTTATTTTTTTCAAATATTAACGATTTTTTGATATAATCCAATAAAACAGATTGCCGAAGAATTACTTCACGTTTTTTTTTATGTATTTAAATGTAGATCGGAAATAATATCATCAGTGCAGACAAACGGTAAAATTTTTACTACTCTTGTAGGATGCTTCGGCAGTTAATAAGTTATTATCAAATTTTTGTTTTTTATTATTATTATAATTATAATTATAAAGAATTAAACGTCCACATATGTGGCCAAGAGCGTGAAGATGTTAAACTCTAGGTCTCGCCACTCATAAGTGGTGTGAAAAGCTATCTAGGTCATAATCCTGACTGAAGCGTGCAATGACCAATTATTTTATATTTTATTTTAATTTATTTTGTTATTTTATAACCTTAGATTGCCCTGAAGTGGTGGTTCACCTTCATAAGACTCTCGGAATGGTTAAGAGATACCAACCAGGAGCTATAATTACATAGCGGAATAGGTAATGTTGGTGTTACAACGGGACCTTACAGAACCCAGATAAGCTGTGCCCGGGGCGACGGCTCCCAGATTAGCCTAACCTATTAACCTAACCTTTATGCTTCCTAAAGAGAGAATTTCATTGAATAGCTTTACGATACATACCAAAGTAATATCGTTAACAGCCGTCTACGATTAAAAACTGATACTGACATTAAAACTATATTTGTGTTCGTATTTCTTGCTTTAGTTAGAATTATTTTTTTGTTTTTGTAATTTCATATCTCTTTACCCTTAGAACATGTATTTAGTGGCAGTTAGTGAATCCTCATTACCAATTAAGCTATTGTGTGAGAATGTTGACTTAAATAAAAATCTATTTCTTAGCCATCTTATAGCAGTCTCTTATCACGGGTTCTTCTTAGATTGTAAATCAAATGCCAGAGAACAGCAAAAATATTACAAAATACTCGTGTCGTGATATATTTTTTGCTTGCAATAACATTTTTATGTGTATCAGAAGAGAAACTTAAAATGCATTGTACATTGCATTTTACATATGTATGTACGTGTATGCATTATATACGTATGGATGTATGTACATATGAAATATTCTTCTCATTTCAGCATTAACATTTGGTTTATATGGTAACGATAATGATTATAAAAAATACGTGTTAAAAGAGGTCATATGAGGGTCACACCATGCAGGAAAAAAATAAAGATTTATAAAATGAAACTTCTTGGTAAGGAATACGAGTTGCAAATATCGCATTATTGTAATGGTAATAGCATGTACATGCTTAACGTTTACTCTATTAAACATCAAACAGTAAGAAAGTGAAGAATATATCGGGTGGGCCATTTATCGGTTTAAATTTGAACCATCGGTTATTTCAAATGTGGCAATACTTAGGTCATTCTATTCTGTTACAAAATTCTGAATATTATCGACACTGAAAGTAATGAATCGATTACGCTTGACCAACGATGGGATTTATTGGAAATTTATTTCCAAAACAAAGACAATTGGTCATTGGAAAAATCATACACAATTTGGGGGTTCGTACTGGATCAAAGTGTGTGTGAGAATCAACTCGTCATCGTTCTCAAGAATTGTACATTTAAGTCACCAGTTTACGTTGAATTTTGCGAAAAGATTTCGGTTTGGCAACTTACAAAATTTAATTGGTTCAAGAGTTGAAGTCGAATGAACATCCGCTTCGATGTCGCTATGCTGGATAGGCCAACGAGAAACTGCACGATTATGTCGATTTTGCAAAAAAAAAAAAAAAAAAAAAACAACTTTGTGGATACGTTAATAAGCAAAACTTTCCTGCTTGAGGCTCAGAAAACCCACACGATTCATTGCGTCAAACGTTTGATGGCCGTTTAATTAGCCGAAATGGTGATGTCAATTGGCCGCCAAGAAGCTGCAATTTAACACCGTAGGGCTACTTTCTGTGGGGCGCCGTTAAAGAAAAGTGTTATGTCGACAAATCAGAGGCAATTGAGCATTTAAAGGCCAACATTTGCATTTACACTTGAAAATGTGCATGAAAATTGGTTCGATCGAATGAGGTACTGTGAAGTCAGCCGTAACAGCCATTTAAATGAAATAATATTCCATTTCGAAATGGAGCAATTTTACTTCATAGAAAAAAAGTAAATATGACAAAATTGCAAACCGTATTTCTTTTATTGCATTTATAAATTTAAATTTTTAAATGGCCCACCCTGTATTATTCACACCAGCGTATGAATCTAATGTAAAGACAGTGAAATATTTTATTTGATCAAGCCCAACTGTGTGGTGCTGTAGATAATAGTGGGATAATATAGATAGACTGATCATTACAATCCTTTACTTAGGATTAAGACCTAACCACCTAGATTGTGTGTGTTAATTTTATCTATGAGAGGCGGTACTTACAGATGAAAGTAGACTCCGAACAACAGATTTTTGAAAAACTTTTCATTGCAATTTTATTTGCTCTCAGAATTTTTGCCAGAAGACTGCTGAGAGGAAGCCACCGAAAGTAATATTCTTCATATTTCTTTTTGGTCGAGATGTCTGACCCAGGTATTGAGCCATGGGTTCTCATTCTTGCACTACAGAAGAGCTATTTTATCCTAATGCAAGTGTAACAATTTCAATGTGAAATAGCTACGAAACTTGGAAATACCGTGCAGCTCTCTTCATACCTACCTCTTAAGTGCTTGATATATAATGGTACAAATGACTAAAGTTGTTCTCTAGTCTTTATCTAATGGATCGCATAATTCATTCTTAAGAAATACATTCTTCTTATCGAATAATATTTCTGCTGACATTTATCAAGGAAGTATTTTAGATCCTCTACTATATTTAATTAACATTTAATACTGATAAGCATACACTTCAATTGTAAGGCGTTATATGGCCTTTGTCAGTTGCACTTACGATCCTGTCAATACATTATTCCAACTGCAGATATATTTCAGCGAACTGAACAAATTTCTCCTAAAGTGAGAGGTTACAGTCAAAGCGATCAAAAATTGGTCAGAAATGGGCAAATGTCACACAAACAGAAAATATTCAGGCAAGCGCACCCTCAAAAAGATAACAAAAACCACTGACTTGGTCGCAACATTTATATCCAAAATTACTTCCACGATAAATAAGGTGCTGTACAGTATTAGAATATTATCAATGACGGAGTAGGGTATACTATTTATAAATACATCCTTAAATAGTCCCCTACTGTACGGGTATAAAAGAATAATAAATCTATAGAAAGTACATATACACAAACGCATATTCGTTATAATACTTTGTACAATTTCTTTTCAGAGTAATATAAACTAATGTTTGTGAGTAAAATAATATGAGTATGCGTGTGTGTGTGTGTGTGTGTGAATGAAGTATAAAGATAATACGCGTTTATGAGAAATTGTCATAAGAAGCAGAGAAAACTTCTTATGCATGAGTGTTTGAAAACATCTATGTAAGGATGTATGTGGTTAGTATTTTTGCTTGTTAGTGCGTCTTACATAAATCCATTTTTAACTATTATACCAGAGAGACCTAGTGTGCATCATATTAATTGAGATAAATCGAGGTTAATTAGATTAATTAGACAATATAATTGCGTGGGATTTTACAATAACTTTCTTAAATAAATAAACAACACCGTATACCACATACAATGCTTATGGGCATAACGGCCAGATAAATAAAGCATCAAATCGTCAAATATTAAAAAAAAAATCGTCAAAATCGTCAAAGACGTTCATAGAAATCGTAAAAATAACGTCACAAAATTAGCATTCAAATTTAGTGTGATGTTTGCTAGAACCAACACATTTTTCAGTGCCTTAGCTTCTTAAGAGAGTACAAGAAATACTTCACTTCATCTGATCTTCTTAATATTTACACCACTTATATCCGAAAGAGAATGGAATACAACTCTCATGTATAGGCCACCAATAATGGCCTTCAAATGCTCAATTTTATGGCGCCCCACAGAAAATAGTCCAACTTTGTCAAATCACCGCTTCTTGCCAACCGATTGACATCAACATTTTGGCATATTAAACGGCCACCAACCGTTTGACGCAACAAATCGATTGACGAAAGAGATGTGCGGCAAGTTACACCACCCTGTAGAAACCAAACATCGTTCACAGCAATACCATGAAGAGCGGGTATAAACAAGTCTGTTATGATGGTGCGATAGGTGTGTCCATTGACTGTAATGGTTGAGCCGTCCTCATTTTCAAAGAAATATGAGTTAATGATGTCTGCGCTCCACAAGCCACAACAAACAGTCACTCGTAATGGGTGAATTGGCTTCTGTAAGTCCACGTGAGGGTTTTCTGAGCCACTAATACAGCAATTTTGCTTATAAACGTACCCACCAGGATGAAAATAAGCTTCATCCGAAAAAATTTTCTTTTTTTTTTTGGCAAAATCGACATTATCGTGCAGTTTCTAGTTGGGCTATCTAACGAAGCGAAAACGAAGCAGATGGTCATGTGGCTTCAACTCTTGAACCAATTAAACTTTGTAAGGCGTCAAACCGAAATCTTTTCGCAAAATTCAACGTAAATTGGTGCGTGAAACGTTCAATTCTTGAGAACGATGTTGAGTTGATGTTGAGCTACAGCTCGTGGAATTTCCGACGAAATTTTGTACGATATTTTCGTGGATTTTCCGACCAAATTTTATACGACATTTTCCCAATTGCCAATAAATCCCAACGTTGCTCAAGTGTAAATCGATTCATTACGTTCAGCGGAGATAATATACTGAATTTTGTGACTGAATGCTCTATTGATACAGATAATGTTGCACAAGATTACACATCATCAAGTTAATATACCAAGATCTTAATGAATTTCAATGTAGTTCGATATGACTAAATCTTAAATAAATTTCAAAATGATGAACCAGTTGTGCTCTTCGAATGTTCCATTATGTAATTACTTAGAAGGCACAAAAAAAATTTTTTGTTTTGAAATTTGTTGTGTAAAAATAATAGTAAAAAAATAGTAAAAATATCCCCGATATAGTTTCGTATATACTTCATGAACATTTGTTAAGGGTACTTGATGAAATTACCTCCTTTTATAATCCACACATTTGTAATATAAACATGCTGTACCACGTTATTTCATTATTGCTACGTGAAGATTCATTTAATTTCACAAAAGACTCTTTTTTTTTTATTTTTTTTTTGCAACAAATCTGTTGCCAGTGAAACAGATAAATTCTAAACGTGCTGCTTCTATATTATTTTGATAAATTTGAATAAGTGGCATTGTTAAGGTCAAATCCACCAACGAAATGTCAGTTGGAAAACACATGTGCTTGTGGAGTTATTCAAATATTTAATGTATGTGTGGCATCATATGAGAGAAATTTTGCGTCTCCAACAAAAATTTACGCCACATGTGACTCTACAGTTTGCTCGTTTGTATAACGTAAGAGTCTATTTGTGTTTGTAATTTAAATAGAAAATACGAATTTATGCCCGTTGTGTGTATCGTGCCAAAGTTTGTTGTTCTTTTTTTTTTCAAAATTTGTGCAAAAAGTTTTTAATACTTTTAGAATATAAGGTCATTTCGCTTAAAGACTGTTTCAATGTATTTCGAAAATAAACGGAGTTTCTGTGGTGCTCCTTCTATACCCTTACATAACAGAGACAACGGAAAGTTGTTTTACAACGGTACTGGAGGGTATGTTAGTATTTAATTCGTTTTATAAGTTGGGGAAGACCTGGGCTATGGACTCTATAGATAAACTCTAACTCTAGTTTAACTCTAGGATTCATGCGGGTACTTCGTGGCGTAATAAATTGCCGACTTTTTTATTTTCAAAATCTGATCTACTTTCCCAGGTCAGACATCAAAACGAAATATGAAAAAAATATTTCTTCGGCAACTTCCGCTCAGCAGATTTCTGGAAAAAACTCTGAGAGTAAATAAAATTGCCATGAAATGTTTCTTAAAAATCTGTTGTTCGGAGTCGACTTTAAACTGTAGGTCCCGCCACTCGTGTATAAAATATAACGCACGCGACATAAGTGGTGTGAGAAGCTAGGTCGTAATCCTGACTATATGTATGATCTACTTTCCTACTGATTCTTCTTCTTCTCTCTCACCCTTAATTACTTACTTAATTAGCCACAACAAATCTTCAGTGAATAATACGTCCTGGCATCTCACATCATCCATGTTGTGTGTGTTAATTTTATACATGAGTGACGGGATCTGCAGTTTAAAGTCGAATGCGAATGACTGATTTGAGAAGCTTTTCATGGCAATTATTTTGTCTCATAGATTTTGTACATTTTTTATATCAGAGCGGAGGATTTAGCTCTCGAAGTTGCTGTAGTCTAATACGCAGTATGTTGATTTATTAGACGCGAACCCAGTTTCATTGACTAGTCTCTACAATCAGCATCGCATTAAATCATAGCTCCAATACAATTGTAACTCGGTGAGAGAGAGAGAAATATCTGTTAACAGTACCGGCCAATAAACTGCCGTTCAGGGCTTTAAAATTGCGTCAAGCATGACGTAATGAGTAATAGATTAGTTGGCAGGAAAATCTTGCGGGTGAAACCTAGGAATAATAAATTGTATAGATATCAGACTGAAAGCGCCGTTGTCTAGTAGGTAGTGTGATTCAACCCTGTCTCATGCATCACGAGCAAAGCGAGGAAGTCTTTCGACGACTTCCTCTCAACAGTCTTCTGTTAAAAACTTTGAGAGTAAATAAAATTGTCATGATTAGTTGTAAAAAATCTGTCGTTTGGACTCGTATTTAATTTTGGGTACCCCCACTCATGAATAAACTTAATACACACAACATGTTTGGTGTGAGAAGCTAGGTCGTAATCCTGACTAAAGGGTTGTAATGAACAATCAAGTAAGTAAGCTCTCTTAAGCACACTATCTACTAGACTACCTGATTTTACTGTGTTCGGAAACCCAACAGAGACAAATACGATCTAAAGCAAAGGCCCTTATGGATTCTTTTTAATCACGAACCAACCTTGACGTTTATAAGACCGATTCTTACGGCAGTTTCACCATCACAGAAGTTTACATGTGAGACAATGCCTTATAATCAAAGCAAATACCTTTGCGTAAGCACGGCCAATCTTACAGACTAGCATTACATACCATACCACTGGCTTTCAGTGCATTAAAAACCAAGATGAGAAAGTGGGCAGAAACGTCACTTGATACAGTAGAAAGCATCACAAAAGTACCTTCAGGCGATCATAATGAAGAGAAAACTACTTACGATACACTCCTTTTTGCATGTACACCTGAACCATATTGGGCTGACGGAAAATAACGAATGCTTGGCTGGCGGTCATCGAAACAATGGAGCACTTTTTGTGTGATTGCCTACCCTTCGTAAGATCAAGATGCCAGTATCTTGGGGATGACGCTATACCAGACATAACTCATCTCAGAGGAATGGTCTGCAAGGATGTTAAGGAAGTTTTTACAAAGTACAGATTTCATATAGAGAGAAAGGTGGTATTCCTAATGGTGAGCGCACAATAAAACTACATGAAGGCTTAGGTGTATGTCAATTGGCATGGGATCCTTTGTTGTTCTCCTCTCCTTCAAGGTACAGAAAATCTTGGTTCCAGTGCGTAAATTAAGTTGCTACACATCGGTAAAGGTATGTATACCATTTCCTTTATTATTATCCAGAATAAAATAAAAATATCGATCATTTCTCGTTTAAAACTTTTTTGCTGACTTCACTTGTCAGTTGATTGTTGTAATTTGGATTTATTGTTCAAATGATCACCATAATATAGGGTTTTTTTCTATCTTTGTCGCCAATAAGAGTTCACAGCTTTACTCAGATATTCTCTACTTGAAATCCTTTTCAGAATTATTAACTTTTCATGTTGAAAAACCACCCATATGTGTGTACAGTATTTTGGGTAACTTTCAGGTGCTCTTTTTGTTGTATAAAAACGAAATCGCATATTTAATGCCACATATGTAGCTACCTACCACACAAATAAATGAGCATAACAATTGTGCTTTAAATATAAATTAACTCAACAAAGCAAACTACAATTTATTTGAGAAACATGCATTCAATTACGAACAAGAGGGACAAAACAAAAAAGGATTCACCAGTAGGTCTGTATGGACCTCTTAGCACTTTACATGGGTAATATCATGCTGTAGGCATACATATGTATGTATGCGAGCGTGTGTATTGTGTTTTGAAAGAGAGTTTCTTATATTGCTACAACATTTGCATGTATTTGCTTTTGTTTTACAACAAAAAAATGAGTGGCAATATTTGGAAACGTGTTGTGCTTTTTACTGTTTTTCCTTGTAAGTCGTGCATAAATGACTATTTCGTTTCAGTCTCTGTACATGATTTTCTAAGCATTTAAGAATAAATATATTCATATAGCATTTCTTTTTGTATAGTACATACAGCCATACATACAGTGAGCGTCAAAACAATATGTACACTATGGATAAAATTCTAACAATCAGCAAACTCAATTTTTACCACTTAAGGAGAGTACAAAATCCATAAATAGCATGCTACACAAAAACCCAAAAGCAAGTTTTCTTTTTATTTTAATTTTATTGTCTACGAAAAATTTTTGTTCACATAATTGCGTTTTAAGCATATTTGTTGTAAAAAAAACAAAACAAAAAATGGAATTAAAATAATAAAAGACTTCTGTAACAAGCAAAAGAAATTTGATTGTGATTTCACGTACCAATGAGTTGCTTGAAAACGAGCCTAATTACCAGGAATAATAAAATTCAAATTTTTTTTTTTTTAATTACAAACAAATTTTTCTAAAGCATTTACTTTGACAACCTAAGTGTTCTTAACGGTATGGGTATGGGTGCCTTGGTAGTCTAGTGGGTAGTGTGCTGAACCATTAGCACAATGGTCGTGGGTTTGATTTCAAATAGAGACTCGGGTCAGTTACACTACACCGAGCATAAGGTCTAAGCTACTTAGAAATTTTTGAGAAACTTTGATTTACTCTCCGAGTACACAACACTTCTGAAAGGAAGTTGACGTATAAATATTTCAGAGATTGAACCACGTTACGCCATTTTATATGGCAAGACTGAAAGTATAAAATATATTGCAGGAAGGGATATTACGTCATATCTCAGCGTTTGATATTTAAACGCAAAATTAATGAAGAATTTTATAAAGAAAAAGGTATTGAATTGAGGTATTGCCTATGCATAGCCCTGCATAGGCGTGCATATGCCTGCCGTACATGGATAATAGAAATTTCTTATTAAAAAAAAAATTAATTTTGAATTCGCTTACCTCCAAATCTTTTCCATTAACTTTTCCACCACTAGGTACTATACTGCTAGCCATGCTGCCACCACTCAAAGATAATTTACGATGTCGTTCGCGCTCCAGACGTAACAATATCTGGGCATTCTGTTCGCACGTGTACGTATGGCCCTTGTGGCGGCGCTCCAAACTGTATTCGTACAGTGGTTTTGAGGGATCTGGATTTAATTCTGTTTCGTTGCCAGCATCACAACTACACAATGACTGATTACTGCGACCCTTGGCACGACGTAAAGAACCGCGATTTTGTGGTGCAGCAGCTGCAGCAGGTTGTTCACTGATGTGATTCGAAAAGGTGACCACATTATTTTGCACACGTTGCCCGGGTGGTAAGTGTGTCTGTTGCAGTATTTGTTGTTGTTGTTGTTGCTGTGTTAGACTTGACGAAGAGCTGTTAGAGTTATTGGCAGCAGTATTAGAGTGAGTTGAGCTATTGATGAGATTGTTGCTACTTAAGATGGTGGTCATGGCAGAACAGCTGCCCGATCTCAAGACTTGCATAGCGGTATCGGAATAATGTGAAGATGAGTCATAATTATCAAAGCTAAGATCATGGCCGGGAGTACCGCTGAGACGGGCTCCATATGCGGCTGAAGGCATTATAGGCGGGTAAGAAGGAGCTATGGCGGCAGCCGAGGTAGGACTAAAGGAACGCAAACGTTCACAGGCTCTGAGGCTGCTGCGTAACACAGGTGTTTGGGAAGCACTAAGACTATTTTTTCGTTTCGATGGCGATACATAGTAAATCTCACGCTCATCGAATTGTATTTCGGCCGTGGATGAGTTGATGTTGCCATTTTCATGGCCATACAAAGAGTTGCGACCGATGGTGTTTGTAGTGGCAGTTGTGCTGGTAGTACTACCACCACTAATACTGCTCATGTTGGGATGATCGACTAGGTTTTGGAGCAATGGTTTGCGTAAGCCAGCATTTGCGGTTGCTTTGTTAACACTTAAGCCGGAGGCTGAGGAGTGTTTTTGGAGTTCTGGCGTTGAACTGCAGCTGGAGCGATAATTACTGTCATGGGAGTTTTGCTTCTGTTGAAATCGAGACTTATCGACCGAGTGTCTTAAGTCGGTCATAATGATTTGCTTATTGCCACGAAATGAGTTTTCTTATATAAATTTAGTTACACTTTAACTTACGGAGCGTTTTCAGTTGAGCATATTAAATAACTTGTGTTAGCGCAGGTTATCGTCATTTAGTTTGGCTGGCTTGTATTATGCTTCCTACTTTTTTATGCCTTTTAATGTTTAAAATTCTTGGCTTTTTAGTTTTTTTTTTTTTGGTATGGTATTGGCCTTATAAAATATTCATGGGACAGCTGTCTGTTGCTTTATAACAGCACGTGGCCCATTATACTGAACACACCAGTTCATACCCCAATTTCAGTTTTATTTGCATTCTGTATGCTTTTAAATATTCCACTTCCGTTTTACAATATTAAAATGGTGATGATAACGATGATGAAGCTGATAATGATTATGATGATGACGTCGTGTCGATGGTGATGGCTTTGGCTTTGTCTTTGGCGCGAAGAGACTACAGTTTGGCTTTGTTGAAGGCAATAAACCTTTTACTATTCATGCTACAAACTAAACGTTTACAAAGTGTGACCGGGCGAGGAGAATTGGTATTTGATACTTGTATTGTTTCTGTGTTTTTAAAACCTGAAACGTTTTCGCCTGCATCGACTGGCTAATGCTTCCATTCACCATTCACCAGTTGTTGTTGTATTTTAAGTTGCCGGATAAAATCCTTTTTCTTCGTTTTTCTTTGAAATCTTTGAAAACTTTACTTTACCACTTGCTGGGCTATTACGATTCTGTAGTTCTGTAGAATGCCATGTTCTCTGTTATATTCTAAACCATTTGCTGGTTGCAAAGAAGTTAATGCTGTTGGTTGGTGTTGCAGTTGTAATTTTTGTCTCTTTCAGAGAGTGCTATTCTAGAGAATTTAAAATCCGCTTAGTTTCTCATAAAAGCCAACCGGGTTTTGTGTTTATCATCGTTTGGCCAACGTTTAAAATATCCTTTTTGCACTTTACCTTTTTCTTCTCTCTCTCCCTATATCTTTGCTTCTCTTTCACTCTTGTCTACTTAACGGATTCGTTAAGATTACATTTCTGTTGCATATAATTTTCGTGCACCTTTTTTTGTTGTTGTTTTTGCTTGTGGTTTTAATAATATGGTAATGCAACATTCAGCTGCTTTCTCTCAAAAACAAAAAAATAAAAGAGGACCAAAGTGTTGGTTGGCTTTTTAATCAAATTTCGCTCTTTAATAATGACATTTGAAGTGGCTTTGGTGCTAACGATATCGCTGTTTTATGGCAAAGTTGTTGGCTGCAATAGAAATAAAGGATTTCAATATTAATTTTGCTTTTCATTTTACATTTTTGACAGGATTAAATAAAGGATCAAATTTAAATCAAATTTTAAATCATGAGAAAATAATTTATTTTATACCGAAACGTACGTTGTAATCTCATAAAAAACAGTGGTAGTCAGTTCAGTGCATTGTTCTACCAAAATGTGTGGAAAGAGAAACCAGGCTGTAGTAAAAATTTATATACGTCTATGCGTCTCCATAGATCCTGTTACGGCGAACTTTTTACACACGATTATTAAAGCACTAATGCTACACGAAATAAACGGTACCAGTTTTACCGATATAAACAGATACAGTGAGCGTCAGAAGATACGCGAAATAAACGGTGCCAGGTCTACCGATATGAACAGATACAGTGAGCGTCAAAAGAAACACGAAATAAACGGTTCCAGGTTTACCGATAAAAACAGATACAGTGAGCGTCAAAAGAAACTGTGCATTAATAAATTACCGTTATTTTTATTTTAAAAATTGTTTCATTGCCACTTTTTAAAATTGAAACAAAAAGAAAAAATTGCAAAAAATTTCAAAATATGTATTGTAAAATTTTTTCGGGCACTCTCCTTAAATGGTAAAAGTTGAGTTTGTTGATTGTTAGAATTTTACCCATAGTGTACAGTTCCTTTTAACGCCCTTTCTTTACAACCCTACACCAAAATTACGACCTAGCTACTACACCACTTATGTTGTGTGTACTAATTTTAAACATGGGTCGCGGAACCTACAGTTTAAAGTCGACTTCGAACGACAGATTTTTGACAAACTTCTCATGGTAATTTTATTTAACTCTCAGAGTTTTTGCCGGAGAAATATTTTTTCATATTTCGCATTGTTGGAGATGTCTGACGTGGGGTTTGGGCCATGGCCTCAAGTCTAATAAACCAAGACTACAGTGACTTCCGTACAAAACACAAGCGTCTCCGAAGGTATCATTTATTGTGAATGAGCATTAATTTTTCTTTTTTTTTTGTATTGACGAAGACATATGTATGTATGTTTAACATAGTATAGTTCAGTATACTTCAAATTAGTTAACAGCCATCATATCTGTTCATCGTGTTAAAGAATTTAGTGAATTTAGTACCAGAAAATTATGATTTCCGGAAATCCTTAATTTGTTGTTGTCACTTAAAAAAAAATTCTGGAGACTTGCCCTGAATGCATGTCGATGCATATGGTGATCATGCTCTATCAGAAGCAACATATAGGAGATGGATATGACAGTTCAGAGATAACGATTATGATGTGAGAAATGAAAAACCTGGAAGACCACAAAAAAAAAGTTTGAAGACTCTGAATTGCAAAAAATATTGGACAAAGATTTGTCTCAGTAGCAAATGGCTGAAATGTTGAATGTTTCACAACAAAAGTTCTTAAAATGCTGCTGAGTGTCTGCTGGTGTATCAAGAGCTCCTAAAACCTAGTGGAATCGCTAATATAGACCTCTACCGACAATAAATGATCAATTTGAAAGAACAGAATGGGCCACAAGACTCCGCATCCTAATTTTGCAACATGACAATGCACATGCACCGAAAGCACAACTGGTTCAAAATACGATCAACGGATTAAGTTAGGAGCTGCTCCTACCCCACCCGCGGCATTCACAATAATGACTCCTTTTGTTGACTACTATTTGTTTTCATCGATGGGACACGCATTGATTTTGCAGCACTTCGATTCCTACGAGAAAGTCGAAAATTAGTTGATTAATATCAGGAATTTTTAAAGTCCTCTTTTGGAATATAGCGTCTTTCGGGCGCGGTGGTTAAGGCCTCTTAACTAGTCATGAAGAAGCTTAAAAAGAAGAGCTCAAAAAGTAACAACTTAAGTGAATATTCGGGCAGCACTGGCAAGACGTACTTGTAGGTCGTATCTGGACAAGGTGTGTAGGTATTTGCTAAGCGTCTTTAAGTCAGATTTTCTAGTAAGATTATGCTGGAACACCTGTTCGTTGTAATGTTACTGGGAACGAAGTTCTAGATGACCTGCCAGATCACAGTCAGCTTTGGAAGTTACGGTAGAGGAGAGAGCTGTAAAACCAGTCTTCTTCTTTGGGATTATAGAGGAAAGGTTAGATTCACTTACTAATAGTGAATTGAGGTGTCAATCAGACTGTGGGATCGAAAGAGTCTATTTTTTTTTTTGTACGACTAACACTCAGGGGATGCCCCCTACTCATGCAGTGCATTGCGCTGGAACTAGGAAAATATGTAATGGGAAGAATAGGGAGGTTGTAGAGTTTGTGGACACTATACATATTATAAGTGACAGGAAAGATCTGTGCAGGAAGGGATTTCCACATATGAATCGTCCGGCTAAAGAATGAATTTTGTCTGTAATGCAGTGTGCGATGCATTGGACAATCGACTACAAACGGATGTGCTCCGCGAGAAAGACGAGTGTTACGCAGGAATACATGATTCTGGGGAACAAATCCCCTTATTTCGGTAGAGCAAAATCTGTTGTAGCAGCGATAGAACTGTGAAACATAAGCCACATTGCAACAATGCTCCATCTAATCAATATTATTGGTTTCTCCGTCATTAAAGAGCACCTTCACCCTCTCCTGAATTCGGTCGAGTACGCTTTAAAATAGACTTCGAGTCACCGGCCCATACTTGAGAATTGTATTTCATTCTCGGTTGGATATAAGTGGTGTAAATGGTAAGATGAAGTGAAGTGTTAAGAAACTGCGGCACTTGAATGCTTCTTTCGACACTTGAAAAATGTGCTAGTTCCAGCGAACATCACAATGAATTTTCACATTCAGAACATCAAGAGCTTCTGGCTTCCTAATATTTTCACCACCCATAAATACAGATGATGCAATATTATTAATGCATATCATGTGTCAATAAACAACACAGGGTCTTTCGCGTATTGAAACCGACCTTATTCATCCTGAAAGAATCTAGGAATCTTTAGGACAAAATCCTAGTAATGTGGCCATGGAGGATAAAATTAAATGAAACACTGTACCTTCGTACATCAGAAAGTCTATCATACATAACAAGTCAAAATATGGATTAGAAAACAGTTTGAGAAGTACCAGAAAACTCTTCCATTTTACTCTGATTTCCTGACTCGTAATATCTTGAATAACAGTAGCAACACTTCATTTCAAAATATTCTCATTTCAAGCGTTTACTACATTTTATTTTTCGAAAGTTTTCAAAATACTTTTCATATATTTTTCTTATACTCTGCCATACATTTGCATATATTGTGAGAAATCCACTTCAATTCCAATTTCATAATTTTGTTAGCATTTCCTTATACTGTCCAAAAACTATTCAAATAATTCAAATAAATAATATCTTTTTAAACCAAGCTCAGTTGCTGTATGTCAACAACTGTGTGTCTGTGTATTCTCAAAAAAAATTCTGTGAAAAAAGGGAAGATTATGGTCCCATGTTTACTTGACCTTTTCGTATGAATAAGTTTATCTCTAATAATCTTAAACTTTATTTTATGAGTAGAGAGGGGGAATAAAAATGTTGACATGTCATAACCTCATATTCATACTCTTGGAAACTAATGCTAATACAGATATAAAGACACATATTCATGCAACAGAATCAACTCGAACTCATATATGTATGTATGTACATGCACGTTACTAAGGGGGTTGTTGCACATTGAATTTATGTGGTATATTAAGAATTTCATGAAATTTATTTGAGTAATTTTAAATTAAAAAACTCATCAGAAGTTTTAAAACATTACATATTTTTCTAGAATAGCTTGACATCAGACTGATAACCAGATTTATTAATTTAAAGTCGCTAGAATTTAATGCTATATCCCCGGTAAAACACTTCGACCAGATGATACATTGTACTGCCATAAACTCCAACCCTTTTCCCCTTATGACTCCGAAAATGTTGTTCAGTGTCTATAGTAATAATAACCATTCAATTACTTGATAAACACACAATTGCGATACGAGTTGTGAGTATATCTTGTGGTGATCTACGTATTGGCCGTGAGGCGATTTGTATTCTGAACAAATATTATTTGACTCTATAATGCCCGGTCAAAAGGCAAATTACATACGTACATAATTGGTCACACCAACCATGTTGTTTGTGTTTATTTTATACAAGAGTGGCGAGGCCTGCCATTTAAAGTCGACCCCGAACGACAGATTTTTGAGAATATTTTCATTGCAATTTTATTTAAGATTTTTGCCAGAAATCTGTTGATATGCAGTCACCGTAGAAATATTTTTTCACATTTCAATTTTGTTGAAGATGTCCGACCTGCGGTTCGAATCGTGGCCTTACGTCTAACAAAGCAACACACAGCCTACAAACCTACATTTATCAATCTCAAATCTCCTCCTATTAAATATTAACACCCAGCATAAGTTTAGATTATTTTCAATACCTCTGGCTTGGAAAGAGTCTGCCCTTCTCAGTCAATCTATACTTTTGCTGAGCATACCTCTCCAAATACCTATCATCACTCTACATAAAAGTTCTGGTCGCATCAGCAATGTGAAAACTTTATCCTGGTAGTTCAGCTGATTGTTTATGCCCCCGAAGTCCCATATTACCTGGAATTCAGCAAAAGATGGCCACATTTCCTTTAATTTGCTGACTCAGCTTGCCCACACAATACCATAGTAAGCTCGAGTCAACCACATTAAAGACCGATGGAAGCCCGAATGTTAGCTAGCATTGCTGTGACGTAGATTTACGCTTGCAAGATATCCGTAAGTTTACCTATAGGCTCTGAATTTTTGCTCTGTGATCGAACCCTTTTTGGTCTTATCACTGACTTTTAATTTATTTGTGCACATCTTGTTGTATGATCTCTGCCTCAAAAACTGCTCCTTTGGCTTTGTTTCAAGGTTTTACAGTTTTGGAGATAGCTACCAGGAAACAGTTGAGGATAGAGCCGTCAGCCGTTGGATGTACCAGGTCAGAAATATTAGTTATCCTAATGGCTCTGGTCTTTTCTATTATATGCAACGGTCTTATGTCCAATGAGTTGCTAGAGTAGACATATATCTGCTTCACGGCCCAGGGTATGCCAACGCATGTTTGTCTCTATATCTGATTCAAAGCCATACAAAATATTTTCAAAATAGTCCCACTTGCCCAGTCGGAATTTGTTTAACCATAGTGGAATCCATACTTACTTACTTAATTGACCATTATACTGCTTTAGCCAGCGTCACAACCTTGCTTCTTACACCATTCACGGTTTGTGTGTTAATTTTTTCCACTTACTGTTTAATGTCGACTCTAAACAATAGATTTGAGAAACTTTTCATGGGAATTTTATTTACTTTCAGAGTTTTTTGCTAGAAGATTTTATTTTTTATTTTTTTTTTTATATTTCGCTTGGTTCGAAATGTTTGAGCTAGGGTAGAACACAACTACCTTGTACGGCGACTTACTTTTGGTAATCCATCCAATCCAAAATTCCTAGGTTTCCTGCTAGCCGTCTACATATCATTACAGCGTGCTTGAATCGACTTTAAAGTCCTCAACGGCAGATTATTGGCCAGAACTGTTGCCAGATGTTTCTCCATTTAGCGAGTTTCCTTCCTCTCATAAATGGCACTTCTATGTTTATCGATTTATAATTGTTATGGAGCTTTGCTTAAATGCGATGCTGATTGTACAGGCTGGTCAATGCGACTGTCCAGTTAGCTCTGGGGCATCGCTGTATACGACAGATTTAGGACTTCGCCTTATGTTCTCTAAAGATAGTTAGCTTTATATCGGTATTCCTGTCCTATTCCAAAGTAAAACCACCCATATGTAAATGTAATGTTAGAAATAAACTTAATGTAGCATTAAAAGTCTGCATATTATGAATGAGTCGTTCGTTCCTTATTTTTTTTTTTGTAAGTCTACGAATGCATAAAAAAGAAATATGAAGGAAAATGGAGAGTTTTTCTATATTTTCCTGGTTACAGTTACATAAAGAAAATTGCAGTTACATAAATCTGCCCGAAGGAATAAATAAGTTTATGTTACTTATGACAACACCAAACATACACTCATACCACGACTTATGAAACTTAAAAAAAAACACGTTTTTTTCTGAATTTTTCTTTTTTGACTCTTAAAAAATTTATGCATTTTAAGCGTTAAAGAAAGAAAGTAAGAATGAAAGAAAAAATTTGAAGAAAGAAGTGGGTTTTTTTTGGGGGAGAATAAGAAAATATATTCTCAAACTGCTTATTTAGTTTGGCTGCTGCTATAGCAAAAATGTCAGACATTCGCAGTCGTTTTATTAATTCTGGTAAAAAAAAATACTCATGGCTTTAACAACATAAATGTTGCATTGAAATGATGGCAAAAAGAAAACAAAAAATTCTGCAGCATTTGTACACTGCAAACGCTTTTAAGCTAGTGGGCTGGGCAATAAGGAGTTACAAAGTTTTTTTTTTATTGTTCTTTTTGCAGTTAAAGAGTGAAGCCATATATCAAATCAGTTATAAAGGAAATGAAAAGGAAAACATCTACATCTACAGCTACATACACATGCACATGTACATGCACATGCATACACATTCATTTTAATATAGAAAATCTTTAGGGAAAATTATGTGTGAATTTTTCGCAGAACATTACTTTAGCAGAGCTTTTCACTAAACGACAGCGATTTTAAGTAGAAAATCCACATTCACATTCAAATGCAATCTCTTGTTTTTTCCCCATACCCAGAAAATCTTCTACAACTACATGCAATTCCATGGCAAATAGAACACGAAGGAAATAATTCTGCCAAAATAAATGAATTCAAAACGAGGCAATGGAATTTAAAGTAGAACTAGCAACAGCTAAATTGAAGTTGCAACAGTTTCGTTAGAAGGGAAACTATAACCAAACATTTAATGGATTTACAAAAACTACAACAATAACAAAAACAAAAACAAACCATAAATTTTTGTAGACATTCTTGCTTTTAAAACAACCAACAACACGCCACCATATTCCTTAGACTTCTAGTCTCAACCCAAAAAAAAAAAAGAAACAAAATTTTGAATCCATGTTGCAAACATTTGCTTCCTTGCTGCTATACTTCTGCCGCATGATTCTTTGCAGGCAAAGTAATGTACTTATAACAGTCAAAAAAGATTTAAGAAGTAAAAGTGGCTGGCTAAAGGAAAAACGACCCGCGCTTAGCAATTGTTTGCTGAGGTTGCCTGTGCAGTAATTGCCATTGTGACTACTGTGTTAGTCTGTGTCGTGTGTAATTCAAAACTTCTGTTTTTTATTTCTAAGTTTAGCAAACAGTTATGAAAAATTGTTAATAAATCAGGGATGGTTAGTTCGATTTAGAAATGTGGTATCTAAGGAACACAATAACGGGTCACGATTTCACGAAATTTCGTGCACTAATAAGATTTGGATCAGCTTAGCAAGTAAGGGCAGCAGGCAGGCAGGTCGTTGACACCACCTAAGTATGCCTCTTCTTTGGATTTATTAAGGAAAGGTTCGATTCACTCACCAATCGTGCATGCATATGCAGATCTGACTGAAGCGTTCAGCTGCGAAATTGATCTTATCCATGATTAGGAGGGGCTTGCAGCAGCCTTCAGAGTATTCGAGAGAAAAGTTCTAGACAACAATGATCTGTATGAGCTCCTCAACGACATGGGCATTGTACAGCAAATGGCGAAGACTTACAAGAGCAGAGGTGCCTGAAAGAATGTGTTAAAGCAGGCCGAAATCCATTAATCCTCTTGTTAATGTTCATTTAAGTAAGTAAGTAGTTTTTGAGAGCTCTGCCCCTTGAAGAGGCATGACATCTTAGATATATGATCAACAGATTGAGACAGATATATCTTCGATTTCTGTAAGTCATGTGAAGAGACAGATATTTGATGAAACTGGCAAATCGTTATACATAGTATACTGGGTAGAGTGTTGGCTTATTGGTCAACACCTGGCTCAGCAATATCGAACAAAACGAAATCTAAAGAAAATATTTCTTTCTACGACTTGAACTCAGCAATCTTTAACCAAGTGCTAGACTAATAGCGAAGTAAGAAAGCATACATTTTGGCCTGATTTTCTCTTGATATTGATAATAATTTATTTTTTGATTCCTTTTTGTTCCTATTTCTTATTATTTATCTTGATTTACTTGCATTTGAAATGACTTGTAATTTGATACATATGCTAGAATGACAGAGTTGCTATGTGTAATTACCTAAAAAACAACACCGTCTATAAAAATACAATGGCTTATGGCATTGGATGTATTGGTCTTAAATGGTTATTGGTCATGCGAATGGTTGTTAGAGTTGACTGACTTTCCTATGATAGCAGCATCCAACTGTTATCCTCTCTTTCGGGTCGGGAATCAGGAGCTTTCCTGTATTGATTAATTTACAACGCATTCAATGAAAATAGATTCCCTCAATAAAAAGTCTAAGGTCCAAGATGTCTAAGACACCTCTTAGAAATTAAGTCTTTATGAAATGTTTTTGAGGGAATGCCCACTTAAGAGCGTATTGCAATAAGGATATGTCAACTTTTTTCAATTCAACTCTTTTCAACAAAAGGAAACTTTCATATTTTGCAAAGATTGACGATCAAACCACACGATAAGCACGATCCTTAAAGGGATTCAACTATCCCAATACAAGAGGGTTGTTATTGATCCCAAGGCTTTAAGGAAAGATAACATAATTGTGGGAGTTAAAAGAGCGATCGTAGTTATTTACATATCTAAACGGACCGCACACCAGATTTGGGCTATTGTATCCGACATAAAATACTTGCTCCATCAAGCCATGGTGTAATCATTCTCCTTAATGGTGTTCTCGTTTGGTGAGCAAACCTGGCCGACTAAAAGAGTGATTAGGACATTCCCTTGTCCCGATCAAGAGTTCACTCTGTTCCACTCTATTTAAGATATTATTTGCTATACTCTATTGGCCTCTTATTGAAGCAGAAGATTGAGTTAAGTTTTAATGCAATTAATCCTTACCAAACATGGGCTATCGTAATGCTTCCATTCTGGGAATATGGTTTCTTATAACTTCCTAAGATTTGATTTTAGAATTCCAACTAGGGATTTCGGGTTTAAAGATAACCCTATAACCCTGGACAAAGAGGTATACATATTAGGGATACTGATAATGATGAGTTTGAAAACGAGACAATTCTTTTTTAAGTGATAGGATTTTCACTGAAAATCTCGTAATTTAATCGGATGGTAAGACAATGATGAAATTTCCAACGTCTGTCCATGAATGCTGAAGATTTCTTAGGGAAATTTCGTATCATTTAAAGGTAGCTCTTATAAAAGTTTCTAGACATAAGGATATCGTTGGAAGTTGCACTGCTGATGAACAGGCCTGAGCGTGTACCGAGATCACAATCGGCAACATGTAACAGGGCATTGTTATTCCAATTGCCTCAGTTAGACCAAGTAGGACTAGGACTGTTTTACAGATGGTTGTCGCAGTCTAGTAGGTAGTGTGTTGGCTTCTTAGATGTGAGGTCATGGTTCGAAATCCAGGTCAGACATCTTTAACAAAATAAAATATAAAAAGGATTTCTTCGGCAACTTCCTCTCAGCAGATATCTGTCAAAAACCATGAGAGTAAATAAAAGAATTGCTATGGAAAGTTTCTCAAAATATTTGTTAATCGGAGTAGACTTAAAAACTGTAGGTTCCGGCGTTTATGGATACAAATTAACATGCGCAACATAAGTGGTTAAAGAAGCTAGGTCGTAATCCTTACACAAGAAAGAAAAATTTCGTTTAAAATAGAAGCTGATAATGCTAGACTTTCCTGGACTGAAATTGGCTTGTAAGTACCGAATAACTGAGTGGCGTCAAGACGAGTATTCACACTTAAAAGATACTATTTTCAAGACATAAAGTGAGCGTCAAAAGAAACTGTACACTAAGGATCAAATTCTAACAATCACCAAACTCAACCTGTACCACTTAAGGAGAGTACCCGAAAAAATTAGACAATATTTCGTAATTTTTTGGAATTTTTTTTGCTTCAATTTTAAACACTGCCAATGAAACAATTTTAAAATAAAAATAACGGTAATTTATTAATGTATATTTCTTCTTAATGTACAGTTTCTTTTGACGCTCACTGTAAATCCACAAACTTAGTAAGCCAGAAAAGCTGACTTAACGAATCGTTTGCTTATTTTAACTAGATTTTTTAAACATTTTTTTGTTTTTGAGATATCATGTAACTCTGTTGTAGGGCTTTTTAGTTTCTTTGTAAATAGAAGCTGCTTTGAAAGAAATTTTGTGTAGAAAATGCTCAGTGCTTAGATTCTCTAATTCTATGCTAGTTTCTCTGGTTCTGAATTTTATAGCTTTAAGCGATATCATGTATGTAAAGACAATAACTCAGAATATATTTTTCTAGCCATTGTTGTGCCCACGATAACATAGCTTTTAAAGGCATCTCGAATTCGAAAAGTTATTAAAAAAAAGGTTTGAAATCTTCAACACTTTTAAATTACATCTTCAGATATAAAAATATTTTTTTTCTTTGGGAATTTTATTAACATAGTCCAACTCTGCTTGTCATTTTTCCCTTATTACTATAAGTTTGATTTAAAGTTGGCATACCGTTAAATGTTAGTGGTTCAGTTTTATATTCCGGTTCTCTCTCTCCTTTTGTTTTTTGCAAATCCTCCGCAGTGACTTTTTAACTTTGCGTTTTGTTCGCTTATTCATTGTGATTATTTTATGTGGCTCTGCGTTTGGCTTTTTGCAACTTTTTACCCGAATTTTAACAACCATTTGTTCTGCTCTATACTCCTGCTCTATTCCCAAAGTTGATAGTTGTTGGCCTCTTTTTTATTTTGTTTTCATTTTGAAATTCTGCAAAAATGAATTAAAACTGGAAAAACTTTTCTTTTTTTTATATATTTTTGGCACTCTGTTTCGACTTTTTATTTCCATTTTTTTATTTCCATGTTTTTTCGCTTTTTTTTCCATTTCTGCTAAACAACTTGACGTTTGTGACTGTTGCTGTATATTTTTCTCTACTTTTTTTTCAATTTTTGTGTGTTTGTATATGTTTTTTACGCAAACATTAAAAAAAACTATTAAAAAATGAGAAAAAGAAAAGGAAACTAAAAGTCAATTGTATTTGCATACCACGCTAATGTTAAATGTTGCTTGTATGAACGTCTGTTCTTTTTAATTTTTTTTTGCTCTGCTCTTTTGGTAAGGAATCCATTAAACTTTAACCCAGAACTGCAACTGCAATTCGTTTTTAAAATGTTGGGGAGTGATTTTAGATGATTATGAAAAATTAATTTTAAAAATATATGATGTTTGCCGAAATAAAACAAAAACAAAAAGAAATATTATTTTTGCTTAATTTTTTACGCAGAATGCTAGCAGCTGTTTGTACTATAATCATGAATGATTTTTAATAACCAAATTCAACAGTTTCTTTAAACTTTATTCAATTTTACAAAATTTGAGAGAAAATTCTTAAAGAAAACATTTTTTAAGTTATGTATTAAAGCCGTAACCGTTAATTATTAGACTCTTTCTAATGTTTGCTTAAAAAACCAGCTCGTAATACTGAAGCACAGCTTCATTTGGAGTAACATAAAACCCACGATAGCGCTCTATAATTGCAAAAGCACTGTAGGAGAGATCTGAGCTCTAAGACAAACCATCACATATTGACTCTGCGAGTCATGGTGGAACCAACTTCACTCTATGGAGTACTTGTCTGGTGGACAGTGTGCATACACCAATACGATTGGTACTAATACACAGAGTGCGCAGGTCATTACCACCCTTTAGTCAGGAGCAATCTAGCTTCTCACCACTTACGTTCTGTGGGTTAATTTTATACAAGAGTGGCAGGACCTACAATTTAAAGTCGACGCCGAACGACATATTTTTGAAAAACTTTTCATTGCAATTTAATTTAGTTTTCGAGTTTTTGCCAAAAATCTGCTGAGAGGAAGAACAGAAATATTCTTTCATATTTCGTTTTATTGGAGTTATCTGACCTATGGTTTGAACCGTGACCTCACGTCTAATAAGCCAACACAGTTCTACTACGTTACAGCGACTTCGCATAGCTTATAAGCTATTCGCAATCGTCTTCCCTTTGAAGGCAGAGCTGCAGTAAGACTCAATGCAGTCAAATCCTGGCGCAATCTGAACTACGGACATGCTGCTATTTGGGGAAGACATACATATACACATCAGGGTCGATTATATGATTCCTTATAATTTTCTAAATTCGATGTTGGTATTCTAGGCATCTCCAAGAGAAAGAGGTATGAAAAAAATATTTCTCCTGCGAATTCCACGTAGTAGATTGCTGGCAAAAAAAAACTCTGAAAGTTAAAAAATTGCCAACGAAAAATTTCCTAAAAAATCTGCCGTTTGGAGGCGACTTTAAACCGTTGGTGCTGCCACTCGTGTAAAAAATTAACGCACACAACATCAGTGGTGTAAGAAACTAGGTCATAATCCTGACTCAAGGTTTGTAATGACAAATTATGTATGTATGCATGTATAGACTACCTGACCACTGTAGTGTTGTTGAGAGAAGATTTTCTCATATTTGGTTTTTTTTTTTTGAGATGTCTGACCTGTGGTTTGAACCCAGACATCTCGTCTGATAAGTCAACACACTAGCTACTGAACTACGGCGACTTGCATTACTGAATTTCATTGTGACCGTTCAAACAGGGAAGATGTCGAATATTCAGAGGTCGGTACAACTGGAACAATTAAAAAAATTTACATTTTTTACAGAGAGTTTTCTGCAGCACAATTCACTCATTTCGAAACATTTGTCCCCATAACCAGAACTGTCAGACGACACTTGTAAAGCGAACTCAAAATAAATTTTACAGGATTTATGTATATGAGCAAATCAATTTTTCGTTGCAAGTAAAATATAAACTATTGGCAGCTGAACTGAGAAGTTTGCCCTGACAAAATTTTAAATTAAACCAAATCGAGCTGAGAGTTATTTGTTAAAAATATGTACTCTACCATGAGAAGAGAGCTGTCAAACAACGTATACAAAAATGTTGTACGGACAAATATTTTGTCCGAATAATATGAGTGAATCCAGAGGCGCCAAATAATCGAGGGATTAATATTCTAGAATGCTTCTTCGATGTCAAGGAAAGCATCATTATTTTGCCTGCAGAACATTATCCATTTGTTTGGAGTCCGATATTTCTTTTGTCTATTATCTTAATCTAGAGACAGTAATATTGCTTTCCTAGAATGAAAGGAACCATTTTGTTTTTGTAAAAATTAACAAAACTAAAAACGTTTCTCTTTGAAGTCGTTCATTACCGGGCCAACAACACTAACTAAGCAAAAAAATGAATGGAGCAAATAAATAAATGAATTAATTGCTGTCAAGTTTTCTGTTAAAATGTTGTTTATGCTGCTCTTTGTCTCTGCAGGACACTGACTCACAAATCATCCTGAGTTTAGTGGCATAATTTCAGTTGAGACAAAAATAAATACAACAAAAAGACATTCTGTAAAAGAAAAATTGCAGACGTTCACTCAAAAATTGTTGTTTTTTCTCTTTTTTTATTTTTTGATATTTTTTGTTTGTTTTTGAACAATTATGTTTTTTTGCTTGCAGCCAAGCCAAGTTTCCGTTTTTTCGAACGTTCCTGTGTGTCTCATAACACACTTATAACTTCGAATTATAATGATATTCTTCATAAAAATGATTTTTACTTCATGTTTTAGTTTATCCTTCTGCCACAGTTTGTGCAGAGTGCCATAGTTATGGTAACAACTTTACATTGTAACTGTTTTAACAGTTTTAACACAACCTCAGCAACAGAAATTTTATACTCTGCTGCTGCCGTACACAACCTCATCATAATGTTAAATGGTTCACAGACAAAAACTGTTAAAGAATGGCTAAAAATATGGGAAAAACAAATAACAAAAACAACAACAACAAAAAAGGGTTCAAGTGTTGCTTTTCTATGTCCTTTTGCCCGCACACAATTTAATTGCAAACAATTAAAAACTCTTTTTTCTCTTATTCTCTCTCCCTCTCTCTCTCTCCCTTGCTTCTCTCTATGTTTTATACATTTGTTTGTTTGTGTACGTGTTACGTATACAATCATTATCGTACATTTGTATGGGATAATGTCAGGATTTTTGTTTGTTTGTTTATAAGCATTTGTGTATGGCAAGCCATATAACACTGCACTGCACTGAGTGCATGTGTATGTGTATGTGTGTGTAAATGAGAGGTAAAAATGTTTGTTTGAAAAGTATTATAAAAATCTGTAAATGACAGGATCATTGTTAAAAAAAAAAATAAATTAAAATGGAGGGAAAAATTATGAAAAACTTTTGGAAAAATGAGTGGACATTTTTCATTAAAAACTTGTTGTTGTTTTTATTTCACATTTATTTTCTCTCACTTTATTTCAGTTAAACGAATTGTTATTTGTTGTCGTTGTTGTTGTTTTTGTTTTACTATAATAATTATTTAATTCCTTTAAGAATTAAATGAACAAATTGTGTATGAATGTATATATGAATGAGTGTTTTTAATGTGTCAGGAATTGTTTCATTTGAAAATAATTGCAAACACAAGCTGGGAAATGCATTTTCCCAGTTTGTGTGGAAACTTTGGTAAGAAAAATTTTTTTATATGATTCTAACTAGAGTCGCTTAAAGTCGATTAACTTTGAATGGAAATAGTTTTAGAAATTATTGGCAGCTTGACTGCCTTTCAAAATGTACCGGGTTATCCATTTCGTGGTTTCAAAAGTAAACGTAAATAAAACACATATAAAATATTTTTTTCATGATATTTCTTTTTTATTGTAAAGTTTGAACGTTGACATTATGTGTGCAACACTACATCATTTAAAAGACCTCCACGCGAAGTGTTGCAAGCATTGATTCTTTTGAGGTAATTTTCGACCACTTTTTGACACATATTGGGCAGTATCTCAGCCATAACTTGACGAATGTTGGTTTTTAAGTGCTGAAGAGTTGAAGGCTTATCTGCATAAAGACGGTCTTTCGCGTAGCCCCACAAAAAAAAGTCTAATGGTGTCAAATCGCATTATCTTGGTGGCCAGTTGATATCGCCACGACGAGAAATTACGCGGCCAGGAAATGTCTCTTGCAATAAAACCATATTCGCTAGAGTTGTGTGGCATGTGGCACCGTCTTGTTGAAACCACATATTCTCCAAATCGTATTCTTCAATAGCAGGCAAAAAAAAGTCGGTTATCATATGACCATAACGCTCCGAATTGACGGTGACAGTCGTTCCATCGTCGTTTTCGAAGAAGTAAGGTCCAATCACACCTTCGGACCTGCCTTTCATTTGGACGGTGACAAATGAAAATAGATGGATGTCGACCAAGATGAGTCTCTATGTAACATGGAGCGGAGAATATCTACTTTAATTAAGGCAATAAGAACATCTATGCCCTATAACATGGGTGCCCTGGCCAAGTCATTCACAATGCAATTTCTCATGATGTCTCTATGCACTCAAACTCATATAACTTGTATATGATACCTTAAAATGATCCGAAATATTCCTAAGAAATTCATGGGATTCATAACTTACAAATGTCATGATTTAACGTTTGGTAAGGACTTAATCGTCATCTGGCGGATAGAGTAAATGAAGAATTTTTCAAGGAAAATTCCACCACCCAACCAGCAACAAACATAGTTCTGATTTTAGCATGACCATGACAATACACAGCCGGAGATAATAATTAATATCAGAATCCTTAAAAGCCTACACATCCGGCATTCAGGATCCATTGATGTAAACTTGAAGTGGTTCAGATCACAAGACCCTGTTTGGAATTCAGAAAGTTATAGGGAGCGTTATACATACATACATAATTGGTTATTACAACCCTTCAGTCAGGATGACGACCTAGGTTCTCACACCACTTATGTTGTGTGTGCTAATTTCATACATGAGTGGTGGGACGTACAGTTTAAAGTCGACTCCAAACGATAGATTTTTGAGAAACTTTTTCATGACAATTTTATTTACTCTCAGATTTTTTGGAAGAAATCTGCTGCTAGGGAGTCACCTAATAAATATTTTTTCATATTTCGTTTAATTGGAAATGTCTGATCTGTGGTTTGAACCGTGGCCTCACGCCTAATAAGCCTACTAGACTACGGCTTCTTCATGCCGGTACACCGGCTGCTGAAACACTGTTAATCTTGCAGCTACAATTTGGTTATAATTTGAATATACGAAATGCGAGAAAGTAACATAGATAGTGTAAAAGAGCTATGGAAACATCAAAACAGCTTAGCGAACTCATAGAATCTCAGAGAATGACTTCATATTTCAACAAAGCTCAAAGCCAAATAAATCATTGTGGCGTTAAGCTGAAAACTTTAAAAAGTTTTGTAAAATTCTACTGGTTATTGCATCGTACAAAATTCCACACATAAGGCGCCTATTGTGAAGTCACACTTTTGAGGTCAAAAGTCAGCATTTATCACAATTTTCTTTAATGAATGAATTTTATTGCGAAATTATATATCATTGCTATAGTGATCATATTCATAAAATACTCGGGCATGAAAATGAAAACAATTGTTAATTTGATTGATTTCGCTATAAATTCTTATATTGTGTTTGCAACATCACAGAGATTCGTTACCCAGAAAAACTCAACTGATTCGGAGAAATTTATTCTACCATTTCATGTGGATAATTGATTTTTTTTGTTTTTGTCTATTGATTTATTGAAATTTGTATGTAAATAATACAAATGTACATACAAACAGAATTCAATTTAATTTAATTGAGTTTTAATACTCATGCTCATGTCGAAAACAAAATTTAATTTTTTTGACCACATGGTGTGGAAAGTTGGGGTAATAATTTAAAAATTAATTTTTTTTTTATAAAAAAAGAGAGAAAGATAGAAAATTGGGTGACTAATTGATTCAGAACACGATTTATGAACAAAATAAATATCGGACTCCAAACGAATGTATAACATCGAAGAAGTATTTTAGAATATTAAACCCGTGGTTATTTGGAGTCTCTTGAGACCTTCGGCATCGTTTCTTTAAGATGGATTCACTCATGTTATTTGGAAAAAATATTTCTTAGCACAACAACTTTTCATATTGTTACGTTTTTACCTTTTAAAAACGTTTAAAATATGAGCTCGTAGATTCGAAATAATATAAAAATAAATTTGTGTTTAGTTTTATTTAAGATTCTTTATTATTCGCACAATTCTGTGTACCACTGTTCACAACTTTATGTAAACAACAACAATTGCTTTGTTTGTTATTCCTCTGTTTACACCATTTGCATAAACAATAAAAATTACTGGACAATTGTTCGACAGATCTTTGTAACGGAGATCTTCAAAAAACGATTACTCTCTTCGAACGCATCGCGTCTTCACACAAGACTGACTGAACTTTTTCTAACTCAGTTCGATAAATGTTCTTGAAGGCGAATGTTCTTGGTTTCGCTTTCTCGAGATTTCTATAAATCATTATTGTTGTTTGTGTATTTTGTTTACATTTATTGTTGTACTGTTTATTGTTGTATTTTTGTTTACTTGTTTATCATTTTTTTATGCTGATGTTTGAATAGTATATTTTTGTTTACATATTTATCATTCTTTTATGCTAGTGTTTGTTGTTATATTACTCAGTGCAATGGTTAGGTAGCCTATACATGCATACATACATAATTGATCATTACAACCCTTTAGTCAGGATTACGACCTAGCTTCTCGCACCACTTATTTTGTGTCTGTTAGTTTTATACTAGAGGTGTGCACAAGACACATAAAATTGCACAGTATTGTATTTTTCTCAAGACCGAATATTGATTGTGGCTGCAAATATAAATAAGTGTGAAGCAAAGATAGCGTACAAAAAAACAACTGCACTCGTAAACCATTGTACAACAGTATAAAAGATAGTTGTGTGAAGAGTGCAACAAAATTATTGTACTCTTCATAGTGTCACAACGTGCATTTCTTTTTTCAGTAAATGCCAAAGAAAAAATGTTTTTTGTTTTTTAAAAAACAAAACAAACAAGCAAACAAACAAAAACAACGAATATTAACATATCACTTTGAAGAGAGATTGTTGTTGAAAGAGTTTATGGCGAAAGCAAAGAATGTATAGAAACACTTATGTACGCATATTTTTCAACGAATACACTACTGAAATTCATTTGACAATACTGAAAATTTAGCTTCAGTAGTGAAATATGCTCTTACAACACAAAGCATAGTTCCGTTACTTCACAGACAAACGAGAGCTGTTGTACACTTTGAATAAAAGAGAAATACACATTTCAGTGCACTCGTAAAATCAAGAGCAACAGAAAAGAGTACAATACAGTATTGCATTCGGTGAAGGGTAAGCTAGCAGAATGTCTTGTGCACACCTCTATTTTATACATAAGTTGTAGCAGTTTAAAGTCGACTTTGAACGACAAATTTTTGAGAAACTTTTTCCATGGCAATTTATTTTACTCTCAGAGTTTTTAGCAGAATATTTTCCCATATTTCGGTTTGTGGGAGATGTCTGACCTGACTTTTGAACCGTGGTCTTGCGTCTAATAAGCCAACATACTACCTACTAGACTACGGTGGCTTCAATTCGTATACTTTCACAAACAAACACTCACTTCATGCTGGTACACTTGGTATTTGCTATTGGTTGAAATTATTTTAAAAATTAATATTATTTTGATTAATTAATTTTTAATTAATTTTTAATTAAAGTTCGTTTTACTTGACCTATAATGAGTTCATATTTAATTGGACTCTTAATCGTTTGATGGATAATCTTTAATTTAGTTATTCAGCTGTGCTAATCATTGATGCTTAAAAAGATGCAATATCACCGACAAAGATGGAATATAACGATTATTAGAATTGATTATTTCTATTAAATGTCTTATTTAAAGGCACATAAATGCACATAAGTATTGTTGATGCATAAGATTAAATGCAAATAATATTTCAACATTTAAGTTAATTAAACGATTATCATACTATAGGGTGGGCCATTTAAAAGTTTAAACTTAAAAATGCATTAAAAAAAATGGTTTGAAATTTTCCTAAATTTATTTTTTGAATGCCGAGGCTGACTTCACAGTTCCCCATTCAATCGGAACAATTTTCGTGCACTTTTTCGAGTGTATCACGAATGTTGGTCTTCAAATGCCCAATTGTCTCTGGATTGTCGGCTTAAAACTTTTCTTTAACGGCGCCCCAGAGAAAATAGTGTAACGGTGTCAAATCGCAGCTTCTTGGCAGCCAGTTGACATCACTATTTTCCATCAAGCTTTTGAAGCAATTAATCGATTGTGGCATGAGATGTGTGGCAAGTTGCACCATCCTGTTGAAACCAAACATTGGATAAAAAAAAATCCGTTATCATGATGCGATAGATGTCTTCATTCACCGTAATGGTTGCGTTGTCCTCTCTTTTAAAGAAATATGGGTCAATGATGCCTCCGCTACACAAGCCGCACAAAACAGTCACTCTTGATCTGTGCATTGGCTTCTGTAAGACCATGTGTTGGTGTTCTGAGCTCCAAATACGACAATTTTGCTTATTATCGTACCCGACAAATAGAAAATGAGCTGCATCCGAAAATATGATATTTTTTTTTTTTTTGGCAAAATCGACATCATCTTGCAGTTTGTCAATGGCCCAAAAAATCTCAACGTTGTTAAAGCGTAAATCGATATTTTGAGTTCAGTGCAGATATTGATACTGAATTTTGGTACAGAATAAAATGACAGAAGAATGATTGAAGTCACCGTAGTCTAGTAGGTAGTGTGTTGGCTTATTATACTGAAGACCCGAGTTCAAACCCCAGGTCAGACATCAAAACGAAAATATGAAAATATTTCTTTGGCGACTTCCTCTCGGCAGATTTCTGGCAAAAACTCTGAGAGTAAATAAAATTGCCATGAAAAGCTTTTAAAAAATCTGCCATTTGGAGTCACTTTAAACTGTATAAAATTAACCCACACAACATACGTGGTGTGAGAATCTAAGTCGTAATCCTGACTGAAAGGTTGTAATGACCAATTAAGTATGTATGTTATGTATAGAATGACAGAAGTATTGCCAGATTCGAAATAACCGATGGTTCAAATTTAAACAGATAGTTGGCCCACCCTACATATTTAAATGATTTTATTATTTAAATACATACACATATTTCAACAACTTTAATTATTTGGTGTTACACACATACATATGTATGTTCAATACATATTTACGTATGCAAATAAATCCCGAAGTCGTTTTAAATTTATGCTTTTAATCCCCTGGTCAATTAAGAAAATGCTGATGCTGGCGATAATTATTCCTTTTTTTTCGTTCACTTCACTATCTGCCTTTTAATTATCAAATGGATTTTAATTCTTTCATACTTAAATTTTTCTCAGAGAGCATACAAATCGTTTGTATTTTTATTTCAGAATGGAGGCCACTGTAATAAAAAATTTTAATAGCCGCCGTAGTGATAATGACCATATAAGTATGCCATGAAGTCTTTTGGCTTTTTTCATTTCAAAGTCAGTGTTGAAGATAAAAAATGAGAAAAAATTAAAAAAAAATACATTTTTTCCGTTTCCTTTTATCAAATCAAACAAACATTTCATTTCTACCATCAAACCATAAAAAAAAAACGAATATCATTGAAAAATATCGAATTTTAACAGTTTTTTCAGTTTTTTTTTCAGTTTTCCCCATATCTGGCCTAAGAAAATTCTTTATTTAGAACTTGGTTTTCATATTATTTTCGTATTTGATCGTATGTTTTTAAGGGGATTTGTCGGGAGTATAAAAAAGGGAGGAAATTATTGTATCAAATTTTGTATGCGTTTCGTTTTTTATCATTTTCCTTTATCGCTGCGAAAATCAATAAACGAAATCTGTATGATGTTTTTTCGATTTTTTTCCCATCAAGTTTATTTGCTTTCAGCTATATTTGTAACGTTTTTTTTTTTTGTTTTTTCCAAAGAAATTGAAAGCAGGCCAAAATGCTTTTCTTTTCCACAAAATTTTTTTTCTGTATTTTTGTTGTTGTAATAATTTTTTTCATTCAATGTTCCATTCATTCACTTTACGTAGTTATTTTCAATAGCATGATAGAAAACGAGCAAAAATTATGTTACAATGCACAGTGGGCTAAACACTGAAATTTTGTAATTATTTTTTTTTTTTTTTTTTTTTTAGCAAAACTGTTGTGCTGGACAAAGACTTGTTGTAAGAGAGCGAATTGGAACAGAAATTGTTTAGTAGAGAAGTCTTGATCGCCATGACATTGAATCAAAGGCAGAGATAGAGTTGTTGTGTGAAGCGTCGATTAATACTTAAGTTACGTCGCTGAAATCTCTGAATGGGATTTATTCGAAATACATTTTTTAACAACTTAATATTCTATTTCCCTTATGCTATCGGTCATTACAACACTTTAGTCAGAATGACGACCTGACAGCTCACACCACGGATGTTGTGTATTATCCATAAGTGGCGGCACAGTTAAAGGACAGTTTTTTTGAGAAAATTTTATTTTCTGTCAGAGCTTTTGCCTGAAGAAGACATCGCCGAAGAAAATTGTTGTTCATATTTCGTGTTGTTCAAGATGTTGAAATCAGGGACAGGCTCTTATCTAATAAGACAATACACTATCTACTAGACTACAGCGTAATACATCAATGACTGAAGCTAACCCCATAATAACTAATCTAGAACCGTTAAGTCGTACCAACGACGACAGCGCCACTTCTGGAAAGACAGTTGAAGGCAAAAATTCAGTCAGTAAAGTGGAAAGCCCTTAACTACTTCAAAAGAAATAAGGATCATTGATGCCTTACCATACTCACTTATTACATTATTGCATTCATATTACAGCTCGTCATTCGATCGGACCAATTTTTTGAATTTTGGCAATGGCATTACGAATGTTGGCCTTCAAATGCTCAATTGTCTCTAGTTTGTCAGCATAACACTTTTCAATAACGGAGCCGCACAGAAAATAGTTCAACGGTGTGAAATCGCAGCTTCCTGGGGGTCAACTGACACCACCATTTCGGCTAATTAAAGGCCCTTCAAACTTTTGAGGCAATAAATCGATTGTGGCATGAAATGTATGGTAAGTTGCACCATCCTGTTGAAGCCTAATGTTGTTAACAGGAATACATTGAAGAGCGGGTACAAAAAAAAACGGTTGTCATGGTGCGATATAAATATGTCTCCATTGACCATAATGGTTGCGCCGTCCTCATTTCTATAGAAATATGGGAGACAATGATAGCCCCTTTCCACAAGCCGCACCAAACAGTCACTCGTAATGGGTACATTTTCTTATGTAAGACCACGTGTGTGTTTTCTGAGGCTCAAATACGGAAATTTTGCTTATTAACATACCCACCAAGATGAAAATAAGCTTCAACCGAAAAGATGATTTTTTGGCAACAGTTGGTGCAGTTTCTCATTGGCCCAATAAGCTCCAAAGTTGCTCAAACGTAAAAGCCATTCATTTATTATTATTATTATTTATTTTTATTTATTTATCATTAATATACTACAAAAAGTTAAAATAACCCGCTAAGCCATTGGCTTGTCAGCGTTTAGTGGAGATAATATACTAAATTTTGAAACAGAATAGAATGACATAAGTATTGGCTGGAAATAAATTAAAAATTAAACCGCTAGATGGCCCACCCTATATACAAATATTCAGCTTCATTCAATCACTTAAGAGACATAAGATATTAAGTCCGCTTGTATTATAAGACAAAGAGGATATTTTTATTTATTTATTTATTTCAAGTTAACAATTACATATATGATTACATATGATTATGATTACAGATAAATCTGCAAATAATGTAAAGTCTGTTAAAATGAGGAAAAATAAGTTCACTGAATCCGTTTCATTTATTTGAAAGCCTGAGGAAAAAAAATTCTTTGGAAACAAGTAATTACCGACCAAATCTGTTATCAGGTTATAGACATCAACCTTAAGATGTAGAATCGAGGACTTCATTCAATAAGCAGCTCTTAAATGATAACTACTTTGGATAAAGCAAATAGCTGAGTTAGAAACTCGGGAGGAAAGATACCTTTAACTGGAGTTAACAAGTAAAATACTATCATGCCTACTACTATAGGTCCCATATTAGCCAAACATTTTAGTTCTAAACCCATTGTGCCAGTGCCTATAAAAGAAATTGAAAATTTTCGAACTGAAGAAGGTATTCAAGTGTAAATGAATCTTTTGTTAAAACATGTTCCTGTTGCCATCTACTCTTCTTCCTCCGCCTCTACATTTCCATTCCTGATTCTGTGAAATCTTAATATGGTCTCAAAGGCAATACTGAAACGTGTTAGCGAAGAAAAGCAAGAAAATATTTCATTCATTCATTTGATTCGGTGAATTTGACACATTTATTTGCTTGTTTTTTTTCTTTCTGTTTTGTTTTTTTTGTTGCTACTATTTTCCTTTACAAAAAATATAATTCAATGACATTTTGTTTTTGTTTCTTTTTTTCTTTCATTACAGACAAAAAAAAGCTTTTAAAAAATTTTCTTTTCGTTTTTGCAATATATTAGGAAACAATTTATTTTAATCAATTAATTGAAATGGAAAATAATTAAAATTAAAACCTATAATTATGTGTATATGAAATAAAAGCCATCATTAACTTAATGATCAAAGATTATTGAAAAATTTCTTTAATAAGGTACGATTTTCTAATGAATCCAGAACATATTTTTTCATGAACGAAAATATTGTTCTACACTTCATCCGTCTGTAAAAATTTGAACAATTTCTACCTCTTTTCACTTTCTATTGAGTTTTGAAGTTGCCGTAGTCTAGCAGGTTGTGTGTCGGCTTATTAGACGTAAGGCAATGGTTCAAACCCCAGGTCAGACATCTTAAACAAAACGAAATATGATATAATATTTTCTCGGCGACTTCCTCTCAGCAGATTGGAAGTATATAAAAGTGTCATGAAAAGATTTTCAAAAATCTGTCTTTTGGAATCGACATTAAACTGTAGGTCCCGGTATTCATGAATAAAATTAACACATACAACATAAGTGGTGTGAGAAACTACTTAATTGGTTATTACAGCCCATTAGTCAGGATGAAAACCAAGTTTCTCACACCACCTATATTGTGTGTATTAATTTGATCCATGAGGGGTGGATTTATTACAGACAGATTTGAGAAACTTTTCATTGCAATTTTTTTTTTTACTCTCAGATTTTTTTGCCAAAAGACTGCTGAGAGGAAGTCGCCAAAAAATATATTTTTTATATTTACGTTGGCTCAAGATGTCTGGGCTGTGGTTTGATCGTAAGCCAGCCCACTTCCTACTAGACTATGATGCCCAGCACGTACCATCTTGCTGCCAACAAAAATGAGCTTCCCTGTAAAATTGATGGAATGAAATTCAATTAAACTAAGGCAAACGAAATATATAGTATATGCCCCGTAACATGTAGACTGCCAGTTCATTAGCAATACAATGTCCAAAGATATGCCTATGTTCCGGAATTAGTTTGGCATGATCCGAAATTTTCTTGAGACAAGGGCGAACATTGAAAATACGTTCATTATGGATGCAATTGCAGTCTGTCAGTCCAAAATTTCTCGGGGTAAATTTTACTATCCAACTAGCATTGTAACGCTTTTAAAATGGTCGTGACCTATGCCCTCAGGCATACTAAAAATGTGCACGGAGAGACAGTAAATGTCGACGACGCTAGAAAGCGAACAATACAACACTGGCAAGGGAAACGGAATAGTGAAACAAGTAGTAGATGGAAGGCAAAACTTCTCCCAGATATTACCCGCTGGATTGAGAGGAAATTTGGTGGGGTTAATTACTATTTAACACAGCTGTTATCCGGACACGATTGTTTTTGTAAATATCTGTTTAAAATGGGGAAGATGACACGACCAAATTGCATCTATGATGATGCATCGATTGATGATGCGGAACACTCTTTCATTGTGAGAGATGGAGTTTAGAAAGAAGCAATTATGAGGCCAAAGTCGGCGTCGGTACTGTCGAAAACTTCTACGTCGATACTTCTGAACAGCGAAGAAAATTGGAATAACATAGCCAATTACACTGAAGCCTTGCTGAAATTTGACTTGAATGAGAGAATTAGAATGGATGTTTAAATACCTTCTCAGATTTTGTTGAGCAATCCGCACGCGGATAAGAATAAAAAGGGGCCAAATGGCCAGAGGGACTCCATTTCGAAGTAATACTACAGTAGATCCGGAGTGGGCACAAAGAGTCCAAAAGAGAAAGAGGAGATTTAGTGGGTGAGGACCCCACACATGGGGGATACTGACGACCTCGTTTATGGTGCGATTAGGTACATATACTCCTCCTAAGCGGAGGAGTACCTAAAAATAAAAAAAATTATATAAACTTGGTAAGAAATTCTCTCAAAAGAAATAATATTTGCGCAATTAAATTATTTGATAAAATCCAACAGGTGGAAAGTAAGTACAACTAATTCTTAGAATTTATGAACCTTTATTAGTTTCGTATTTCTACTAACAGAATACTTTGGATGTCCTTGTAAAGTAATATTCCTCTGAGTGCCACTTTAATTTTAACTTTTAAAAGGAGTCCTTAAAGTTTTATTATACTTTTGTGTGTGTGTCTGAGGGTGTATGTGTTTTTTTTTTTAATAAAATTAAGCCTTTTAGCAACACTTAAGTTATGAGAATCATTTGAAATTATTTTTTTTTCTGCTTCTTAAATTTCATTTTATTACAGCTTCAGCTGTGCGACATACATTAAATGCTCCTTCCTTTTATGGGAATTAGTTCCCTTTTATTTTTCGTATTTTCGTACTTTCAACTGGTATTTGAGTTATTATTACCAACATTTTTATTTCGTTTTTACATTTTAAATACGAGCAAATAAAATGTGAAAAATAAAGCGACAAAAGAATTGCAATTATATTTAAAATGTAAAGAAATTGTTGAGAAAGGAGAGACAGAGGTAGAGAGAAAATGATTTTAGCCAAATAATGTTTGCCTAACCATATACAAACTTTAATATGACTGGCGGCAAATATTTTACAATTTCCCCTTTCCTTTATGCCATTTCAGTTTGCTAACTTCTTTTCCCCCTCTTATAACGGTTGTATTTCGTTTTTAAATTTATCTATTAACTAAGGCGCCTGTCTAAGAACCTTTTTCCAAGTACATGATTTTAATTTGTCTCTCTTTTGTATTGCTGTTTGGGTAAAAATTAGATTTTCTCTGTATTTCTTAATTTTTTTTTCTTTTCTTCCTTTTTCTGTGGGCTTAATGCTTTTCTCATTTTTTCCTTTTCTTCTTTTCTTAAGGGGTTATATATTTATTTGTTGTTATTCTTGTTCTTAATGTGATTACATACACTTTTGTTTGTTGGCATATTATTATTGCTACTCTAGCGTTGGCTTTCAGAAACATTTTATCCAAATAAATAGGAATGTATTGCTCTTAGTTCATGGGATAACAAGCATTTTGAAATTATAAACATAAGACTGAAACAGACATTACAACACAAGTAAATTTATCGAGAGGTGTCGTAATGACACCCAACTGTTGTTGCTGGTTTTTCTGTCATTAGAAATAACGTGCTGTTCTGGAACCTTAATTTTACAATTTTTGTTGACTGAGTTGACTGATGAGTATAATCGAATCATACTCATAATTTCTGATACTTATACGCATTCATACTTATTTTAATATCATGGAACCTCTACTCATACACAAAGTATGATGAGTATTCATACTTAACAACACGTATGATGTTGTTGATTTCGATTCTCGAACGCGAATCGACGAAGCACAAAATAAGTATGAATCGCGTATGAACACTAAAATACTCACTAGCAGGTTTTGTGTTTGCTCTGCTTGCTAGCATTTGAGAGTAGGCATCCCATCGACAATGTTTATACAAAGGTTACGAAAATTTTAAACTTAATAAACAAATTTTTTACAAAGAGTTTCGTATGTCTCCGTAGTATAGTAGATAGTGTAGTAACTTAATAGAATTCTGGTCACGCTCCAAGCCCCAGGTCAGACGTGTTCACAAAATGAAATGCGAAAAAATGTTTCTTCGGCGACATCCTCTCAACAGTATACTGTATGTAGTATGCTGGCAGTCAAATCTCGATTCAGGAAATCGTATCCAATGGGATGTGAACTAGAACTAACGTGAAGTATTAAAAGGTTATTAAGGATAAGTCACCGTGGTCTAGTAGTTAACGTGTTGGCTTATTAGACGTGTGGCCACGGTTCAAGCCTCCGCTAAGAATATCTCGAACGAAATGAAGTATGAAAAAATATTTCATCGGCAACTTCCCAGAGATTGCTGAGATTTCTGGCAAAAACTCTGAGAGTAAATGAAAATTGCCATGAAAGGTCTCTAAAAAATCTGTAGGTCGGAGTCGATTTATTCAACATAAAAAATGAATGTTGATTGTGGTATTATAATGGCCCTTTATTCTAGTCTAAGTGGGACCTCTTTCTTAAAATTTGTGAACTTCAAAAACGCCTTACTGGTTTTGGTAACTCGAAATACAAAAATCTCTCCCGTAGATTTTTAATTGAGCCATGGGTTTACAAAAATAACGAAGTTTTTCTGCAAAATAAAGAGCATGGTATTAATGCCCTTATTTGCTGATTTTTTCCAGGGCATTTGTTGTAAATAGTTTGGTTTAAAGCACACCAAATCATCTTTTTATTTTTATTGCAGTTTTCTAGTTTTATTTTTAATTTGTATTAAATTTCCTGTCATATTTCAAAAGTCAGTGATGATAATTGCTAAATTTTTTAAACGAAAAGTGGTAAAAAAGAGAATTCAAAAAAGTATGTTCAAATGCCGGAATATTATGCTGCCATAATAAAAAGTATTCATATGGTTTCTTTCTTTATAAATATTTAATATTCTTTAAAGAACTGTTTTAACAACAATTGCTTTACAACAGCATATTCACATATATTTTATGAAGGGTACTGCATGTGATAGTACCCCGAGTATATTTTTTTACCACTTTCATAAACATTTACATTTAATATCAACACTCAGAATTTTGGCGTAGGAGTGTAGTGCATACTTGTCGCATTATTGGGTTGAGTTTGTTATGAAACTTGACTCACTTGATTATTTTTTTAACGCAAATTTTGACATTTTCCCCCCTATTGTTGTTTTATAAACTTCTAGCTTTCACATCGATTCATATACATCCAGTAGTAAAATATTTCCGCTAGAGTTAGTGGGAGTTGCTAAGGCTGACGTGGCATGGTCATTGTACTGTTTTATTTGAGGGGAAGTATAAAAATATTAAATTTTTTTCTTTGTTTTTATCATTCTCAATAATAAATTATTCTTGAAAAATATTTGAATCTGAAATCATAATTTGAAAACAGAAAAAACAAAACTTAAGTGTTAGAAATAAAATTCTAAGAATATGTTGGTATTGATGAAATGTTATGGAAATCATGAAGTTATAGAGCGCACTTAATGCCATATAATGCCACACTAGGAAACTGGTTTACACATTATTTGCGTTAAATATACATTTTTTCACAATCAATTTTTATAAACTATCAACTAGGGCCATCTATTGATTTAAATTTGAACCATCGGTTATTTCGAATCTGGCAATACTCATGTCATTCTATTCTGTCACAAAAGTCAGTATATTATATCCACTGAATGTAATGAATCGATATAGGATTGAGCAACGTTTGGATTTATTGGGCCAACGAGAAAGTGCGCGATGATATCGATTTTGTCAAAAGAAAAAAATCATATTTTCATATGAATCTCATTTTTATCTTGGTGGGTACAGTAACAAACAGAATTTCCGTATTTGGAGCTCAGACATTACGAGTATCTGTTTGGTGTGGGTTGTGGAACGAATGCATCATTGACTCCCATATTTCTTTAAAAATGAGGACTGCGCAACTATTATGGTCAATGGAGACACATATCGCACTAATATAACCGATTTTTTTACCCGCTTTTCATGGTATTGAAGTGAACGATGATCGGCTGCAACAGGATGGTGCAACTTGCCATACATCTCATTCCACAATCGATTTATTGCGTCAAACTTTCAATGGCCGTTTAATTAGCTAAAATGCTGATGTCAATTGGTTGGCAAGAGGCTGTGATTTGACACAGTTGGATGATTTTCTGTAGGTCGCCATTAAAGAAAAGTGTTATGTCGACAAATCATTTGCATACAAATTTTGCTCAAACAAGGGATATAAATGTGAATCCATATAAGACTGGCATATGCTTTTTAACAAATAAAAACAGGATCACTCACTCACTCATAATGGCAAGCAACGCTTTCTTAACAAGCAGGTTACGTAAAATATTAAGGAATAGGAGACTATAATAAAGACGAAATCTAAAGAATATCTAGGAGAACCATATTACTTAGTTAATTGGTCAGGATTACGACCAAGCTTCTCACACCAATCATTTTGCGTGTGATAATTTTATGAATGAGTGGCAGAATCTTTAGTTTAATATCGACTTTGAACTACCGATTTAAGAAACTTTTTATGGCAATTTTATTTTACAGTCAAAGTTTTTTGAAAGAAGGCTACTGAGAGGTGGGTCACTGAAAGAAATGTTTTTAATCTTTTGATTTTGTTTTAGATATCTGAGCCAGGGGTTGAACCACACACTACGTACTAAACTAGAGCTACTTCAGAGATCCATATGTTTAAAAAATGCCTCACTCCTCGAAATAGATCTATTGTAACTTATGATTTAGTACTCTGGTAAATATCGATGGATTGCAAATTTTAAATTAAAATAATTCAGAAGCTTCAAAGAATGTGTTGTTAAGAACATTTAACCAATTTACATACCTTTTCGATATGATGTGGCACTTGTTGTGTATCGTGTCTAGGCTAAGTGGGAATAGGTTAGTCAGATTTACAAAATTTACTACCAGGGTAGGATTGGGACAACCGACAGATACTCACTTAATCCGAAATTATCCAACTGGATGCTTAACATAACAATTGCAACCAATTTTGATGCATAGGTGGTCGAAAGGAGTTGTTGTTACACTAATGGCTGTAATAATTGAGACAGTACGGGATTGAATTTATATATAGAGTGAACAGAAATTATGTATCGGGCTACCGAACAGTGATACAGGATTCCAATCTAAGCTAAGTGCCGATAAAAAATTTATGATCTGAGCAAATGATAATTTGATAAACTTGCCATATAGGAATTTTAATATCTTTACTGTTGTAAATTTTTTTATATTTTTACCCCGCTTTCGTAAGCTTGAGATGCTAATATTTTATTATTTTATTTTAATTCTTCTCAAACAAATTAAATTTTAATTTAAAAATTTTGATCTGAAATATTTACCCCATACAGCGTTTATGTTTATTCTAGACCATGTACGTATACTTAATATGAAGTGATGAACTTGGAATAAATAAATATTACTCATACGTAACAAACCTATCATGGAATTACAAATAAAAACAAAATTGTATACAATTTTAGAAGGATTGTTAGTAATGTCAGTAGTGTTGCGATCGTTTTATTTTTACTATTTCTTCTTTGAATTAATCTTGCAAGGATTTGATGTTGATAATTGCATAAGTACGATTTTTAAAAACCTTAAAAAATATAATCTGAAGACAATGTGTCTAACGATATGATATGATTATGATTCAGCAAAACTAAAGAATACTGCCTTATAACATCAATTAGAAATACTCAACACATGTTCGGTAGTTAATTCGCCACAGTTAACAAAACTGCAAATGCCGCATTCAAAGTAACATCAGAAGCGAGTAAATTTTTCCATTTCAAATTTATTGTCCATTAGAAATGATATTGGTTTTGGATGCAAAATCGTTCTTTCCTTGCACTGAATATAATAAAGAAGGGGAATAAGTTAAAGTTTAGTAAGCAGCAATAATTTAATTTATTTCTTATTAAAAAAATCGTAGTCTGCTTATGAATTTTCTAATGCTCTCCTATTGCACCAGCTGCAGACTTTTTGGAACTTATTTTTTTTTTAAATCAAGAGTATTGCCATTATGAAACCTCGTAAATGTCAAGCCTCATTATCAGCAGTAAATTAATAACCTATCTTTCTCCACAAGAATACGAAAACTCAATTGTTTATTGAGTAGCACCTGTTGGCAACAGTGATCATACGTCTTATCTCTCTCTGCAGTTCAAACCTCTGGAACAAAACGAAATAAGAAAAAATATTTCTTCAGCGACTTCCTCTCAGCAGATTTCTGTGAAAAACTCTGAGAGTAAAATAAAATTGTCATGAAAAGTTTCTCAAACATCTATAGTTTGGAGTAGACTTTAAACTGTAAATCCCGCCTCTTGTTAATAAAATTAACAAACACAACATAAGTGGTTTGAGGAACTGTATTGTAAACCTGACTAAATGGTTGTCATGAGTGTTTAAGTAAATAAGTAAGAAAGCGACTCATATAAGTAATTGTATCCCTGTATAGGAATGAATGCCCATTATTATCACTCTTGCTCTTCAACGTGGTAAATGATAGTTGCATCAAGGACAAGGAGTTATAAATGGCAGCTGCTAAGACAGACATCAGACCAGACATCATTTCAGTGATGTGCAGTCGGAACTTAGTGAATCGGAATTCAAATCGGCACGATATGGTCTTAAGACCAAATGGATCCATGCGAATTCAAACTATATTCGTTTGATTATTTCATGCAAATTGAATGTGAGGTAGAGCATAAAAACATTTCACCAGTTATAACTTCACTACTCGTTTTCCTTTTTATTTTTTTATTGCAAAAAATGCATTTCTTGTTAACTGTTATAAATATTCATGTAAAAACCTCTCAATACTATTCTTTTTCTTTCAGGACGGCTTTTGTATTCTTTCTTTCATTTTAATTTGACTGTCTCTCAACCAATATTGAATAACCTTCACAATTCAATTGAACTTTTTACCAGAGACACAGTACAAGTAAACAAACAACGTTTCTCTGTGCAGTTATCTGTTATGTTCTGTTCGTTCCTTCAGCCATTCTGTACACAATCAATTAATTTGAATGTGTTTTGTCCTGTGTTAAAATAAATGGAAAAACTGATATAAAAGGAAATAAAAGGGAAAAGAATATTAAAAAATAAACGGAACATATGTTACGCTCACACATACACACACACACACAAACACACAGAAATATGCCTATATGCCCTATATGCCCAAACTGTGTAAATGAAGAGGAAGATGCGGGGCATATTCTAACATGCTGCCCCAGATTTAGATGGCCCGGAGAAAATAGATTAGGACCAAACCGGCTCATGGAGGAGCTGTTGAATTCTAGGACGCTATGGAGCCAATACAGCCAGAAAATGGCCGAAGTAATGATGGTACTCCGAAGATTGGAGGAACGAAGGCGAAATTTAAGATAACGTGATAAAGCTTTCGAGCTAACCAGCCCTCCGCGAAGTAATACCTTACGGCAGTCCCGCGGGGGGAGAGTGGTTGAAGTGTGTAGGGGGTGGGTTTAGTACGTAGGCACCAGTGATGGTGAATCGTGCATGCTTTTGTCGGAACAGAAGTATCTTTCGAAGATTACCACCTCCAGCTCAAGGCAAAAAAAAAAAAAAAAAAAAAAAAAAAAAACACAGAAATATGAGCACGCAGTCTTAATAGTACTCTTCTGCCGCTAAAAGAACTGGCAGCAAGTGTGTGTTAGTGAAACGAATTCATTTTCTTATGTAAGCGTTTGTGTACTGTAATTGTGCATGTGTACTGTGTGTGAGAAGAGAAGGCAAGTGCATATTTGTATTTGTGCTTATGTCTGTGAGAATGATAAAACCTACAAGTAACAGATAAATTGACGGAATTCTATCTGAAGGTATGGTAACTGACTGTATATTTTTGTCTTTTGTTTGATTGTTTTCTTTCTTTTTTTTCAACATTTTCACGTTTAATTAAGACAGTGAACTATTTGATGCTTGAAATGTCTCTGTTTTTTTTAATATTTCTTTTTATTATTGGTAGTCCAACGAGATATTTGGTTACAATATTCAGAAAGAATTATGTTAATTCAATAGCCCAGACAGTTTGTTTTTCGTCATTTTTAACAACAACTGTAGCCAACAATTTCAGCAAGATATGGCTGAGTTTCGTATCACAATTCAAGAATACCAGATTCTTGAGACTAGGACAGGCAATAAAAGAAACTATTTTTTTTTTTTTTGTGTGAAATGACAAAAATAAAATGTTTCAGTCCTCCTGATACTCTACAAAACGCTTCTTTGCGGCGCAGAGGCATAGACACTATTATGGACTGATGCAGTAGCCTTGAGAATATTCTAGAGAAAAGTCTAACGTAAGATCTTCAGACTAGCGCGAGTTGGCGATGATTTCCGCGTTCGATCCCACAATGAGTTTTGTGAGCTCCTCAATGACGTGGACGTTATGCCGCGTATTAACATCCAGCGGCTACGCTGACTCGGCCATGTCGTTCGAGAGACGTGTATTTGATGTCGGGATGTGCGGAAGTCGTTGAAGAGGACAACCCCGTTGGAAGGACTGGTGTGACCAACTGGCGAAGGCGCGCAAGAAGCAGAGGAGCCTGGAAGGATGTGCTAAAGCAAGCCGAAATTGTCGGGTTATTAATATCGAATTAAGTAAGTAAGTAAGTACTACTTACTAAACTATGACGTCTCCATAGAACATATATAATACCTACCGAAATCTGAGAAAGCTTTCACAATTATTTAAAAAGGAAGCTCTTTATGAACGTCCCTTTATAAGAGTAGTCATGCTACCATTTTTTCTTTGTTTGTCATTTAAAGTCACAAACTTCTGTTGTGGTAAAAGACAATGAAATAAATTTTTCTCAAGTAAACCCACACGTGGCCATAATGCGCAGTGTAGCTAAAGAAAGCAGGCAACAAACTTTCGAAAAGTTTATATTATGGTGAGTGCCAAATCTTATTTTGTTGTTGACCTTACTTAAACCAAAAACTTTTCCGATAATATAATTTTTAATTTCGTACTAAAACTAAATACAATTTCACTCCATCAGTTATTTATTTGCTTTGATATCCAAAATAAAAATTCCACTTTAGAAATCTCTTAAGTTGAGTATTTCTACGAAATTCGTATATGAAAAGAAATTAAAAATACAACAACAAATCAAAATCAAATAAAGTTATTAGCCAGTCCATACATTATAAATAAAAAACAAGAAACTAAAATAAATACATACATACGCTCATATGACCCTAAAAGGAATAATGAAACAAAATTAATTTCCCCAGTGCATTATTTACCAAACGAAAAAAAAAGAAACTTTAAAAAAACAAAAAGAAAGAAAAATATTTTATAGAAGTCCGGCGAAAGAAAAAACCAAAAAAATCGAAAATCTTTGCAAACTAAACTAAAAAAATTGAAATACAGACAAGCATAAACTCAACAGCGACCAACAGAAAAATTGGAAAGAAAACAAAAATCTTAAATTAAAATTGAACTTTAAAATTATAAGGTGTAGTAGAAAGAATAATGCATACATACATAATTTTTTTTTTTACATAATTGGTCATTACAACTCTTCAGTTTCGACCCAGCTTCTCACACCACTTATGTTGTGTACGTTAATTTAATACATGAGTGGCGGGACCTACAGTTTAAAGTCGACCCCGAACGACAGATTTTTGAGAAGCTCTTCATGGCAATTTTATTTACTCTGAGATTCAGTCGCCGAAGAAATATTTTTTTCATATGTCGTTTTGATGCCTACGAACCCGGGCTTTACGTCTAATAAGCCAACACACTACCCTACTATTCTACGGCAACATAGAAAGAATAATGGCAACACAATAATGCGCATTTGCCTTGAATTTTGAAATACACGTGATGTGTTCCATGTTGTGTAAGCCCACTGTAATAAACATTGTGAAGTTAATGACCAAACAATAAATATAGGGTGGGTGTTTAAAAGTGTAAAAAAATATGGAAGGTTAGAAATGGAATACTACACAGTACCTCATTCGATCGGAACAATTTTCGTGCACTTTTCGATTATATGGGGTCGTATCTCGGCAATAGCATCACGATTGTTGGCCTACAAATGCTCAATTGTTTCTGATTTGTCGGCGTAACACTTTCCTTCAACTGCGCCACACAGAAAATACACCAGCAGTGTCAAATTGCAGCTTTTTGGCTGCCAATTGACATCATCATTTCGGCTAGTTAAACGGACGCAATAAATCGATTGTGGCATGAGATGTGTGGCAATTTGCTCCATCCTGTTGAAACCAAACATCGTTCACATTAATACTGTGAAGATAGGTGTCTCTATTGGTCGTAGTGGTTGCGCCGTCCTCATTTTTAAAGAAATATGGGCCTATGATGCCTCCGCTCCACAAAGCGCACAAAACAGTCACTCGTGATGAGTGCATTGACTTCTGTAAGACCACGTGTGGGTTTCCTGAGCCGCAAATACGGCAATTTTGCTTATTAACGTACCCAGCAAGATGAAAAGAAGATTTTAAGAAATTTTTAATAAATCACAACGTTGGTCAAGCGTAAATCGATTTATTACGTTCAGTGGAGATAATATAATGACTTTAGTGACAGAATACAAGGACATAAGTATTGCCAGATTCGAAGTAACTGATGGTTCAAATTTATACCGATAGATGTCCCACCCTATGGTTTGGAATCACTGTAATAAGTTCTGTGTAGGGATCTCACACAAGTGACTTGGATTGCGATTTCATTTTGCATGCGCCCGATCTCGGTTGTCAGTTCACATACCTTCCATATGAGGTAACTAAGTCTTTATATCGTCGTACTCTAGTAGGTAGTGTGTTGGTTTATTAGACGAGAGGCCACAGTTCAAACCCCCTGGTCAGACATCTCGAACTAAACGAAATACGAAAAAATCTTTCAGTGACTTCCTTTCAGGCAACAACTCTGGGAGTAAATAAGACTTCCATGAACAATTTCTCAAAAATCTGTCATTCGTAGTCGACTTTAAACTTTATTTCCCACCATTCATGTATAAAATTAAGACACACAACATAAGTGGCGTGAGACGCTAGGTTGTAATCCTGACTTGGAGGGCTGTAACGACCCATTATGAGTGTTTGTAAGTGTTCGCAAAATCTTGCGACTTAAGAAAATCCCATAAAACCCACCATATGAGGTGACTAAGTCTTCAAATCGCTCCTGCAGTATACTCAACATGGCGTTAACTGTGTCGCACGTAGCGATGTCTTGTTGAAGCCACATGTCTTTGGTGTCCAGATTATCCAATTCAGACGAAAGAAGTTAGTAATTATCGACTTATAGTGTTCGCGGTTGACAGTAATGACCTGGCCGTCGTAGTTCTTTAAAAATATGGACCCACGACTCCGCATGCTCAAACAGTGAATATATAGGTATGCATTTAATGTTCTTGGATCTGAATTTTTTTTTTTTTGTTGAATATTGGGACTCATAGCTGAAAATGATTTGAAAATTTGGATCACTTAATTGAAAACTTATTTAACGTTTGTAGTTTAAAAGAGATTTCCGTTAACTATGAATAACGATAGAAGTATTTTTGTACGATTCGAAACTAGATATTGCTTATGGCATATTCATTAATGGATTTCTTTTTATAACCCCTTATAATGTAGCTTTAGTTTCTATATAAATTCACAAATACTAGTTAAACTTCTAAGACAAGTATAAGAAGGTCTGCAAATGCCATAATTCCATTAGGAGTATATAACAAGACTATTGCCTTAGTGTGTGGCATGCGCTTCATAGACATATATGAGGATGCCTTTGGCATATATGTTGGCATGTTTTTTCTAGCATCAGTGAATTTGTGGTTAAATATTGTGATGAGAATATATTGAAGACTTTTCCAACGACAGACGTACACTGTGGTTAGTGTCTGTCTCATGTAGTCTTTCATCCATCTTGCCTTGCCTTCGGTTGCATAATGAAAATGATTATGAAAATCACAAAACTGCTTGCCTCTGATGTGATAAAGTATTTTGATAATGCATGTTGTATTGCCCACCATACTTCATCAGATTTTGTAAAAAAAAATATTTTCTTTGATTTCTTTTCCTTCTCTTGAATGGAGAATTTCACAAATATTTCTTTCATTATTGACAGTGCACAATAATATACACTGGACTTTAAGCGAAGAAGCATGAACAAGTTATTTTCAATTAAAATTCAAGCAGTACATGATATCATAAATCGTTTAAAAATAATGTAAAAATTAAAGAAAAGCTGCAGTTCTAAAGGAAATATGTTGATTGTTTGGATAACAAGTTGTGCACCCGACCAAGTAAATAAGGACTTAATGGTCATACAGACATTGTATAAGCTTCACTAGCTATTAGCAGCGGTTACTTAGTTACTCCTGATTTGCGTTGTAGTAGTCTGGTAAAAAGTATACTCGTATATGCTATCGTTTCAAAACAATTATTTTTCATGAAGAGTCATCTCAACTTTAACCCACTAGTTCCAAGAAAAACTATGCTGCTGCATAATTGGCTAATACACACTGTCCATGTTGTATGTGTTAATTTTAACCACGAATGTTGTGTGCGTTAATTCTTATATATGAGCATCGGTACGTACAGTTTAAAGTCGACTCCAAACGACAAATTTTTGAAAAACTTTTCATGGCAATTTCATTTACTCTTAGAGTTTTTGCCAGAAATCTGTTGAGAGGAAGTCGCCGAAGAAAATTTTTTTCAAATTTCGTTTAGTTGGATATATGTATCTGACCTGGTGTTTGAACCGAGGCCTCACGTCTTATAAGCCAATACACTAACTACTAGACCACGGCGACATAGAAACCTATTATGAAACCTATTATCATTTACTGAATTGGAAGCTCACGAATGTGAAGTTACACCGTCTTATTGAAACCTAATTATGTTGTTATAACGTTGTTGTGTTTAGCTGACTAGTTTTTCGTCAGAACAATTCAATCAACATTGCTTTATAGTGTTCGCCATTCAATCATCGGCGGTTCCTTTCACCTATCAGGAGCAATAAGAACCAATGATGCCCTTAGCATGTAAACTGCTCTAAACAGTCAAATTTAATGGATTTAGTGATGATTCGTTAACAGCTCTAGAACTGCCTTCGTTTAAAATGTGGCATGTTTGCTTAGTGCATACATCATTGGGCATTACAAGCCTTCTGTCAGGAATACGAACTAGCTTCTCACATCACTTATGCTGTGTGTGTTAAATTTATGCATGAGTGGCGGATCTTATTGCCGTAGCCATTTAATCCGAATTGAGCTTCAGCATTAAACACAATTTTTTCTACAAAAAATACTTATCTTCGTCTAGTAATTTACTTCATTGGTCATTACAACCCTTTAATCAGGATTACAATCAAGCTTCTGACACCACAAACATAACATATTGTTTAAATTTAAAACATTAGTGGCAGGACCTACAATTTAATATCGACTCTGAATGTCAGATTTTTGAGAATCTTTTCATAGTAATTTTTATTAATTCTCAGCGTCTTTGCTAGAAGACTGCTGAGAGGAAGTCGCTGAAGAAATATTTGCTCATATTTATTTTTGTTTGAGATGTCTGAGCTGTAGCACGGGCTCGCGTCTAATTAGCCAACACACTGCGCACTACATTCGAGCGACTTCGTAATCATGAATCATGAATCCTGAACTGGCCACTTAGATCATTCGATTTAGACTTTTTTAAGTCGCAGGTGTATCCGAATAAAACACTGCGGTCGTTAAAGCCAACATAACCCATATCATCGCTTAAATTCAGCATGATTTATGCACCAGAGTTGTGGAAAATTAGACATTTCTGATGCGCACCCAAAGAAGTGCCCCGATGGCCTAGTTGGTAGTGTGCTAAACATCGAGTGCCACCAAACATTAATAAATTACCGTTATTTTTATTTTAAAATTGGTTCACTACCAGTTCTTAAAATTGAAACAAAAAAAATTAATAATTTCAAAATATTGTCAATTTTTTTCGGGCTCTCTCCTTGAGTGGTAAAAGTTGAGTTTGATGTTGAAAAGTCCAATTTTATCCTTAGTCTACAGTTTCGTTTGATACTCACTGTAAATCCTAAATTCAATGCTCCATTCCGTTCGGAACGTGTTCTACTTTTCTCATAATTTTTAATGTTTTTAAAACTTTTTATTTTTAAAAATTCTGTTGTGTTCAGCAATTGTTCAATTGTAAACAAACTTCTTTCCAATTACAGTAGATATACTCATGAAATTTGTCCTCTTTTATTTTGAACACATGAAGTATTTAATGCGTATACATACGTACATATTCCTATAATCATTGATGTGTCATTTAAAACATACGGTATGTAGGTTATGATGTGTCATATTTTTAAACTCATTTGTCAGTCCTCTTATACAGTCTATCTTTTTGTGTTCTCTGGCGTAATCAGTTACAATGTATCGGTTTAGGTCTGTAGTGTTAATGGCTTTTTGATATTAATAAAGCGCTTTCACTGGCGTCATATGTTTTCAATAACAACAGCAAAAAAAAAATATCAAAAAAAAAAGTGAAAAAATTAAAACGAAAAAATCAATGAATTTTATAGCTTATGGATATAATCTATCTTTAATATTTCGTTTTTGGTTTACATAAAATTTTCAATAAAATATAGGAAAGAGGACTATTCTCCGCCGTCTAGGGACTATTCTCCCCCGACTCTTAACCCAGGCCAAGTGCAGGTGGCCATTAGATCCTTTAAACCATTCAAGTCCCCAGGACCGGATGGTATTATTCCAGGTGACATTCAGCATGGAGAGGAAATTGTTCTCCCCTGGCTGCTTGCCATCTATGACGCTAGTCTTAGGCTCCTTTATATCCCGTGGAGCTATAGAATATCTAGGGTTGTCTTTATTCCCAAAGCTGGGAAACCATCCCACACTAAGGCGGGTGACTATAGACCAATCAGCCTTTGTTCCTTCCTTCTGAAGATACTGGAAAGAGTCCTTGATGTTCACATTAGGGCCTCTATTGATCCACTACTTATATCCCCATCCCAACCTGCCTACACGAGGGGTAAATCAGTGGAGACTGCACTGCACTGCCTTATCTCTCGGGTGGAAAAGTCCTTGCACGTTAAATAATACACTCTGGCCATTTTCCTGGACATTGAGGGTGCATTCAATAACGTCAACCCGGACGCTATAGTTAGGGCTCTTAATTCTCTCAACCTGGATCAGAATCTAGTCAGGTTTACTGAGCTCCTCCTCAAATCAAGAATAATAACCTCTATAGTGGGGGCCTCACAGTGTCAGAGAATTGTCTGCAGAGGAACACCACAAGGCGGTGTTCTATCTCCACTCCTCTGGAATCTCGCAGTCAACTCACTCTTGAGAAGACTTGAATCCTCTGGTAATAACGCCATAGCCTACGCTGACGATATTGCCATAACTGCGTCGGGAATATGTCCGCAGACTCTGTCTGATAAACTAAACTTGGCGCTTTCAATTATACTGGATTGGTGCGGAGTTTTTGGATTATCCGCTAATCCCTACAAGACAGATACAATTCTTTTTACTAGGAGATACAAGGTCCCGGCCTTTACCCTCCCTAGTATAAACGGGACCAGGCTCACGCTGAGTCCCGAGGTTAAATATCTGGGCCTGATCCTCGATCCCAAACTCAGCTGGAGGACAAATCTGGCTGCCAGGGCTCGAAAAGCGGCCTGTGCTGCCTACTGTTGCGGCAGAGCAGTCGGATCCAGATGGGGTCTTGGCTCAAGAGTCATGCGCTGGATCTACTCTACAGTCATCGAACCCAACCTCCAATACGGTGTTGCCTTCTGGTGGACTGCTCTGGACAAGCGGCACAACGTCAGACTCCTGGACGGAGTCAGAAGGTCCGCGGCTATTCGCATCACTGGTGCTCTGCGCACCACCCCCACAAAGTCCCTGTTCGCTAAGCTTAACTGGCTTCCTACTGAGCTCCTCGCTAAGCAGGTGGCTAAGTTCACTGCGACAAGACTTAATGCCCTGTCTCGTTGGCGCGTCGTACCCGCTGGTCACTCCTCTATTTTGGAGATTGACGCGGTGGCCCCACCGGATATCGATTATCTCCCTGTGGAATATGTTTTGATAGGGGTTTCAACTTCCTGATCCCAAGCAGAAGCGATTGGACCCATGATATGTCCGTCCCCCCGGAACTCCTGGATGTATACACCGACGGCTCCAAATTCGATTGCGGGGTGGGCAGCGGTGTCTACTCTGGGAGATTGGACTTGAACATTTCACTCCGTCTGCCGGACTATTGCAGCGTGTTCCAGGCGGAAGTAATGGCCGTCTACCGGGCCGCACAGTGGATCCTCGCACACGGAGTTCCTTTCAGCTGCATCTCAATTTTCTCCGATAGCCAGGCTGCGATAAAATCTCTATTGAACGTTTCGGATAATTCTAGGATCGTCAGGGAATGCCGCCGCAGCCTTAACCTTCTTTCTGGGCGATTCAGTGTAACACTTATCTGGGTCCCCGGACACTGCGACATTCCGGGAAACTGCAGAGCAGACGAGCTAGCCAGGGCTGGCGCACTTCTTCCGGAATCTTCTTCGATTTATAAAACTTTCTGCCTGGTTTTCCAGCGTGAGGTAGTCGTACTTTAAATGTGCAGTCCTTGCGCTGACCAATTTCCCCCTCATTGGCTCGGAGGAACTTGGTCAGTACAGGGACTGCGTTCGGCTGTGGTGCCACAACGGGCCGCTATGCGTGCTCAAGTGAGCTTTTGGTATAAAGCTACCACATTAACCTAACCTAACCTAGGAAAGAGAAAAAGATAAAGGCGTCGAAAAATAATTAAAAGAAAAATAATTAAACCATTCAATTAAACCAAGATGAAATCGCGAGCAGTAGGAGCCGTAGTCTATTGGGTAGTGTCTTAGCCTATTAGACGAGTGGCCACTGTTCAGATATCTTCAACAAAACGAAGTATAAAAAATATTTCTTCAGCGACTTACTTTCAGCAATCTTCTGGCAAATAATCTGAGAGAGTAAATGAAATTGCCATGAAAAGTTTCTCAGAAACATCTGTTATTCGGAGTAGACTTGAAACTGTAAGTCACGCCACTCATGGATAAAATTAACATACACAACAAGTGTGGTTTGAGAAACTAGATTGTAATACTAGCTAAAGGGTTGTAATGACCAATGAAGTAAGTAAGGATATACGCTTACTCTCAACACATTTTTTTGATGATATTGTTACGTTTTTTATCTTTTAAAAACTTTTAAAATATAGATTGCAAATAAAATAAAAATAAATTTGTGTTTAGTTTTAATTAAAATTCTTTATTATTAGCACAATTCTGTATACCACTGTTCACAATTTGATGTAAACAACAACAATTTCTTTGTTTGTTATTTCTCTTTGCACTCTTTGCAAAAACAATAATAATTATTAGTCGACAGATCTTTGTAACGGAGATCTTCAAACCACGATTACTCTCTTGAAACACACAGCGTCTTCACACAAGACTGACTGAACTTTTACTGACTCCGTTGCCTGCTTTGTCTTGTCTATTATATGGCAATGTAAACGGTCTGATGAATGTTCGTGGCTTCGCCTTCTCGAAATCTCTATAAATGTAAACATCGTTGCTTCATTATTGTTCTTTGTGTATTTTGTTTACATTTATTCTTGTGGTGTTTGTTGGTATATTTTTGTTTACTTGTTTATCATTTTTTTATGCTGATGGTTGTTGCTGTATTACGCAGTGCGATAATTTGTAAACAAGTTCATTGTTTTTTTTTTTTTTTGTTTTTGTAGCTTTTGTTTATAATTTTAATGTTAAGCAATGTAAAAGCAAAACTCCAGTATCTATAATTTTCCTTTTTCGTAACAATATGTTTACATTTACACGTGTTTAATAAGACGATGTGATAATTTGTAACAGCTTTAATGGCCTTCCAAAGACTGGATTGTAGTTTCGTTTAATACGTAGTACAAATTGTTAAAAACCAAGGCATTATAATGAATCTTCATGCAGAAAATATAATCGTTACGACAAAAATGAAAACGACACATGATTAATGCCATGCCAATACCTCTATAAACAGCATTAGTTCCTTGGTGTATTGTTACTTATAACGTTCGCATACGACCATAATCAGAGATACCTTTAGATTAGATGTGAAGGGGATCATTATTAATCCTTTTCAATGCAATCTCAAGGCCTTTAAAGATGAAACAATAAATAATAAACTGAGGGAAATTATAACTAATTTTAAAAATAATCTGTTTCTAACTAAAACTGTGCCATGGAAATTGGTTGCTTGTTAATAGTTCCTGAAGCACGTTTAATAATTTTATTATATACGAAAGTTTAAAGAGAAATATTCTTTTAATCTTGTTTTAAATAATATCTTTAAGCTTAAAGCATATTGTTAGCATTTTGCCACACGCAATGGTTACATTCGTGATATATTTTAAGGCCAGAAATCACCATCATCATCAGCAGGCATAGCAGAGTTTTCATGCTTGTCCACAGCCAATAACAAACGAACGTCGTCATTAATGCGTTGCAAAGGGTCAGTCTCTAAAGAGACCGGAAAAAAGTAGGATTTCTTTAAGCAAAAAACCAAAAACAGGGAGAGAAACGAAATGTTGAACAAACGGTAAATAGAAAATAATGTTTTACTATTTAGACACACACTCACACATACACATTTGTACATAGGGATTAATATAATATAGCCTTTTGGTTAAAAGGAAAACGAAAAATAATACTTATTAAGGATCTTCGATTTGTATGAAACACAATCCACGAATCCAAATTACAAACCATGGCAAATCATGCAAGTTTTTGGGACAAAACAGAAATCATAAAAAGGCCACAAGAAAAACAGAAGAAAAAGAAGAGGAAACAAGTAAAACGAATTCAATTTTAATACAATAAAAAGCATTTAATATTTTACAACAACAATAAAAAAAATTTTTGTGGCGAGAGAAAAATATAAAAAATATGAAAACAGAAAAATAAAGGAAACGAATAAAATACACGAGGAAAACAAAAAGGAAACCCAAGGAAATTGGAAAAAAAGGCCAACTTAAGCTAAAGGTCATGAAAAAAAATTATTGTATTGATTACACACAAATGAACGAACGACTGAATGAAAGAGCGGAAGGTGTTAAACAACGATACAATGTAATCCTATGAAAAATAAAATGAAAAAAAAAAAAAAAATACAGAAAATATGCCTTAAAGCCAAGGTAATAAACAGTCTATCCGAAACAAAAATAAAAAAAAACTCCGCATTAAAGTACACTTTATCCTTTCAATGCGTACTTACGATTGCTTTCCCGAGCACTCTATGGCCCCCATATGCCATTAAGCATTCGTATGCTCAGATACATATGTACGTTACTTTAACGACACAAGGAAATGTAACGTTCACAAATAACACACACAGCATAAATGCAAAATAGAAAATGAGAAATTTATACAAAAAAAATTTTATTTCTCATAAAAAGCATGGAAAATCTCTAAGTTTGCTTAGCATTTCTTCATGTTCTGCTACATGACAGAGAGTGTATCTTCTTTAAAAGCAAAATCAATTGAAAACATAAAATTTAATGATTTTTTTAAATAAAAACATAAATTTATGTTGTCAAACACATATTAAGGAAAAGTTAAGCTTTTCTTTTTCCCATGCTTTTGAAACGCATTAAAAATAAAACAATCAATAGCTGTTGACATCGTTCACTGTATTAGAAATTTATTTTAAACTCAACACCATACATTTTTCTTGACTTTTTGCTGTTTGGGGAATTAAAAACATTTTTAAGAAAAGAGTTGACACGGCCATAGAGTTAATAGATTTATTTAATTGGTCATTACAACCCTCTAGCAAGTATTACAACCAAGATTCTCACACCACACTTGCTGTGTACGTGTTAATTTTATGCTTGAGTGTCGCAACCTACAGTTTTAAGTCGACTCCGAATAATAGATTTTTTTGAGAACTTTTTATGAATGTTTCATTTTACTCTCAGAGTTTTTGCCAGAAGACTGCTGACAGTAAGACGCCGAAGAAATTTTTTTTCTTTTTCGTTTTGTTCGAGATCTTTGAACTGGGGTTTGAACCGTAGCTTTACGTCTAATAAGCCAGCACACTACCTACTAAATTACGGTTACAACACCTTCCAAAAATATAATAAAAAAGCGATAAAATAATGGAAGATGAACTTTAAAGACTCTGATTTTGTATGAACAGCAAAATTTAACAACGAAAAAAACAAATAAAAAATAACAATTCGTCAGAGAATTGAAATTAGGACTTTGGGACTTCCCTTTTCATTAATTAACAGGAAATTGAAAAGACTAACCGTCAATGCATTTATTGCTTAAAACTGACTGAAAAGGTTTTATTTTTCATAAATTGAAGGAACATATTCAATGGAATTGGCTATAAACAATGGAAAAATATTTCTCAAAAAAAAAAAAAAAAAATATAGGGTAAGCCATTTAAAAGTTTAAATTTAAAAATGCAATAAAACCAAAACGGTTTGAAATATTGCCCAATTTATATTTTACTGTGAAGTACAATTGTTCGTCGGTTAAAAATTTAATATTATTTCATGCATATGGCTGTCGGGTATGGCCTCACAGTACCTCACTCAAACGGAACAATTTTCAACATTTTTCGAATGTATGGGCAATAGCATCACGTCGGTTTGTCGGCATAACACTTTTCTTTAACGACGCCCCCCAGAAAACAGACCAGCAGTGTCAAATCGCAGCTTCTTAGTGGCCAATTGACATCACCATTTCGGCTAAATAAAGGACAATCAAACGTTAGACGCAATAAATCGATGTTGGCATGAAATGTGTGGCAAGTTGCTTCATCCTGTTGAAACAAAACATCGTTCACATCAATACCATGAAGAGTGGGTACAAAAAAATGGGTTATCATGGTGCGTTAGGTGTCTCCATTGACCGTAATGGTTGCGCCGTTCTCATTTTTAAAGAAATATTGCCCAGTGATGTCTTCGCTATACAAGCCGCACCAAACAGTCACCCGGAATGGCTGCATTGGCCTCTGTAAGATCACGTGTGGGTTTTATGAACCCCAAATACGGCAATTTTTTTTATTAACATCCTTACCAAGATGAAAATGGACATTTTTGGCAAAATCGACATCATCGTTCAGCTTCTCGTTGGCCCAAATTTCCAATAAATCCCCACCCTACATTTATTAACCTGTGGTATGTAACCTTTGTGTTACATATTTGACCTCCCCACATAAATATTGAACATTGTAATGCTTTTAATAGAAAATTTATTAATTTCTTATGTGTTTTCTTTCTTTTTTCATTTGTAATACAATATATTTGCTTATAGCTTCCTTGTCGTTTTGATACTTTCTTTTGTTTCATGATTATGCTTGAATAGGCAGCATATTTTTCTGTTTTTTGTTTCGATGTTTGTCGTATTTTTGTATACGTACTCATGGTAAATACAAATGAGCTCATTTATACACCTGACCTAAAAGAATTATTGCCTTATTAAACTTTTATGAGTTTTTTGTTTTTGTTCTTTTTGTTTTATTAAAGAGCCAGGACTTCTTACGAATTTACTTAGGCACGGTGTTCAACTGTTTCATTGAAAGACATTTCACATTGTAATGCTTCAAGGATATTTTAATGGTAACTTTCCATAGGAACGGCAGCTGTTGTTGTCCTTTAATAGAAGTTTCTAAGGTAATAATAAATTGTATACACTCTGGGAATTGTATTGAACTGGCAAGTTTTTATAATTCATATTGCCACCGAACATTATATTTAATTACGTTTGAATGTTTTCTCGTTCTTTCTGTAATTTTTTTTTCAATAAGTAGCCTTATATGTCCTTTAATTTCGCTTTTTCTTTTCCTTTTTGTTTCTACGGTTTGATGATTTTTGTTTTCTAGTTTTCCAAGACCAATAAGTGGTTACCCAGGGTACCGATGGTTTTATTTCAGTTGAAAAAAAAAAAAAAACAAAAAACACAACCACGTGCAGTTATTTTAGCCAGTAAGGACATCACCTCTTGCATACCAAATTTTTGTTTAGTTTTTTATATTCTTTTCTTTTTGTTGAGTTTCTAAAACTTTTGTAATTATAATTATAAATAAAAAACAAAAACATATTTTTATACTATATTCTTCAACTCTAAGGTTTTTTGATATTCTCAATCAAGGTAAAGATTGCTGCTTGCGGTTCATGGCTTAAAACTTTTTTCCATCAAACTTACATTGAAGTCAATAAATTATTATTGGCTATGCACAGCCAAAAAGTGAAATTGAATACATCACAGTGTTTGGAAATATTTTACTTTTAAATGTAAAATACAAAATACTTGGGATCCACCAAGTAAACAAACCTTTTTTTAGAGCATCACGTGCTTGAGCTTAACTTGACTTTCGTTACAATGCATAGGCTTCAGTTTGAGAAAGGTAAGAAAGGCAATTTTATTATTATTATATAGCTCAGGAAAAGCAATAACATATAGCATTGCTCATGTCAAAATGGTACTTAAAAGCGTTAGATTTAGTTGAAAAAATCTTGAGCAGTTTTAATTCATTCAATGAAACCTATGTGCTCTAATATATTTTATTTTAAATTTCTTTGATAGATGCAGTATTAGGTTAGGTGAGGTTAGAGGACGTGTACTTGTCAACTGTGACAAGTACAATACCCGGAGGTCGAATTGACCCATTGTACAACGTCCTTGCTTCTCACAGATGCAGTATTAGTGGCATAAAATTTCTATCAAACTTCGCTGCATAGTTCTTCCAAACTACTTATTGTAAGTTATTGTTTACAACACAATAATACGGTGTTCAGATATGCACCTTTATTGCGTAAATCGCAATAAACGCTATTATTGAGCTCAATATTTCATTTAAAGTTTCAATTAATTACTGCGCAATAAATACGCAAATTGTTATAATATTGAGTAAAACTTAAAATGGAACACTGTCATATGTAAGTGTGTTTAGTGAGCATATTACAATTAGCCCAACACTTTCTGTTGTTCTTTGACAACTCAAATGTCAACAACGACGAACAAACGCTAATAAATTAACAAACAACACTAATTTTCGAGAACAAAATAAAAATAATGTTGTTGTTTACCAGCTGTCAAATGAGTATTGAGTAAGCTGAATTGCTTATATTATTATGCCTGAATACTTAAAATATTGTACTCAATTAACCGAATATTGACTCAATAAAAGTGCATATCTGAACATAGTATAACACTCATTTCCAAATTTTCTGCGAACAGTTAGGTGAATTCAAATTTCTTTCGATGTCGACTTCATTTTTATGTTACTATTCTATTGTACCTTTTGAATAGAGGGACGAAGCTAAGACCAAACTTTACATTCATATACTACCCTTCAGTCAGGATTATGGCCTAGTTTCTCGCACAACTTTTGTTGAGTGTGTTAATTTTATACATGAGTGGCAGCACCTACACTTTAAAGTCAACTCCGAACGACAGATTTTTGGGAAATATTTTATAGCAATTTTTATATTCTCAGAGTTTTTGACAGAATATGGATAAATACTTATTCACATTTCGTTTTGGTGGACATGTCTGACCTCTGGTTTGAACCGTGGGCTCAAGTCTAATAAGACAACACATTACCTTCTGGACTACGACGACTAGTCCTTTACCAAACTTTAGCCTTTCTTAAAGCCCTTAAGAAATCCAGTCACCAGTCAAAAGCTAAATTTATTCAACATCAGTAACAGTCTCGTTCTACAATCGCTATGCTATGCTTCCGACACTTCTACTCTTTGTGAAGGATTTATCTCCTCTTAAAAGATCATAAAAGTAGCGGATTTGGAGAATTTGGATCCCTAATTAAATAACACTGAGTATAATACTCAGAGCCACTTGGGAAACTCACGAGATTCTTTCAAACGAAGGCTAAGGCCATTGAAAGATGTGCTCAGTTAAATATAGATAGAGAGTACAGAGAACGGTAGATAGCAATACTATCTGACAATCAGTCCGCCATACAACCACTCAGATCCTGTAGAGTTGTATAGAAAGAAGACGAATAAACTAGGCTGGGCGTGACTCCAAATAGTGTGGATATTCTCGGCAATAGAGAGGTACGAGTATATCCGATTGTGAGAAGATATCACTAATGAGAACAGAACCGCAGTTGTAAAGGTCAAAACCACTCTGGAGAGTAGGCAGAAAGATTTGAAAGCGTTCACTAAAGAAAGATGTGGACACACATACATAATTGGTCATTATGTGGATTATGTGATATATGTCAGATGTGGAGGAATGTACAATTTTCTCCTGTCAGGTTGTATTGTCTAATTATAATGAGAAATGAGTTGAGTTATTACCCTCTTACTTAAATTAATTGGACATTACAACACTTTAGGCAGAATTACGGCCAAGTTTCTCACACCAAAATGTGTGCTAATTTTATACATGAGTGGCGAGACCTAGAGTTTTAAAATCGACTCTGAACAACAGATTTTTGTTGAGAAACTTTCCATTTTATGTACTTCCAGAGTTTTTCTCGGTAAGAATAGGTCGCCTAAGTATTTCTTTTTGCTTTAGATGTCTGAGTCAGGTAACTGGTATTTTAGCGGGCATTGTAGACTAAAAGCTGTGATATATTTTGTAAAAAGTCGTTGTAACGTGGATGCACCTTTGAGATGTATAGCATTAAATAAATCTCGATATTTTATTTTATTATCTATCATTACAATGGTTCACTTGGAAAGCAGATCCCTTACTCTTACAATTTCATGAATTTCTTTTGTTACTCAGTATCGTAGAGAAGCATTTTCCAAAATGATAACGTGTGCTGGTAGTGTCTAGAGAACAGTTGTGGAAAGAACTATCAATCATACGATTCATGAGGTCGCAATGTCTTCTGGTGAATCTGACGTTAGACTTGTCTCTGATTATGCTCACCATGTATTCAACCTCCTTAGATGGATAGCCTCCTTTAACTACAGTTCAAAAAAAAAACTGTACACTATGGATAAAATTCAATCAATCAATTACCAAACTCAACTTCTACCACTTAAGGAGAGTGCCGGAAAAAATTTGATTTGATTTGATTTAAAAACTTCAAACAATTTAAAAATAAAAATAACGGTAATCTATTAATGTATATTTTTATTTAATGTAACGTTTTTTTTTGCGCTCACTGTATCTATCTACCTAAATATTAAGAATTAAACTGGATGGTCTTCCAAGAATTAGTTATTAAAAGTTGCTATTGAATTCTATGAACAACTTAATACCCAGAATTCGTTTAATAAGATGCAAACTTAAATTTGTTTAATGTTCATTAATATTTTCCATTTAATGAAAGGGTTATTCATTTATGGTACAACCTTCATCAGCAGTGATAAGGGTTATTCAAAATTATTCAACTGAAATGTGTAACGAAACTTTTTTTCTCTGTTGATTAAATATTTAAAAAAGAGTTGAGTTTTTAAAGATTCGTATAAGTAAAGTGGTGTGCGGCAGCTGAATACTAAAAAATAACGAAACAGTATTTTCTTTTTAACAATTGTTTCCAAGAATTGCAGAGAGACAAAGAATTTTGTGTAAGAAACTTTGGAAAATAAACTCAGAATTTTTGAATCTTTTTTTGTTTGTTTTTAGTTAATTTTTTTTTAAAGGTAGCTGTCGTCTGCCCCGGTATTGTGAAACAATCTCATGTCTATTCAAATTTTTTTTTTTAAGATTTTCATAATGCATGAGATTAAATTGTGTTCAAATCATTCTCTTTCGTTTTAGCTTTTTTAGCCTTAACCTGTGGGTGTCTTAATGCAAATAGAATTCAAACTTTAGCTTGAAACGTAATTTTACAAAAAAAAAATTTGTTTTCTTTCAATATAAAATTTGTCCTTGAAACGTATACATATTATTTTTTTTTTTTTTTCTTTTAAATAAATAAATTTCTAGCAATAATTTACATGTTGGTCTACACAAGCGAAAATATACTCTCGTAACCTTAAGTTCAATGTCAACGTCTTTACCTATATTTTGAGGCATGAGAGGGCCTTGTTTATTCTCCTGCAGTATTTTCAACAGCAAAGATAATAAATACTGGCGGCTTTGTTTGATAAAAGTTTCTAGACTAAGATAAAAAAATAAAATATTCTTCTTATAGTGTTTTTTAATTTTAATTTTTATGGCATCGAGCTGTTCATTATAAATTTTTAAGAAAATTTTAAAACAAAAGACAGAACAAATATGGAAAAAAATTAAAAAACTATTTCCATACTTACTTAACGTTTCGAAATGTTGTTTCTGCAAAAGAAATAAGACGCTTTTGTTAATAAAATTTCTCAATTGTTAAAAGATAAAATTTGTATTTAATTAATAAGTTCTACATGGGGATCAAACATTACCTAGAGAAAACAAACCCTGGTATTAAATAAATCATGCTATTGTAGCAGTATAAATATGCCGAGTCTTTTGGCATGGCTTTCAATATGACAATAACCTGTGAGAGTTGCTACTGTGCGATGAATGACCATGCGATCCATACGTGCCTACGGCATGCCTACCCAAAGACCCGTTAGAATAGCAATGCATTTTGTAACGATATCCCGAATATTTTCCGAAATTCCCGTGAGAAATTCTCAACATTCACAGGCTAAGACGGAAGTTGAAACTACGACTCAAGAGATTGTCACACGACAAGAATTATTATTTATTTATTATGTCTGTGGTCTCAAGCAATAACCGCCTAAGTCAACTTAAGTCAACTTGAGTTAGGTATGCTACTACATTCTACCTGTAAAACTTTGAAATTACGTAAAATCCCCATTTCTCTAACAATATTTTCTAAAAAAGTTATTAAGATAAAACATATTGACCTATGTCGTAATGAAGGCCTATTACATTTGCAATAAGCGTCTTAATATACTTACGAAAACATTTCCATAAAATTGTAATTTATTACAATTTATTCGTATCAGATTCAGTACTCGGCTGACAAAGCCCGGAAGATCGTTGGACAACTCAGCAAATTAATGGCGAATATTGGAGGCCCGCTACCGGCGAGACGGAGACTCCTGATGGAAGTTGGAAGCAGCATTATGCTCTATGGGAGCGAAATTTGGGCCGAAACGCTAGAGGTTAAGAAGCGGGCAAACTCACTGCTATCGGTACAGAGAACGGCTGCATTGCGTATCGCGTCGGCATATCGTACAGTGTCCGCCCCAGCCGTACTTGTGATAGCAGGTACAATCCCTGTGGATCTGCTGGCAGTAGAGCGGATGGAGATTTATAAGGCGAAATCGGCTGGAAATCACATAACCGGTCACTTCAGGGAAAACACCATTTCAGAATGGCAACGAAGATGCAACGAGGAAGATAGAGGAAGGTGGACGGCAAGACTTATTCCGGACATAAAACAATGGATTGGTCGGAAATTTGGAGAGGTAAATTACTACCTTAAGCAGATGCAATCGGGTCACGGATATTTTAGGAAATATCTGCACAGAATGGGCAAGACCGCCTCCCCTTACTGTCTTTACGAGGAAGGGGAAGTAATTGATGATGCGGAACACACTGTTTTCGAATGTGCACGCTGGCAGAGCTATCGCTCTGTACTGACGTCAATGATTGGAACGATCACGGCCGCTAACATTGTCGGAGTTATGATTGCGAGTAGAGAGAATTGGGCCTCAGTGGCGAATTACGTGGAGCGCATTCTGAGACGGAAGAAGACAGATCTGGAGGCTGCAGAACATGTAGGCACGCCGGCATAGATGACACTGGCTCGCGAGTCAAACGAAATTCCAGTCGGGAACCTGGATGAAAGGAATAGCGGAGACGCTTAGAAGTCTCCTCAACCTTCGATACGCAATCCGGACGGGGGCCAAAGGGCCAAAAGGACTCCACTCCGAAGTAATACCACCGTAGTTCCGGAGTGGGCAGAACAGTCCACGAGAAGAGGGGGGGATTTAGTGGGTGAGGGCCCCACACACGGAGGACGTGACGACTTCCTCTATGGTGCGGTTAGGAACATTTAACCCTCCTCTTCGTAAAAAAAATGCATTTGCAATAAGCGTCTTAATATACTAACGAAAACATTTCCATAAAATTGTAATTTATTACAATAGCATATAATGACTTAAGCTGTTTTACACATTTTTTTTAAATTAATTTTTGCAAAAGAAAGAGTTTTCATAAGAGCTAAAGTAAAGATACATGATTATTTCAAATGGAGAATGTTTAAACACATATTCTATCTCTACATAATCTATTAATGCAATTTTGCTGGTGTGTTTTAAAGAGAGCAAAATCAACATAAGCGCCAATTGCAAATGAGATATTCTCTTAGTTTTTTAATTAAATACAGTTAGTTTATTTTAATAAAAGTTTTCTTTTAAAAAGACTTTAACTAAGCTATTTCGTCGTTAAAGAAGAAACAGTAAAGTTGAATTTAACAAAAAGAAAAAAATATGTAATATGAATAAAGTTTAAAACAAACGAAACGAAAAAAATTAAATAGGTAAGAAAATTTAAAAATAAAAAAAAAGAAAAGAAAAATAAAAAAGCCAAATTAATTGATTGTTCAATTTTGAAATATAAAAAGATGAAGGCCACCGCATGTCTTTTTTGGAGGATGAAAATGTTTTGAAAGTCAACGATGAAAGTCAAATGTCATTTTTAGAAAGCAACGTGGTTGATTTATCAAAAAATGTGATCGGTACTAAACTAAGTAGTGAGGATGAAGATTCCACTAAACAAAAAATTCCACAATTTGATAGTGATAATTTAGTTTCAGACCCCGTCTTCGCACCTTCAATTTCTGATGAGGCTGATAGCACTAAAAATATAGAAGAAGATGTGGTTCTCAACGAAGCTCTCGCTTATTCTCGAAAAATTTCACGTGAAAAACGAAAAAATGTAGTTGGAAATGTAGTGCCGGAGAGAAAATTAAGACCACTAGTACATAGCTGTCGTATGAAATGTAAAGCAAAAGTATCACGGACAATCCAAGAAAGTATATTTCGAAAATATTGGTCTTTGGGTACATACAATCAGCGAATTTTATTTATTGGTTCCTTGATTGACATCAATAGCAAAAAATACCAAAGCTTACAAAAGCACAATGAAAAGCCTAGAGAACGAACATTTCAAGCTGCTTATCATGTGGAATATAATGGGCAAAGAGTAAGGGTATGCCAAAAATGTTTCCTGCAGTGCTTTGATGAGAGTGCTAGTTTTGTCAAAAGTGTTTTGAAGAAGAAGATAGATTTTCCTCAAAATGAATTTTATGACCAGCGTGGATCAGATGGAGGAACAAATAAACTGACGAATGAAAAAATTCAGCTTGTAAAGGATCACATAAACAGCTTTTCAAATTATGAAAGTCATTATACCAGGAGAGATACAAGTTCCAAATACTTTCATGCTGATTTATCCCTATCTCGTATGTATAAGTTATATTGCGATAAATATAAATTCGAAGCAATAAGCATCTCATCATACACTAGTGTTTTTAAGAGTATGTATCTTTTTTATCATTTTTTAAAATTAATTCATCATAAACTAATAATACTTTACAGGTATGAACATAAAATTTAAAAAGCCTAGCCTAGACACTTGTTCTAAATGCGATCAACTTAAAGTTAAAATTGGTATTGCCAAAGAAGAAAGCGATAGTAACCTATTACTCGATTTAGAAAATGAACTAACTACTCATCAAAGTAAAGCAGATTTAGCTTATGAATCGAAAAGGAACGATAAAGCTTTAGCTGTCAGTGATTCCACTGTCAAAGTCTATACTTTTGATTTGCAACAGCGTTTGCCTACGCCTTTCTTGAGAAACTCAATTAGTTTTTATAAAAGAAAGCTTTGGACATATAATTTGACCGTTCACGACTGCACAACTGGTACCCCATATTGCTTTATGTGGCATGAAGCATTATCTGCTCGTGGTGGCAACCAAATTGCATCGTGCTTGTTCAAGCATATAATTAATCTCAAACAAGTTAATCATACAATATTTTACAGCGATTCCTGCATAGGACAAAATAAGAACTCATTTGTATGCACAGTGTTTATATTGGCTCTTCAAATCAATCAGAATTTAGAAGCAATCGATCATAAATTTTTAGAACCTGGACACACGCATATGGAATGTGAAGTAGATCACTCTGTAATAGAAAGGAAAAAGAAAAGAACTGATGTTCAAATACACCATCCAATTTCGTTACCAACGAGATGGGGTTATAACAGGACGGCTCTACATGCCGCTCAGCCTATGCCACATTTAATATTCTGCACGTGCGACTTAATAGCAAGTATATCTTACGTGAAGGTGAACTGGTCACCGATATCCAGAGATTTAACCCCGTTAGACATTTTCCTCTGAAGTTCTCTCAAGTCGGATCTGCGGTCTATTCCGATTAACTGGCACTGAACGGTTCATACAGATTACCAAACCAGGCCAACGTATTTCAGGCGGAGATTTTTGCTATTGAACAAGCATGATTGAAATCGGGAACCTGCCTATTTCCAACTTGATCATATGTGTGGACAGTCAAACAGCAATTAGCGCTGTAATCACATCTCGTCATCAAAGGGAGTCAGGAGTTGAATGGACTCCCTACACCGTGTACGTCGACACAAAACCCGCCTCTACTGGGTCCCGGGCCACTGCGGCATAGAGAGGAACGAAAAGAATAGCACGGAAGGTATCAGAGGTGTCTGAGAAGGAGGCGATAGAGAGGATATATAAGCCCCTACAAGAATACGTTTTCAAATTGGAAAAAGCAACATGAAATTGAACAAACCGTAGGTGGTCCAACTTACCTGATCGACGACTTTCAAAACTGTGGTGTCCGGCAGTGGACAGCAGGAAAACCAAGGAACTACTTGAGTTCGACCAGAGAACGGTGTGCACTCTGACAGAAATTCTAACGTGACACTGTTTTATTGGCAATTTTGCTGACAAGCTCGGCCTGCCCGACCAGGAATAATGCAGAAGCTGCCATGACGTAGGGGAAGCGGAATCGGGGTGGTTCAAAGCCACTTCTAACGGACAATGACAAGGGGGCTTATCTCACACTGGGTAACACAGTGGGCCATATAGCCACCGAGTGTATGGCAAAAATCTAACCTTTTTAAAGTCGCAGAAAATAGGATATTGGGATCCTCTCCAACCAGTAAAGGAAGCCGGGCCAGACATTTGATTGATGTTATATTCCATACAAAATGGCGTTAGAAAATGGCGTATACAAAATGTCGTTAATATTTCATATACACTTGGTTTTATTTAAATTTTGAAAATAGGAAGCGCATAATGTAAGAAGTCGCCGTGGTAGTGTGTTCGCTTATTAGACTTGAGGCCTCGGTTCAAACCCCAAGTCAGATATCAAAACGAAAATATGAAAAAATATTCCTTCTGGCAGCAGATTTCTCTGAAAGTAAAATAAAAATTTCTCAAAAATCTGTCGTTCGTAATCGACTTAAAACTGTAGGTCACGCCACTCATGTATAAAATTAACACACACAGCATCAGTGGTGTGAGAAACTAGGTCGTAACCCTGACTAAAGGGTTGTAATGACCAATTATGTTATGTTTAATGTAAGACCTGATAGGCCATAAATGCTATTATAAATTAGTACAGAGTTTTTGTTCAATTTTAAATTTTCAATTTAAATAGATAGACATCATATTAACGTTTTAACTTTCTAACTGCTTATAAATCACACTTACTTACACCCATACTCTAAGCACTTGTTCACAATGGTTATTAATGGCTGGCAATGTATAAATTAAAAAAATGTATGATACATAGTCGTATATGTATATGGATAACATATATACAATATATATGTATACATATATGTATATACATACATACATAAGTAAGTATTTATAAAACAATATATATACAAAAAAAAGAGCAGACAAGAAAATTTTATACTATAAAAACATCTTTATACGGATTATTTATAACGCAATTTATGCTCGATAAGGCGCCAATGTAATAAAAAATGAATTATACTTTTGCTCTATACATACACTAATACATACACAAAAATATTTGTATATATATAGGCGTTAACAAGGTTTACTTATATACATTTGTAGATTTGAAACCTAGAAAATATATTTACAACACACACATTCACTTACTTTTATACATTCATTGGGAATATTAAAAACAATCACATGAATTGTGAATTGGTTGAACAGAACAAAATGGTTATGGTTATGGTTTATATACATACATACATACATATGTATGTATACGTGTGTATGTTTGTGTAGTTGTGTAAATGTGTATTCTAATGCATTTGTGTGCGTATAACCTCTAACTAGGCGAACCAAAAACAAAAATTATAATGATTATAACTATACTCCTATACCATGCACAAGCAGGCAGGCTGGCAGGGAACAAAGCCTTGTTCGGTTTCTGTACGTGTACGTGTGTGTTAGAGTTAGTGAAACCACATTTAGTTAGAATTCGAAAAAAAAAATGAAAGAAAAGGATGGTATTTTATGGCAAAAATACAAATTAAATTCACTTTTATTTTCTTTCGCACGTGATTCAAATTGATGATAGAAAATTATGTTGAAAACATTCATAATTTTTTTATATTTGATCTGCGTACATTAAATTCTATATACAGTTGGCGTCAAAAGAAACTATACACTAATAATAAAATTCTAACAATCACCAAAGTATACTTTTAGCACTTAACAAGAGTGACCGAAAAAATTTGACAATATTTTGAAATATTTTGTAATTTTTTCTTTTTGTTTCAATTTTAAAAACTGGCAATGAAAGAATTAAAAAAAAAAAAAATAACCGTATGTGTTTCTTTGGACGCTCACTGTACATATACTATGTGCGTATAGCACAGTGCTTTTGCGTTTTATGAATTGTAGTTTATACTTATGTATGTATGTACATATATACATATGTGTTTTGGTACTTATGTATATAAGTACTTATGTTTTCATTAGTAATTTAATGCAATTGCAGAGTTCAGAATTGAACCGATATAAGTATGTAGTAAAAAATTTATTTTAAATTCTAGAAAATCATCAGCTTATATTTCTTTAAATTGAAAAGGTCTGATTTGAAATTAGTTTTTGTTTAGTTTACATACATATTTTTTGGAATTATTTGGAAATTAATGACAGAATAAAATCTTTTTAACTTTATATGTATGTACAAAAGTATAGATTTATACTTCGCCTACTAGACGTGAGTACCGCAAGATAAGACCCGACAGAGTATGCGATGAGAGGTCTAAGCCCCCAAATGTTGCTTGTGGTCTTTTTTAAGCAGTAGAGTTCTTAGTTCCTTTCTCTATTCTCTTTATAAAAATCTCACTTCTTCGCTTCTTTGCGTCCAAAACAACGCCGAGATGCTTTAATATGATGGAGAAGGAAAGTTGCTGAATGACTCGATGAGCACCTCTACAATAATATTTCTACAAATTTTAGCATGCCGTCATTAATATTTCGTGTAAGTAGAGCTCTGCTAACTTCATTGAACGTGAGTGTAAGCGGAAAATCAGAATTATCTATACTCGTACGCCAAAGTCTTTCTACATTACATACATATTTGGTCACTACAAACCCCTAGTCGGGATCTCGACCGAGTTTTTTACGCCAGCATGTTGTGTCTGTTAATTTTATACATGAGTAGCGTGACCTAAAGTTTAAAGTCGATCCGGACGACAAATTTTTGAGATTTTTATGGCAATTTTATTTACTTTCAGAATTTTATAAAGTCGCAGAGAGAAAGTCACCGAAGAAATATTTTTTTAGAATTCGTTTTGTTGGAGATGTCTGCTCTGGCCCTGGGACTCTACTAGCGAAGGTAGAATAGTAGTTCGTAATAATACCTCGTTGTCCATAATGCCTCAGAATGATTCAAAAAGGAATTAGGTTAGACTTATAGGTCTTTGTTCCTTCAAGGGAAAGGTCATTAGTCCTCAGGTCTTTGGGATGAAAAAAAACTTGCCTCTCTACACTGAACAGCGACGTATGAGTAATTGAAACAGGCGTACTAATCAGTATTCAAAAACTTCTTCGTCTTTAGTAACTTTAGATTGTAGTGAGCCCAGTGACTCATCAACTTATCCTCTTTAAACGTCGTAATTTGATGGCATAACCACTGGGGGTTAGATCCGTCCTCTAAGTTTTCCTTTGCAAACCATTGTAGATGTCTGTCAGTCTCTTTTTATGAAGTTTAAGCTGTTGAGAGCCTCAGTTAGTGAAAAAACTATTTATTTTATGTAGTACTCTGATGTCAACTTCCAGCGAAGTCAAATCAAGTTCTAGTATTCCGACTTGAAATTATTTTTGATATCCGGTGTGATAACCGACAGAATTTCATCATCCTGCGTCCATCATTGCACAGTTCCTGCTCTCTCGTTATCACAATTCTTTAAGTTTTACTATAGAAATGGCTATGCGAAGCTTAAATTGTATTTCACAGAGACCATTCGTGCTTTCAAAGTATTTTCTGGTTTCATATTTTCCGCTCAAATACTTTACCAACTGTGTAGAGAATATATCTTCCTGTAACTGCCGCACACTTCCTACTTTCAATTCCTGGTTTAATATTTTCTGCACTTTACAATCTGTGATTAAAGTATATCGGGTCTTCCAACAAGAGCTTTCGAACTTTATATAACGTGCAAATAATGGTGTGGAGTTTGGTTCGACAACAACGCCATTTTAATTCTTTTGCGCAAAATTGTGCGATCTGGACACCAACGCCATGTAGTTTCCATAGGACGGCGCTACATTACCATCGATATCGTACGATTTTGCCCAGTCAGACTGTTTCTTGTGGGGTTGATCCTTACTATTACTTAGGTCTTGTTGTATAGAACATCAAATAAATAAACAAGCCAGCAACCATAGTGGTACTCAAAGTCAGCATAACCCCGTCCAATGGGTAATGAGTAAGTGAGCCAGTGTAATGAAAAATTTAACCTTATAGATGCGCTCCACTTAAAGAAGCCTTAAGAGATATTTGAGGCATCAGTACGTCTTTCAAAGAAATACAAATAACGAATAAAATGTAAACACACACTGATTGATGTAAATTTAAAGATAGGCAGTGCAATGATAGGTTTGAGGATGTGGACTTGTCAATGGGACAAGTATAATACCCAGAGGTCAAAATGACCCATTGTAAATATGTACTAGAGGACAGAAAAAAAGAGAATAGTAAAGGAGACGAGTAAATTGGAAAAGGAAAAGAGGTACTGTTGCTTAATGAGGGTTGATCTGGTTGTTTATTAAACTTAAAAGTCGACACATTGTTAGATATTGCGATGATGAATAATTTTCTAACGATTCTTTACTTTTATTATATAAAATTAAAAATTTATCCCATAGCAACATAATTTAACCTTTTATCAACCAATAAGAATTGTTTTTTCATTTCATAGAAAACTTCTTGGCAGTGTTATCAAACGGCAACCCTTTAATATATTTCATATTCTTAACATAACATATTTTGATAATTTATTGTTTTTATATAAAAATATATGCAAATATATTATATAAAGTATCTACTCGTATGCATAGGTATATATGTATGGTATATGAAAAGTATATCGTACGTGATGATAAAATAAACACATCGTTATAAAATTACATGACAAACCAGTGCGGGTAATGGTCATTAACACATTCTAAATATAAAATATCTGTCAGCATCAGTATCAGCAGCATCAGCATCATCAGCAACAACGCAATACTCCCCTGATGACAGCATGTAAAAATAAAAGTATATGTATCCGTATCTGTATATCATTTGATTTAAAATATTTATTAATATTCGTAACCGTAAAATAAAAAATTCACATGCATTTGATATTTAAAATATCAAATTTAAACTGAAATTATATGGTATGTATAGGCATTGTAATTTTAAAATTTTTCAAAACAACCAAAATTATTCGAACTTGTGTGGCATTTTGGTATATTTTTGTAATTTTTAATTAAAATTAAATTAAATTACAATCTTCCACTCGTACGATATATTATATTACCTAACCTACTTATAGTAGATACTCTGTTGGACAATAGATTGTTAGAATATTTGTAAATATTAATTTATTATTAATGCCAAAAACAAAAACAAAAAAAAAAAAATAAGAATATAAAATCTCATCATATTTAATATTCATACAACGTAGTTAGTTTTATTAAAAATAAATTATAAAATAATTTATTTAAAATGCAAAGCATAATCCATATCAAAAGGTATTTGTTAATTACAATTTTATATAATTCGCATTATTCTGTTCTGTTTTAATACAACATTAAGTGCTCTGCTAGTCTAGTGGGTAGTGTGCTACACTATTAGCGTGGGGTCGTAGGTTCGAGACTCTGGTCTGTTACACTACAACAAGTATATGGTCCATGTTACTCAGCTCGTAATAATTATATATAATTTGTAATTGTATTTTAATTAAGAATGCATGAGTGGAGGAACCTTTAAAGTCGATTTCGAACGACAGATTTTTTGAACAACTTTTTATTTACCAAACTTCGTTTTGTTGGAGATGTATGACCTGGGTTCGAAATATAGCCTCACGTCTAAAAAGTCAACACACTAAGGAACACTAAAAGGAAGTCGCCAAAGAAATAATTTTTTACATTTCCTTTTGTTGGAGATGTGTGATTTGGGGTTTGAACCGTGGCCTCACGTCTAAAAAGCCAACACACTACCTACTAGACTACGGCAACTACAATACAATACTACAGTCTACATAATTTTTACAAAAATTTCCCACGTGTTTCCTTCCGGTTGATAACGGCCATCTTGCTGAAGCACCATGCACGGATATAGCATTCAACAAAATGTGCAAATTATAAAATTGTTCCATCAAAATGGGCAAAAAGCTGGGGAGAGTATCGCAAGCTTTATTCATTTTACGATCGCCATAATCGTCCTACTGAATTAAGCTGGTGGGCGATTTTGTAGGATAATTCCTCAAATATAGAATTTTTTAAACAAAACCCATAAATATTCCATGGGTTGTGCTGGCTTTGAATACCGCTGTGATTTATGGCTTATTGGCTCACATTTTCGAAAAAGGAAAAAGTCAAACAGTGTCATATAGCACAATATCGGTGGCCAGTTTATATCACCTACACGTAAGATGGTTCGGCTCTCAAATTACTCGTGCAGATTATGCAATTTGGCATGGCCTGTGTTGCCAGTAACGCTGTTCTGTTGAAATCATATGTCATTGGAGTACATATCATCTAATTCACATCAAAAGATAATCATCGATCTGTACTAATCGTCGTTGACAGTGATGAAAGTCTAAAGCTAAAGTCGTTCTCAAAGAAATATCGATCGATGATGCCGTCAGTTCAAAATCTACACCAAACAATAACTTTTTCGAGATGCTCTTGGGTTTAATTTAAATTTGTATCGTCCCCAATTCGTCAATTTTTGTTATTCACGTACTCATGAATTCAGAAATGGGATTCATAGCTGAAGATAATTGTTCGATGGCAATGGAATGGATCAGTTGACAACTGCATTTGCATGTATTTTTAATGCTGTACATGCATACATACATAAGTGGTCATTATAATCTTTAGTCAGGATTACGACCTAGTTTTTTTTACTCTCAAAGTTTTTTGCCAGAAATCTGCTGAGAGGAAGTCGCCGAAGAAATATTTTTTCATATTTCGTTTGAGATGTCTGACCTGGGGTTTGAATCGAGGCCTCACTCCCAATAGACCAACGCAATATCGTCTAGAAAACAGCATCTTTATGGTAATTTGACAAAATCCACTGTAGTCTAGTAAGATAGTGTATTAGATGAAGAACGAGAGTTACAGGCCCCTGCAACCCCTAGCGGTATCATTGCTAGCCACTATGATGGAAAAAATGCAAGTAGCAAATTAAAAGCTATTTGATGATGTACAAGAAGCTTCTAGAGCCGAAAATCAAAAACTTCTGGTTGATGTACAAGGAGCTTTTGGCTAGAGTTAAAGTGCCGTACGCAAAAGGCTAATGCGTCACTTAAAGCTTTCAATGTGTTAAGAAGAAGAATAATTTGACAGACGTTGCTTCAACAAGTTAGGCGTTATCAACTGTTTAAATCCCTGTTTGAAACCCCGATAAATAAACAAGCAATTTATACCGGTAAGACCCCATCTATCCACATATTTTTATTTTGCAAAAATTTAAAAATTTTAAGTGTCGCTAAAATTTTTGCATTTTATCCTCTAACAACAAATATTATTGACAAATACTTTGATGACAAATTGTTACTTTTTTTAAGTTGTTTTTTTTTTTCGTTTCGTTTTTTGCTAGCATTTTTGCCTTCTATGCAAATATTTGAAAATCATTTAAAAATAAATTCTTAGTTTACACAACAACTTAAACAAACAAACACAAATAATGCGGTATTTGACAGAAATCAAATATAATTTGTTCGTCGTTGCGGTTTTACGGTGGTTAAATAATCAATTGCTTTTGTGTAAATAAATTTGTTTATTCTATTAAAAAAAAAAAAAAAAAACAGGAGAAGAAAGTTGTAAAAAAAGAATAAATATTTTCCGTTATATTAAATACATTGAAATTCTTTTGTTCGCAAATACACTTAAACGCATAAATTTTCGTACGATATTAGATGATATTTGATGGCATTTATTGAAAATTCTTTTCAATTAAAAATTTTAACTTGAATATATGAACTCCTGTAAATTTTAGAGGACATAATTTATATTTCCACAAAGAAAATGAGAGGTTTAAAAGGGGCTTACATTTTAAAGTAATAAACGCCATTAAGTTCTATGAAATTGAATTATAGGGGCGACGTGAATTTCATGATTAAATATTCATTAAGAAAATGGTGAAAAAATACATCAATCGATCAAAAATCGGTCATCAAGTTATGAAATGAATGACAAAAAAAGAAGTCAATTCTGTTAGAGCTAAGCCTCCACCGAGGCCTTGTAGGTACTATCCCTTATTCGTCTATAGGATTGTTTTTTAATTCTCTGCTTTTCAAACTACTTTTTGAATTAGTGTTTCTTTACTTCGATATCACAAGTCGGTGTTTTTCATGACTCCAAGTTTGGCGCAATGAGAAGTTAACAAATACTTAGTGAGCATGAGAATCAGGCACTGTTTAGGTTTTATAACATACAGGGCAGAGCACTACCAATCGTGGTAAATAAACTAGACTGCAGGAGTCCAGTTATATCACCAGAACGGCGAATTAAATAACCACAAAAGTATACTTCTGTGATACACCACATGTACTAATGCCTGATAGGATACTTTGGATAGCTAGTCTCACTTAAGAAAGTTAGATGGATACACTTAGGTCACATAGGGCCCATTGTGTTAACACAGTTTTCCGCTATCCCCTAGTTATGGAACCATTCGGAAATTCTCATGAAGCTTCTTAGACTGCTAATGACAATGCATTCCTCCTGATCATTTATATAGTAAACATCAAGTTGCCTGTTTCTCCTTTGACAAACTGGCGGGCATATACCCAATAGGTAAAGGATAGTATGCTTTTCTTTTATCTCTACAGGATTTATTAGCAACGTGTTCAACACAAATGCACCTCTAATGCATACTACATATAATAACCTAGAAAACCATACTGAGCATGTCTCTCTAGAGTTTCAGCAGACGTAGCCTTCTCCTAGCCTAGGCAAAATTATTCGCGCCATTCTACTCGCAACTTTGGATACATACATACATAATTGGTCATCGCAACTCTTCAGTCAGGATTACGATCTAGCTTCTAACACCACTTATGTTATGTGTGTTAATTTTATCCATGAGTGACGGGACCTACAGCTTAAAGTCGACTCCGAACTACAGATTTTTGAGAATATTTTTCATGGCAATTTTATTTACTCACAGAATTTTTGTCATAAATCTGTTGAGAGGAAGTTGCCGATGATATATTTTTTCATATTTCATTTTGTTGAAGATGTCTGATCTGAGGTTTGAACCCTGGCCTCACGTTTAATAAGCCAGCATACTATCTACCAGACTAAGGCGACTTTAATTTGCTCGATCACTAGGCAGTTTATGTGAACGGTGAAATCAATGAAGTGCTCTATGGACTTTGCTAGCAAAATTATTTGTTTTTTTTTTCAAAGCATTTTTTTGTTTATTTATTTTATTTACAATACAATTACAAATTATATTTAATTATTACGAGCTGAGTAACATGAACCTTATGCTCGGTGTAGTGTAACAGACCAGAGTTTCTGATGGAAATCGAACCCATGACACTCACGCTAATGGCCTAGCACACTACCCACTAGACTACCAATGAACTTAGAAATTGAAATTGTTTTTAAATGTTTTTAATTGCAAAATGAATGAATGAATGAAATGGAATAGAATAAGTCAACTTTTGCAATAGAATGTAGAATTTCTTATATTTTTTGCAGAATACCTAAACCAGTTATTAAATTAAAAAGAAAAAAACCAATTTTTTTTAGTTAATAGCGATAAACAAACTAAAAAACCACAACTTGATTTAACATGATTTAAGAGATTATGTATTTATTATTATTATTTTATAGAACACCAATACTCAGGAATTATAAAAACGAAACGAATTGTGAAAATCATGTTAATCGATTTTAAATGAAGTCGCCGTAGTCTAGTAGGTAGTGTGTTGGCTTATTAGACGTAAGGCCAAGGTTCAAACCGCAGGTCAGACATCAAAAGGAAATATGAAAAAAGTATTTCTTCGCCGACTTCCTCTCAGCAGATTTCTGGCAAAACTCCAAGAGTAAATAAAATTGCCATGATAATTTTTTAAAAAAATCTGTCATTCGGAGTCGACTTTAAACTGTAGGTCCCGCCACTCATGTATAAAAATTAACACACACAACATAAGTGGTGTGACAAGCCAGGTCGTAATCCAGACTGGAGGATTGTAATAGCTTTTAAAAAAGACAGTTTAGAGACGTTTTGATGGTAATCTAATGGATCAAGAGACCTTCATAAATGAGCAGTATGCTGTAGAGTTGCTTTAAATACTAAGAGATTTATTTATTTGGCTTGTGTTCATAAAACCATATACTTAACTTGAACGTTTTACTATATCACGCACGTTTTACTATATAGCACCGTTCTGTATATACAACATGAATTTGATAACACGGCCAATGTCGCTCTTAAAGCAATATGGACCGAAAATGCCACCATAGCAAAATCCACACCAAACAGTGACTTTTTTGGTGTGCATTGGATGCTCCTGGATCACATGTGGATTTCTATCATTCCAAATTCAACAAATTTGCTTGTTCGCGTAACCATTTATACTGAAATAAGCCTCATTGCTGAAAACGACTATTCGATAAAAATTAGGGTCAGTTTCAGCGAACATACCATATCACACCCAGTACAAAAGTGAATAACTCAAAATTTTCATTTTTCAGAAATCGATTAAAAACTATTTTTGACTTAAATACTTAAATAAAAATAGTTAAAAACAAAATCTTTGGACCATTTAGTAGAAATCCATAGAGATTATGATTTAAAAAGTTTTTTAATTTTTTTTTTAAATTTACTCAATAGTATGTGTAGTAGTAGTAGTAGTGTATTATTTGCACAAGTTACCGAGTTTTTTAGGTTATGTCACTTTAGCTGAATTCTTTTCAAGTTGTGACACTTTTGCTAAATTTAAAAATTAAAAAAAAATTCAAAGTAAAATTTTGAAAATATCAAATTAATTTATTAATTCGAAAATACATGTAAACTTAAACTATAAAATTCAAGAACTTTAAGTATAAAGAAATTTAATTTATGTATTAAACAAAAACATTCAAACTGAAATTATATGTATACTTTATATAGAAAGAAAATTTATAATTTTATTCGAAAATATATTAGGAACTAAAAATTTATACTTCAAGAACTTTTAATATACAAAAAAAAAAAAAGATTTTTTAAAAAAATAAAAAAATATATTCATAGTTATGTAAGTATAAGTAAAAGCACTTCAAAAACTTTAAACATAAAGCAAAATAATACAACTTTATTAATATATTAATTAAAAACGTGCTTATAGTATGCTTCATAATATTGATTTGGAATGACATTCTTTTTGATTAAGTCCTTAAGATCATTTTTTTTTCTTTCGGGTAAAGGAAAAATACTAAAATATACTTTTGTTAAACTGAAAAAGAAATATTAGTCGCAATGTAATCTTAATTGACAAAAAATGTATACAACAATTGGACAATACACAAAGACAAATACTATTATACCTGATTAAGTCCCAAGATACTAAAGATTTTGTAGTTATATTTCTTACCTTAACTTCTTTGAAATTAGAGTCTTTGTAAGATGTTTTGTAATAAAAGAAGAAAGAAGAATCTTCGCAATTTGAATTATATTCATCATCAGAGCTTGCTTGGAATGAGTCCTCAATACTATCATCGTATTGCGGGGATGGACAGTAACTGCTTGTTGTAAGTCTTGCAATCCGCATATTACATTCCGTGGTAAGAACAGATGAATAAGTTTTATCTTGGGACATTGCCTTTGTTTAATAACAAAAAATCGTCTAAAGTGACCTAAGTCAAAAATCTTTTTATTTATAGCAACAAAATGATTAAATTGCTGCGAAATAAAGTTTTATTTTATTTCATAATTAATTGCCAAGCTTTGCAATTGTAAAACCGTTAATTTTCTAAAACTAAAATACAGAAATTAAATAATAATGTTTTTTCTTTAAAAGCGTCCTAACTAAAAAAACTTAATATTTTTTTCATCTAAAGCGCCCCAACAAAAAACTGAACTAAGCTAAACTGACACAACAACAAAATACACTGATATTTTTTTTTTATAAATAAACTAGTGTATTTGTACAATGGGTTAATTCGACCTCCGGGTACTGTACTTGTCTTAACTGACAAGTACACGTCCTCTAACCTAAACTAACAAGTGTATTCTACATAGTTTAAGCATATAAACTTGAAAAATGAAAATTTTGAGTTGAGCCACTTTTGTACTGGGTGTGCGATATGTCGTTTTTTATGATTATCTACCTTTAATTCGGTGAATTTTTACCATTTAAATTTTTAATTATTTCATACAACATACAAGTCAGACTGTCAATTTAATGACCTTTTCGTCTAAAGATTTTGTACAAAAAAATTTGAGCAGTATTTCATAAGCTACGTAATTTATTACTGTTTTGAGTAGAGGTGGTAGAAGTCGCCGTGGTTTAGTAGGTAGTGTGTTGGGTAACTAAACGTGAGGCCACGATTCAAACCTCAAGACATCTGCAACAAACCGAAATATGAAAAATATTACTTCAGCGACTTCCTCTCAGCAGATTTCTTTAAATAATTCTGAGAGTAAATTAAATTGTCATGAAAAAGTTTCTCAAAAAATTTGTCCTTAGGAGTAGACTTTTTACTGTAAGTCCTGCCACTCATGGATCAAATTAACATAGATTGTAATCCTGACTGAAGGGATGTAATGACCAATTATGTTGATAAGCTACGTAATTAACTATTTTTTTTTTGAGTTGCTATAGTACTGCAATTCCGTGGTATCTATTTTAATGCCCTCAATCTATGGACCTCTACAATGTCTTCCTCAATACCGCCAGTAAGGATAACCTACTATAATTAACTATTTTTTTTTTGAGTTGCTATAGTACTGCAATTCCGTGGTATCTATTTTAATGCCCTCAATCTATGGACCTCTACAATGTCTTCCTCAATACCGCCAGTAAGGATAACCTACTTGTCTAGTACCTGATACAAACAGCTAAGTTGCGGACTTTAAAATCAAAAAATAGTTGAACACCAAATATTCAGAATCAGTTTCATTTGTTGTAATTAGGCATTGTTTTTAGAAACATTTACAATCCCATAAACACTACGTTACAGTACTCTCTCTATACAATATAGTCTGTATGCATGTTTAGGAGAAGTTGTTGTAACACCTTTTGTTTTGTTGTTATGGTTCTTTATTATTGCTTTTGTTTTAATTGTACACTTTTTCTTTATTTCTTTAATGTTTTATGCTACGACCCAGGAATAGTTTTCTTATGTTTTTTTCTCTTCTTCTCATAGTTTTATTGTAGCTGCTGTTTATTTGGATCTTTATCCCTGCAAGGACATCATCACACATCGTTTATCATTTCTATGGCATTTGTTGTTGGAATTGTTGTTTCGTTAGTCCTTATTCGTTGTTTCTATCATCATTGTAGAGTTTTCGTTTTTCCTGTTTCCTAGCATAATACCTTGTTGTACATGTATTTGCCTGAATACATTTGACTAAAAATGAATGAAAGTGTATGTGTGTGTGAGTGTATGGGTGTGGTGGTAGGTATTAAATATGTGCGTAAAAGGATTGCTGCTGATGCTGTTATATTTTTGGATTATGTTTTATGCTTTAACACTTTATGCTTCCATTTCTCTTTTTTCTCTTTTTGTCTAGATTTGTTTTGTTTTATCCTTTATGCATACATACTTATGAAAAAAAAACAAGAACAAACCTATACACATGGTAGGTAAAAACTGTTTATGTTGATAAATGTTGCTGTGTGTGGGTGTTATAATACCACTATAAATGCTGTTGTTGTTGATGATGATTTTTCCTTTCTTTTTGGTCTCCTCTTCTTTCACTTTTTTGATTACTTCACGTTCGTCTTGACTCTCGTGTGTGTGTGTGTGCTACAATTTCGACATTTCTTTTGTTGTCATTTTACATTTTCCTTTTGTAGCATCACAAAAGTACTAATTTTCTCTTTTTTTCTCCATCTTGTTCTGCTTCTTCCAACTGTTACACCCATCTTCCCTCCCCCGGTACCAAAAAAAAAAAAACAAACAAGAAACAAAAGCATGTAGAGAATGAGTCGTAATGATGAATGGAAAAACAAGTATACGACTACAAAAGCAAAGAAAGGAGGAGGCTTGAATGTATAATCGGTTGTTTTTTAACCGGAAGTAATGATTTCCATACTTATGTACATACATATATACATACATATGTAAATGTGTGTATACTTATTTGTGTAAGTGGTCCTTGTGTTAATGCGAGCACATCCTTGTATACACTCTGTCGCATAGTAATAGGCGTGGTACTTATTTACTTTCATGTCACTCTCTATTGTATGATATTTTTTATATTGTATGATATTTTATATGTATACGAATGTATGTGTTTGAAAGGAGGCCTAATGTAATAAACCTCATGTTGGGTCATTCACTTTTATTATAATAAAGCCCAAGGCCCAAGGAAATATTATGAATTTTAGTAGAACAACGAATACAATAAAATGTAGGAATATAATTTAAGACTTTAAATAAAAAGTTCATAAATTGATGTCAATTGATATCAAATGAAAAATGTCTTTCAGGGATTGTAGCTGACCCCTAAAGTGGTCATTTACAGAGCATAAAGTAAGTAAGTATTAGAGAATAAAATTAAAAAAAATAAAAAATAACTCATAAAATAGTGCTCAGGAGAATACCACCTTCGCCTTCAAAAATTCAGTCAACATGGGTATTATTCGTAAAGGCAGGGCTTTGCTCAGACAGAAATAAGGACCAATAATGCCGCCATAGTAACACATGACATACCATGTATGTTGTGTTAATGAATAAAAAATAATTTTAACTTCTACTCCTCCATGGTGGTCAGTACCACAACAAGTAGCAAAACATCAACGTTGAATTATGAAGCGACTACTGATGCCTCTACCAATTGTTTTCAAATGTATCTTTAAGTATTCGTAAACCAACAATATATTTCTATGTTGTACCACAACATGTTACGCTCGGTTAGGTTAGGTTAAATACTCAATCACCTTAAAGGTTTGCTCACTTGGATCCTATAAAACCTCATTGTAATACCATTATGAGCTTAACATAGTCTAGTGATCAGAATGTTGGTACGCCAACTCAATAGTTCTAACCTTAGCTGTGACATCTTGAAAATAGTACATATATGAAACATTATTTCTTTTGGTTTTCTTATCGCTAAAGTACTCTGGCTACTCTGGTAGTAACTAGCTACCGTGAAATTTTTCTTTAACATCAGTCCGCCCCTAGTGGATAAAATTGGTGCGAGAAGCAAGGTTGTTGTCCGGACTAAAGAGTTATAGTCGCCAATTAGTGTTATTAAAATTCCATTCTAACCATTACCACCACCATTCAGGCAGTTTTAGAAAGGTGCGGATTTTATTTAAAGTCCTTATGGCCGCCTTACACCTTTATCGAATTAATACATAATTTATCATTAACACCCTTCAGTCGGGATTACGACCTAGCTTTTCATACCACTTGTGTGTGTTAATTTTATACATGAGGGGCGGCACCTACAGTTTTAAGTCAATTCCGAAAGACAGATTTTTTTTGAGAAACTTTTCATGACAATTTTTTTTTTTTTTTTTGCCAGAGATCTACTGAGAGGCAGCCGCCGGAGAAGTATTTGTTCACATTTCGTTTTGTTGGAAATATCTGGCCTGGGGTTTGGATCGTGTCCTCACGTCTAATAACCTAACATACTACCTACTAGACTACGGCGACTTCATTGAATAGTCCTAGTCCTTTATCGAATAGTCGTGGTAAATAATTACGAATGTGGATTATTGGTGAAGACATTGAAACAATGAATTATTTTTTATGTCATTGCCCAGCTTCGGTAAGTTCGATATTCCAGTGTTTTGGATAGGATACTATACTAGAAAGCAATGAGGAAATAAATAAATAAATAATAATAAGCATACAACAGGCCGACTTGATGGCTTAGGTGTATGATGATAGATATAAGACTTTGGTTGGCTACCATCCTACAATCTAAATAATTTTTTGTAATATTCTGAAGAATTTCATACAAATAAAAGAAATAAAAAATGTATCAAACTGCAGAATACCATTGTAGATTATTCTTCAAAAAATTTTTGAAAAAATAAACTTTAATTTCCTAAGAAATTTTCTTCTTAAAAACCTTAACTTTTCTCTTCAATACCCGAAAGAAATAAAAGTAAATACACAGTAAAGTTGCCAGTAACATGTACAATAAAATGACTGTGTGATCACATGACAAGGATTTGCAATATTTAATTGAAAATTTTTGTGATACAATTTAAATCCTTTTTTATTATTTTTTTTTTGTTTGTATTTGTATCTGAAAATATTTGTTATTTAACAATGTTTTCTTGTTTTATTTTTTCTCCTTTTTTTTCATTTTGGTTTATTTTCTAAATTGTATTTTATTTTAAATTATTTACTTAAGTAAACTCTGTACTGACATGGAGGCATTATTGGAAATTGTGTTGCATGCAGCTTTCAAATTACTTACGCTTAAATCCAAACAAATTGAAAAATTCTACTTTAATGTCTGGCTTGGCTTATTTCGAATTGTTACTTTTGGGTAGATTTTTGCTTTTTATTTTCTTTGGTAACCAAAAATAACCCTTTTTTCCTATGTACATAGTGTTTTTCTGGTACAGGGTCTTTAAAGTTCAACTACACTAGGTAATCGTATAAAAATAATTAAAATCGTGAATATTTTTTTTTTCGCTTCAATCATTAAATTAAGACTTTAGCCGAATAAATTTGTAAGAAACATTCGTCCCGGCTGTCTGAAAAGCTTCAAAGTCTAATAAAATTTATACATAGGACGACGATGGCAAAACGAAGTATATGTTGTCGACAACTGGGGATATGCGGTGTATCGGTTCCTAGTTTATGACCGATAATTATAGTTTCGATATTGTCAATGAATTTATTTATCTCCCCGTGCTTTTTTATGGCGCAGAAGCAATGAATGAATTTATTTATCTTGACACCGCCGTTACCAGCAAAAATGATGTCAGTCTGGAGATCAGGCGTGGGATCACTTTTGCCAACCGGCGCTACTAAAGTCTCAATAGGCAATTGAGTAGCAGAGATCTCTATCATACGACAAAACTAATACTCTACAAGACGCTCATCCTACCCGTGCTTCTTTATGGCGCAGAAGCATGGACACTATGAAGCTCCGATGCAGCAGCCTTGAGAGTATTCGAAAGAAAAGGCCTACGTAAGATCTTCTGTCCAGTACGATTTGGCGATGAGCTGTATGAGCTCCTCAACAACATAGAGTTTGTGCAGCACATTAATAGCCAGAGGCTATGTCGGCCATGTCGTTTAGATGGCTAAAGATGCTTCGGCGAGTATTCGAGAGAAAAATCTTACGTAAGATCTTCGGTCCAGAGGAAATTGGCGGTGATTTCCGCCTGCGATGCTACAATGAGCTGTATCAGATACTCAATGCCATAGACGTTTTGCAGCGCATTAACATCCAGCGGCTGCACTGGCTGTCTTACATCGGATCGCATGAGTGAAAATACTGCGCTAGACTGATATTTGATGCGTGGATTACCGTATATCGGTGTAGAGGACGACCTTGTCTAGGTTAGAATGACCAAATCTAGGAAGCCTTGTCATCAGTTGATGTGACCATCTAACAAAGGAACGCGAGACGCACAGGCGCCTTGAAGATGGGTATTTAATGTGGGGATTACCGGAAATCAGGGTAGAGAACGATCTTGTCTACGTTAGAAGGACGAAATCGAGGAAGCTTTGTCATCGATTGGTATGACCAGCTGAAGCGCAGGCGTCTGGAAGGATGTATTAAGGCAAGCCGAAATCAGTTAATCGGGTTGTTAATGCATAATTAAGTACGTATGTAAGTAATCAATGGAAAGCGATCTCTTGACAGAAGCAGTGTTAACCTTCTAATTGAGAGGCGGGAAGTTAAAATGTCTTGGACTTATTGAGCAATCATCCTGTTGGCGATATGATATTCGAATGTGTGATAAAATAAAGTTCCAACACGAATTATTCGATCGTCAGATAACTGCTGTTGAAATCCTAAAGAACAATTTGCAGTGAAATTTTACGATTAGGAGCTGCAATTAATTCGTATGTTATTAAAAATTTCAACCAAGAAATCGAAGTGCATAAAAGTACATTCGTGAGGCATGAAGCTGATATCATTTAAGATTACGAATTGTGGTGATGTCGCCATAGTCTAGTGGTGATGTCGTCATAGTAGTGTGAGCTGGTCGTTCAACCTTAAGTTCAGGCAGCTCGTACAAAACGAAATATAAAAAAAATATTTCTTCAGAGACTGCTTGCCAGTAGATTTCTGGCAAAAACTCTGAGAGTAGAATAAAATTTACATGAAATTTGGATACAATTAGCATACACAACATGGGTGGTGTGAGAAGCAAGGTTGTAGTCCTGACTAAAGAGTAGTAACGATCACCTAAGTAAGTAAGTAAGCCAGAGACGCAATTAATTCGTAAATTATCGAAAATGTCATCCAAGAGACGTGTATAAATCGTATTTAAAATAGAAACTCTAACTTCGAAGACCCTGTGTATATGTACTGCAAAGTTGCAGATTTTTTTCTTGAGAAAATGACAAAAGCAAAATGATTTGTTGTTTTTTTTTTTGGTTTTTAAATGATTTTTCAAAGATTTAAGGAAAAGTCTATTGATTGATAAGAGTCATAAACCAAAAGGGATAATGTGTGGTTAAATTCCAAATTTGGAATACATTTTTGGACTTAAAACAGGCAATACACCCACTGTGCTAACTAATCATTTGTAAATGAAGGTAGCAAATCAAATAAGATTTTGGAAAAAATTACTTTTTCCAGCAAAAAAGAATGAAATCAGCTGGGGTTTGAAACATTCTTACTAAAGTATGCATGTGATTGACACAAAATACATACATTTTTGTGTTTGTATTAAAAAAAAACATAAAATACTAAATACTTGAAGCCTAATCTTAGTTTATTTCGTTACTACAGTCTCCTACTCCACATACTGATAAAGTAGCTCCCATTACTTGTAAAATAAAATTTAAACTCGTAACACTTTTTTGTTATTCAAAACCAAAAACTTTCAACATTTGTACGTGTCTGTTTAGGAATATTAGAAAGAGAATATGTTCGTATACATACATACATACACGTCTATGTCAGTTGTGTTGTATTGTGTTGTATTGTGTCATACAGAAAAAAAAAGTAAATTTTAAATATTCATGTTAAAACCCATTTACTCTATCCTTGCTTTTGTACTCTCGGCAAGCAGTTCTTTTGTATTGGAAATACAATCCTTTGACTGTCAGGACTTTGGGTTTTAAATTCCCTTCGTTTCTTTTTTATTTATTCACTTTATCTGCTTTTTTGTTTTTGTTATTCATCTCGATAAGGTCTTCGAAGAAACGTAAACTAAAAGAAAAAAAAAACTTTTGCTAAACTAGGGAAACGATTGATTTGCACAATTTAGGGTAAACAGTTGTGTAAAGGAGTTGTTTACAGCTGCTAGTTCAAATAAAAGCTTTATATTCGATTCGTATAACAGAAATAATTTGTAATGTTTTCACGACATTTCAGAGTTGAATTACTGCATGTTCCACTCCATTTCAGTCATCATTTGTTATACTCAAGTGACTCTGCTCTGATGTTTTGAATCGAAGGCTAAGCTGGTGGCAGTAAGTTTCAATTCTTTTAGATCCTGTCCCTAATTGATCTATTAACATGCCGTAAATAAGGAATGAGATAAACACGTACAAATCGACTCGAGATTAAACTTCCAACTAGTTTATCTAGTCTGCTCTAGTCTAGTTTGGTCTAAAGATCCGGAGGTTCCTATATGTAGTAAGGACATACATACATAATTGGTCATTATAATCCCTCAGTTAGATTACGACTTAGCTTCTCCTACCATTTATATTGTGTGTGTTAACTTTATACATGAGTGGCCGCACCTACAGTTTAAAGTCGACTCCGAACGACAGATTTTTGAGAAACTTTTCATTGGAATTTTATTTACTCTCGGAATTTTTGACAGAAGTCTAAGTTAGGTTAGGTTTGTCATTGCTACAATATGACCCATTGTAATACGTCCTAGAGGAGAGAGAGAGAGAGAGAGGATAGTAAAGGAGATAAGGAAATTGGAAATTGAAAGTTTGAATAAGGAGACGGAGGGAAAACCAGAAAACAAACACACAACAGAGCGCGACTATAACCTTGAAACCCTAGCACTTCTCAATCAGCTTCACCTATTTATGTATCTATGGAGAGCCTTAATGTCGGTCCTCGACAAAGAGTCCAAATCATCGAAGAAGCCCTTACCCAGGGTCCTCAACCTATTCACGGCTGGACAGTTGATCGATAGACAGGTGACCGATAGGTTCCAACTCATCTTCGTAGCAACACACCCTGCAATAGTCCGGCTGGGATCTGTTCTAAATCCTTGCCATCGATCTAATCTCCCAATGCCAATAACTAGCCTCAGACTGGCCTTATCGATGCCCAGCAGCAAAACTATTCTATCACTGTCTATAGCAGACCATAGACACCAAGGCAGATAACATGCCGATCCCCCAAATTCTCTACTCCTTCCTGACCCATCCAGTTATGAGGCCGTAGAGGTGGCAGATCGGAGGATCAGGACCAATTACCAAATTGCCCTCAGAAAGTGAACCTAATATAGCCGCCGTCTCATTATCAAGTACACCGCTTTGACCCGGAACATAGCATAGACGGATTCGATCTGTTCTAAAGATCCTTAAGGACTCTTTTCACTCATGAACAAGCCATGTTTTAAACCTGACCGACGCAATGGCCCTTAGGGCAGCCTGACTGTCAACGAAGACCATATAAGAATCCGAATCTGAAGTGGGGCTACTAGCTACGGTATCAATAGCCCTTCCAGATTATAAAAATTTCTGCCTGAAACATTCTACAGTCGTCCTTTAACCTAAAGGGAATTTCAAGTCCGAGATCCTTACAGAAAACCGCAGCACCTGTGCTTCCACCTAACTTCGACCCATCTGCCGCTGGAGTACCCCACCATTCCATAGTACGACATGAGCAGCCAGAAAGTTGCCGAAAAAATACTTTTTTCATTTTTAGTTTTGTTGGAGATGTCGCACCTGGTGTTTGAACCGTAGCTTTACGTCCAATAAACCAACACACTAATAATATTAGAAGGCATGCTGATAGGCTTGGCTTTTCAGAGTGGCATATGTATATGGCAAAGTGGTTTAGAGCGTCAACAGCTTTTTTAAAGTCTATGAACGTCAAACGTACTCTACAGACTATTTGACGTTAATATGATTGATACATGACTTATGGGCACAGAAAATGGGCTGATAACTTCTGAGTTTGGGCATGAGGATATTCATGTTCAAAAGGGTAATTGAGTGTGACTCAACTGCATATTTGCTTCTGTGTTTGGACGAATGTCGTTAAAATTTTCTCGCAGAATTCATTCTTCAGTTTTACATATTCTTGTGGAATGACAAATTCTTCTACATCGTTTATTTTATATTATTTGGTTAGTTCTGTTCTGTTCTGTTCCGGAAATTATACTATTTACCCTATCCTGTAAATATAGTCTGAAGATACAAAAAAGAAAACCTGATTTTAGAAAGATTCCTTTACACCACTGACTGCATTGAGTATCTCGAAATTGTTGTCATCTTTTCTCATGTGATTTTAGTAAATCGTTTTTGAAACGGGATGGTTGAAACAGTACCAAAACAGAAGGAGGACAGATTTCCTTCACAGATAACACACACAGCACCAAAGGAGGAAGTTACTGCCAAATGCCATCACCAACACAAATACATAAACATTGTAAGCAACATCATAACGAAGGATCTGTTGTTTGGTTGAGATGACAATATATGTGTATGTGTGCTTGTGTATGTGTATGGGTATGTGTAACTGTTGCTAAAAACTATCAAATAAAATTGTAACGATGTGTTATGTTTTACGGTACTGTGTGTTGCTCTGTGTGTGTGTGTTCGGCTATCAAGAATTCTTTAACTTTTACACACTCATCTATATATACTCTTACATACATATACGTGCACAACAAAAAAAAAAAGAGAAATAGTTTGTGTAAGTAAGTGTCTGCCATTAAATATTCATGCGACTTTGTGGGTGTAAGTCTTAGTGCTGGGGGTTTGTAAGTGTATTTAATTTTGTCTATGCATACGTATTGCATGGGGATATAAGCAAATTGAACAGAATTTTCTTTTCCTTTGTTAATGATCACATCGGGAAATACTAAAGGATTTTATTCGATCAAACAGAGTCGTTTTTGTATATATTTTTTTGCAGCTAATTTTTGCAGTACAATGAAATATTTTATTTGATTCTCTTAATTATGGGAACAAGAGAATTTAATTTATTTTTTCAAAGACTTAGAGTAGAAAATTCATTTACAAATAATTTGCATTCAATTATGCATAGCAATGATAAAATGATGAAATAGTAACGGGTATACCGGTATGAAATGAGATACAGGAAACATCATCTGTGAACGAGCCTTTCTTTTTATGCTGGCGATGCCACCTGTCATACATATTCAGCATACATTAACTGAGTGAACTAACAAGATCAACACTTCGAGTTAAAGATGGCGAAATTTGTACCAGAAAATGATGATTTTTGGAAAGCATTAATGTTATTTGGCTTTATTTGAAGGAAAGTTCTGAAGTTTCGCGTCGAGAGATAATGATTTTGATTAGAGAATTGAAGAACCTAGAAGACAAGCAACCGTATTGCCCGGTCCTTATCTTGAAGTAACCTTCCTACTGTGGAAGTCTTTGTAAGTTTCCTAACTGCAATATATACCGCTCTGCTTCGATTAGGGGAGAGAGCCGATTGCATTTCTTTTGGAATATTTTTATACTTTCTTTCAAGAGCTCGATCTAGCACTGAATATCTTGCCTGCCTAGTCATCTTAACAGAACTTTCTTAGAACAGTTGATACAATTTTAACAGACATAAGATGGATTTTATATTATTGCTATATTAACTTAGCATATCAAATATGGGTCCTTGTGTATAAGGTAAGTTGGTCGACCGACTTCACACAACACACAATTGGTCATTACAAGCCTTTAGTCAGGACTACGACAAGCCTTCAGTCAGGCACCACAACATAAATGGTGTATTATGTCGTGTGTGTGAATTTTATCCATGAGCGGCGAAACCTACAGTTTAAAATCGACTCCGGACAACAGATTTTTGAAAAACTTTTTCATGGCAATCTGCTGAAAGGAAGTCGCCGAAGAATTATTTATTCACCTTGGGTTTTAACCTACGTCTAATAAGCCAACACGCTACCTACTAGGCTACGAAGACTTCAACGTCGGCAGACTTCACTTACATGCAAATTACTTCTTCGAAGGGTGTAAACTATTTGGGAAGGTAGACAATATTGTTCATTATATTTTCAGTGTCCTTCTCTGATTCACAGCAGATTTCTCTCATTTGGCTTGCCATTTCTTGATTGTCTAATGGAGCTATCGTTACTTGATATATTGGTCATTGGTTTAATTTAAAGACAGTTATGGTTTTAATGCACATCTCTGATGCTGATTGTCGAAATGAGTTAATCAGGTCGTGTCAGTTAGTTCTGAGGAAAAGCTTCTTAAAGCATCATAACCGATACCTAATTGCGCTCAAGTACGTTTTGATGTAATAATGCTGATAACAATCAAAGCTACGATATGAAGTCTTCTCTTTGCACAACACTGTGAAATCTGGATTGAAAAATTTTGCGTTTCTTCTTTGCTCAACTGAGCTTTGATTCGACAAGCTGCCGTTATGCTATACTATGGGGTAGATATAAAGTCATTTGTTTCTACATTAAATAAGCTGTTAAGGACTAGCTTGCCTCGGCATATGTATTGGAAGCGATGAAATCTCGCTTGCAATATTCTGCTTTTCAAAAACGATTTTGAAAATTGTTAAAATCGTGTTAACGAAACACAACAACTGATAACACTGCGCATCAATTTTTCACGATACTTATTAACAGACGATCCTTATTAATACAATTCTTGTTTATTGATCACAGACTTACGTGTCTTTACCGATTGACTCTCGTCCTTCACTCTCTTTATGCTACCTTATGTCACATATGGCAACTTCGTAATTTTTCTGTGGAACTCTTTTTTATTTTCGATCGTTTGTTTTCTTGCACGTAAATTCCCACCAATTTGATTGTGTAATTCTGTGTACCGTACAATGTGTGTGTTTTGTTGTTGTCTGTTTGCCTGGTTTACATATTTTGTTTTGTTTGCTTTTATTGAAAAACTTGGGTGCCCCACTCTACTGACTTCTAGTTCTTAATGAATGAATACAAATATAATGACTACAATGCATATGATAAGAATCTGAAAACTTCAACATTAAATTTCAAATACATCATAAAACACTAGGAATTTTCTAAATTGGAATGTAAATTAACCGCATAAATATTTGACTTTTAATTGGTAGTTTTTGGTGAATTTTATTATCATTTTCACAATGTTAAAACTTTTAAGAATTCACACACCTTTAACGGCAATAAATGTCACATTTGTCACACGTCTTAGGCTTTACGAAATGCCAAACTGTCATTAAGTTTAACCCATACTACCCACACTTTAAGTGTATTTGTTGTCGACTCTCATGCTTTTCTTATTCAAATGACACGTATCCACTACAAACGTAATAACAATAATACCGGTAATAATAGTTAAAATTATGTTCGTTTATTATGGCATGAAATAATTGAACTAATACTGGCATCTTTACGGCATTTACTGTCTGTCAAACCTTTAATACTTTCATGATTGCGTTGTGCGTCTGTCCGCACTCTGTGTTTTTATTTATGGTTTTTCCTCTGTACTACTATTATTATTTCGCATAGAATTAAGGCAACATAAATACCACACGAGTTAACACTGTAGTGTTTGTGTGTGTGTGTGAGAGAGAGAATGTGTATGAATGCGTGTAAATACTGCTTTATTAACGATTTTACACGTGACGCATACATGTGGCCAAATACCTTTTTAATTAGTTTTCTTCTTTTGGCAGCTTCAAAATTTATCTACAGAATTACATACACGAATACAACACGTTTTACTTACATACATACCCCATACAGCAGGAGTTGTAAAATCATACGCAGAAATATATTAAAATAAACTTTTATATGCTTAAACATCACAAAAGAAAATACCTTATCGCGCACAGATGGTGTTAAACTGGAATTTAACGCAAACAGAATGTGAAAAAAGGCAAAATAAGCCCCAACTATGGCGAATACAATGGCAAAATATAATCGCAAAGAAACATATTTCTTTATGCTCTTTAATGAACGATTTTTTTTTTTTTTGATTTTTTTTACCACGATTCATTGCGAACTTAAAAATACAGAACGAATTTTAATTATTCTCATTTGTTCCATGCATTTAAAGTTTATAATTGTGAAATCGTATGTAATTTTTAAGAAAAATTTAATGAAAATTCGTAAATTTTTTTCTATCACTCGGCGTAAGAAAATCTGTTCGCAAGTTTTGCTGATCTTTATTACAAGCGTTTTTACTCGCAAGTTATCCATAATTAATCCGCAATTGATTCCATTTGGGACACATCTATCACATTTGGAAAGGTTTCAAATTACTAAAGTGATAGGGTCAACGATATCGATACATGGAATCTCAGGCCACGATGTTCTATAATTATTGCCGTAACCACTAGTGATCAGTCCAATTTGGACAACTTTTTTTTTGATAAATCTGGCCATTTACTCTAGTCAAAAAATATCGAGATCGAATGAGCTAGTAGCCGACATAAACCGTTGAGCCCTAAGCGTGTTACGTGTTGCGAAGAGATCTAAACCAAACTGATTTTTCATAAAATTATTTGACAAGCGTACTTGAATCATCTTTTTGAAAACGAAAAATTCAGTAAGAATAACTGGATTAGGTAGGTAGGAGTGGTAGCTTTGACACAAAAATCTCACTTGAGCACGAATAGCGGTCCGTTGTAACGCCACAGATAAACGCAGTCTGTGTACTGACCAAGTGTCACCCATCTACGGAAGAACTTGGTCAGCGCAAGGGCTGCACATTAAAAGCACGACTACCCTACGCTTGAAAACCAGCCCGAAAGTTTAATAAACGTAGCTATATCCTTGACATCAATGGATGATAGAAAGCTCCTTCAAGCTAGCAAAGATTGGAGAGCTAAATTACCTATATCTGCACCTCGCAAAAGATGAATAACTGGATTACGTATTCCAAATACAATTATGTTTATTGAAGTAGCAGCTCTTAAATGGCTTACGAAAATGGCTAAACACGAAACATAATTCTTTGATAACAATACACAACTTTGGTCAGTTCCAAATAAATGCATACGTACATAATTGGTCATTATAACTCTTCAATCAGGACTACGATTTAGCATCTCACACCACTTATATTGTATGTGTTAATTTTATCCATGCGTGGCGGGACATATAGTTTAAAGTAGACTCCCAACGAAAGATTTTTGAGAAAATTTTCATGGCAATTTTATTTACTCTCAGAGTTTTTTTTGCCAGAATTCAGTGGAGAGGCAGCCGCCGAAGAAATATTTTTTCATATTTAGTTTTGTTGGAGATGTCTGACCTGAGGTCTACGTACTAGACTATGGAGACTTAAATAGACACAATACTTAATAATATGCTACCCAAACAATGATCCTTCAGCTTCAATTTTTATATGAGCTGTACTTTAAAGACACCTAATCCAGAATCCTTACGTAAAATTTTTCACGTTGTAGAAGTATTAAAGCCAACAAATAAAAAAAGACGGTGAAGCGATATTTCGGCGTCTACATCCAAAGCGATATTCTCTCCATTACGCACATTTCTTTGTCTTGTTGATGGTTTTGAATCCAGAATATTAAAATTCGTTTGAAAAGGATCAATTAATGCCCAACTTGCTTGCTCACTCGGAGGATTTTGTTGATCATAAAATGGACAAACTATTCCGTGAACTTGGCGAACAGATTAATTTTTTCATTGTATATTTCCACAATGTACCGGTATAAAGTGAGCGTCAAGATACAGACGTTATTGTGAACGAGCCTTAATATTTTTAATTTTTTGCGTTGGCGATCACATAAAATCAGTGAACAAGCAACAGCATATTTTAATCGCGTTTAAGATGTGTGTACCAAAAAATTATGATTTGCGGAAAGCATTAAATTTTTATTTTCATTTGAAGAAAAGTGGTAGAGAGTTGCATCGAAAGCTTGTAGTGGCATTGGGTGATCATGCTCAATCAGAAGCAACATACGAAGAATATGTTGGAAGGCTCATTTGAGAATTGAAGACGTTGGCCTGCAAACAATGTGGTATGAAGATGGCTTGTTTAATCAGAAATGTTAAATGTTGCACAATAAACAATTTCTGACCGCGTAAACTCTATGGAAAAGATCAAAAAATCTAGAAAATGAGTACCACTTGAACTGAATAACAGACAGATGGAAAACCGAAAAACCGCTTGAGAAATTTTGCTTCAAAGACACGATAGAAAACCAGAGTAGCGTCGCAGCGTTACTGGCGATTAAAAATCGATTTATTTTCAGAATACTAAACGGACAAAATCATGTTCGTGACAGCCATCAACTACAGCTTCAAAGCCGCATCGACTCTGCGGAAGATAATGATGTGTGTCTCGATATTCTAAAACCTCTTAAAACCGTTAACACAAATCGCTACCGACAGCAAATAATCTATTTCAACTAAGCATTGATTGAAAAACGACCAAAATGGGGCACAAGACACGGCAAGAGAATGCACCTGCATACAAAGCAAAACCGGTTCAGGATACAATAAAACCATTAGGCTCACTAGCATATTTATCAGAATTGGCTCCTTCCGACTACTAATAAGTTACGAGACAGAAATGTCGACACTGTTTTACATCCAAGCCGCCTTAAACATAGTTATCGATATCAATAGTTCTCATGAGTTAAAAAAAATACCCATGTTGTGTTGTAACTCTTTCAATGAGTAGCGGAACCTATAGTTTTATATCGACTCTGGATGACAGACTCAAGAAGCTATTTAATGGCAATTAGTTACACTAAAAGGTTATAGCTTCCGATAGAAAATCGTGGATGGATGTAACATATACATACATATATATTCCTTTTGATGTGTGAGTTGATGTATGAACTCTCGAGATCTCTACCAGCAGAGCCACTTCCCACTTGACTACAGCGAACACATCAACTGGAAATTTTTCAGAAAAAAATTCTTTTTTTTTGCTTTTTCCTCGCTCGTTTTGCTTTTAAACTTAAGAGCTGTACCAGGCTCACCATACTTTTCGGGAAGGTTGGGGTATTATTTGTCAACTAGGTATTGTATCCATAGAATTTGAAAAGGGTTTAAAACTTCTTTACAGCTATTATGACAACATCGATATAAATAGTGATGGAAATAGAACTAGAGTTTTGCGTAAAGAAAAGCATACCAAAGCCAGTACTAACGTGAATGAATGGAGTGTATAATGGACACTTATGGGTTTCAATCTTACCATGAAGGCCGTTGCCAATAAAAATGGAAAAAGTAAAGTGAAGCCACTGTAGTCTAGTAAGTAGTCTGATGGTTCTCGAATTAAACGAAATATGACAAGTTAATTCTTCGGCGACATTCCCTCAGCAGTCTCCTGGCGAAACCTCCAAGGGTAAAAAAATTACTATGAAAAGTTTATCAAAAATCTGTCGTTCGGCGTCGACTTTAATCTGTAAGACTCGCCTCTTATGGTTAAAATTAACAGACATATCGTGGGTGTGAGAAGCTAGGTCGTAATCCTAGCTAAAGGATTGTAATGGCGAACAAAGTAAGTAAGTACCGTTCATTTCATATCACGTGCTATGCTCGTCATGGCATAGAGTAGGGTGCAAAAGTAAATTAAAATGCGTAATTTAAATAAATAAAACGAATAAACTTTGTCAAGCTGTGTACTGGCAGTCAGTCTTAAGCGTTTGGCAATTAAATATTGTACAACATAATGTAATCCGCGCAACTTAAGTTTTTTATTTTTAAAGTCACAGTCTTTCCAGGCACTATCTGTTGCAAATGTTTCAATAAGGAACAGCGCAAAAACAACAGCGTTGAGAGACTTATTGTTTAAAAACAAAAGAAATAAAATTCAGAAATTAAAGAAAAGCTCACCAGTAAACAAACTGAAAAGCGTGTGTATTTCTTTTTATTACGATTTTTAATTGCTACCTATAAAAAAATGAATACGCAATGTGGTTATAAGGAGAGCCTTGGTTAACTTAACCAAAAAAAAAAACAATAACATTAAAAAATTAACATTTAAGTGATAAATCATATGGCAGGAGATATAAATTTTCGTTTTTAATTGAAGTTTTATGAGTTCATGTCTGTACGAAATTCTCTTTACAGACAACAACATTTTTTCTGAAAGTCTTATCAACAACCCAGACATACATACATATGTATGAACGAATAATGGAGAAGAGAAATATGAAGGCAGAGAAAATTTGGGAACAAACTTTTATTTATGCTGCCAATATTTTGTTTATGATTGTATCTGCCATTGTTGCTGCCATTGTTTTACAAAGTTGTTGTCGAAGTTGTTAAGTTTTCGGTCGACAATTCCGTTGATATTGTTCTCCTTGTCCTCCATTATAGTAGCCATAAATTTCTTATTGCGTTCATATGTATTTGTTTGTTTCTGGAAGCTTATCAGCAGAAGAATATGATTGTGTGTATTATTTTGAGTTTCGTCTATGGAAGTTCACATAGAGTGACACTTTACTTAAACTGTCAATCTACTAAAAGTAAAAAAAAATTCTTAAGAAATGGTACTTCAAACAGAAAGTAAATAAAAAGAAACTTTATTTTTATAGCCAGTATTTAATGTTAAATGATTTATAATTTTATATTGTTATACGTCTCTTGATGCCTTAAATATCTAGGGAGTACTACGTACCCTATGCGATACACTACATAATCTGATGCTAAATATTTAGTCAAATTATCCTCGAATTTGAATTGATGATTCGATTTGAAACCTCTGTGCATATAACAACTTATTCCGAACTTTACAAGGAATGTATTATAACTCAAGAAGCCAGTCCATTCAATGATTTGGCAGAGATTAAAGTAGTAACTGTAAACATTTCTAATGTTTTTGACGGAGTTTGGTGTGGCACACTTTTATCGAAACTTATTACTTTTGGTATGGGAAAACGTTCTCTTATGTGTAGTTTTCAAAGGGATCGCATTGTAGGAGTTGTTATACATGAGTTCGCAGTAAATTCTGGCTTCTGGAGAAGGATGCTCCGGCAAGACGGTTATTTGAGGCGGGGATTGTTTGCGTTGGAAGGTCCAAATCGAGGAATTCCTTTCATCGATTGGTGTGACCCACTGCCAAAGGCCCGCAAGAAGCAGAGGCGTCTGGAGGGATGCGTTAAGGCAGCCGAAATCGGTTAATCAGGTAATTAAGTGAGTAACTAGGTAAGGACACGAAACAGTGGAACACATTACTTTTAAGTGCGACAGATTCACAGAAGAACGTCGTGCATTACATCTGCGAACCGTTTGTAAGACAAGTTTTATACAAACTCAGTACAAACGAAAGAAAGTAGCTCTCCGCATGGCCTCCAGATGTAATATGTACTTAATCGGTAGTCCTGGAAGGGTGTGTCACACTAAGGATTTCATTCCTCCAAATTCAATTACCTGGGCATTGATATACTCACAACTATTGGCGGTTCTACCGATAGTGAACGAAATTGAATTAAATCTAGCAAGCTGTCATTTGCTATAATTGATAGGACAATTGTTACAACACATCATATCAAGAACAATCAAATATTCTCATAAATAAACCTGTGGCCGTAGTCTAGTAGGTAGTGTGTTGGCTTATTAGACCATAAGGCCAAAACAAAAATGAAATATGAAAAAACATTTCTTCGTCGACTTCCTCTCAGCAGATTTCTGGCAAAAACTCTGAGAGTAAATAAAATTGGCATGAAAAGTTTCTCAATAATTTGTAGTTCGGAGTCGACTTTAAACTGTAGGTCCCGTCACTCATACATAAAATTAACACACACAACATGGGTGGTGTGAGAAACTAGGCTGTAATCCTGACTGAAGGGTTGTAATGACCAATTATGTATTATGTATGTATATAGATCTGTGGCCTACATTTTCATAAAGTTATTCCTTGAATAACATAACGTTTACATACATATATTTTCACTACAAGAAAGCATTTTCTTGAATTGTGGTATTTTTTAAAAACTTTACTGTTATATTCTGGCATTTACCATAACCATGTAATAAATTTGGATCGAAAAGAAAAAATTTTAAATGCCATTTAAGTGTGTCATGCTTCCTTCATCTCCTTACCATACTTTTCTGTTTTCAGTTTCTGTTTTCCTAATTAATCTTAAACTCTTGGAATATTTTTGCCAAATCTTATAAAACGCGAACAACGAAAGAAGCTTAAAATAAAAGTTATAATTTGTGTGTGTGTAATAAAATTATTTTAAAAACTGCCACAGGCTGTATTCAATCTGATAAAATTTTTTTCTTGTTTCTTAGATTTTCAATTTAATTTTCTTTTATTTTTCATTTATTTCAAATGGAAAAAAATGTTTTCAGAGGAAAATTTTGAATGAAATTTATTATACCACTGCAGTGGGAGGAAAGTTCTTCTGTGGGGATCAATATTTTTATGTGGAATAAAAAAAATTGCATTTTTTGTGGAGCCTATTTCAAATTGAGAATAATTTACAGAAAATTTATAATAAATATTGGAAGATAATTGATGACGTTGTATTTTACAAAAATATATCGTTTGTATGTTATGGAATATTTGTTATATTTTTCTGGGTTATGGTTTGCAAATAAATCAAATTGAAATACAAGTTTTTTTTTATAATATGAACCATATATTGTAGCCTTACACAGATGAGGGAGTTGATTGGCTGGTCACCTGCTGTGACAAAATAAAAAAAAAAAACAGCAAATAATTTTCTCCAGCAGACAAATTGCAAAATAAACATTTCAACTTCAGATATACATATACATGGTACTCGTATATGCACATGTCTATACTGCGGAGAATCAAAAGTTTGACATCACACAGTTGGCACAGGCAAACTTTAACTTTATTGGTCATACCAATAGTATCCTATTCTATCCTATCCACCACCTAAATAAAGTTTAAAGAACTTGGCATGCTCTATCATCTGTCACTTTTCAAAGAAATTCAAAAGAAAAAAGAAAAGAAACAAAAGAAGAAAATGTATATAAAAAGGATGTGAGGAAAAAATTGCAATAAAACTTTATAAGGATAATAGAGCCATGTCAATACGAGTTGACTGAGTTAATTTACATGATGATTGCGAAATTGTTTAGACATCGTTATTGGAAAAATGGAAATTCGTATTCAGATCAAATAGGATTTCTTAGAAATAACTAGGATTTCTTTTATAACTCACTTTATTGACAAAGAATCTGCTTTAACATAAGCTGGAAAACAATGTAGTGGAATAGGCAAGAATTTCATACATGGTGATACAAATAACATACGATATTTTTTCTAAAAGCGTGAGAATTTAAACTAATAATAAAACACAGTCGCCGTAGTCTAGTAGGTAGTGTATTGGCTTATTAGACGTAAAGCCCGGGTTCCTGGGATACGAAGGGAGCTAGATTAGCAGATTTCTACCAAAAACTCTGAGAGTAAATAAAATTGCCATGAAGAGCTTCTCAAAAAATCTGTCGTTGGGAGTCGACTTTAAACTGTAGGTCTCGCCACTCATGTATAAAATTAATGCACACAACGTGAGAAGCTAGGTCGAAATCCTGACTGAAGGGTTGTAATGACCAATTATGTTTGTAATAAAACACAGAGATACCTGTAGACTAGCAGTCAATTAATACTCTTACGAAAATGAAAAATCTAGATATTGGTGTTTTACTTTTACATCGCTTAACATTGAAATTATAAACAAAAGCTACAAAAACAAAACAATGCAGTTAACAAACCTGTTTACAAATTATAGTACTGCTTAATATAACAACAAACACCAGCAAAAAATAATGGTAAACAAGTAAACAAAAAATACACCATGACCCAATACATGGCTTTCGAGAAAGTGAAGTCATGAACGTTCGTCTTCAAGAACATTCATTAGACTGTTTACTTCGCCATATAAATGGCAAGGCAAAGTAGGCGACTGAGTTAGTGAAGTTCAGTCAGTCGGTGTGTTTGATGATAGTAATTGTGGTTTGAAAGATCTGTCGAATAATTGTTTAGTAATTGTTATTGTTTATGCAAAGGGTATAAACAGAGGAATAACAAACAAAGCAGTTGTTGTTGTTTACATAAAGTTGTGAACAGTGCCACACAGAATTGTGCGTATAATAAAGAATTTTTGATTAAAACTAAACAAAAATTTATTTTTATTTTATTTGCAATCTAAGAGTTTATATTTTAAACGTTTTTAAAAGGTAAAAACGTAACAATACATTCTCAGACAATAATAAACTTACTGCACGGACTTTACAAAACATACAGAACATCTGAATGATCAGTATTGATAATCTTTACAGATACCATATTCTTAATGGCTCTTTTAGGGAGTTAGAACAAAAAACATTCGATCCTTTGATTATTTAAATCTACCCTAAGTATACCAGCGATAATCTATCGAGATTGTCTATAATTTTCAGGCGAATGAGTCATTCATGTTTAACAGCATTGGCCTCAATCTATAAAGAGCTTGATCTGTAATCAAAAGAATACCAATGAGGAATGGTATTACCATCTGCGAAACAATACTGAACAGAACAGATTTAGAGATAGAATAGAAGCCAGAATTTAGCGGGACCTCAACTGATGCAATTCCGTCTACAACAACTCCTATAGAGCAATTCCTTAGAAAACTCGACATAAGAGAGAGCTTACAATAAAAGTGCACCACACTACACTCCGTCAAACACATTGGAAATCTTAATCTTACCAAAGATCGAGAACTCTAAAACTAGTTAGATCAGGAAAGCAGCTTTAAAAATCACTCCGGATAGTCAGAGGAATACCGAACCCAGCCGCAAATAAAGACAACAATCTGATACAGAATCAACAACGTTTCTTCAGTGAGTTGAAAACGAAAGCACCAGAGAAACGAAGATGATATGCGATCGTTGCAGCCCTTTGTGTTGATGGAACTAATAAATTCAGGCAATCTAGCGTACAGTTGAATGCATAAAAGCCTTGCATCAGAATTACTTGCAGTATAATGCGAATGTCTTTTTTTTTTATCATCAAAGTATCGAAAAATATAAATTCGTCCGACATACTAGAAAGATCCCAAAACTTTTCACATTTCGAAATCACCAACGCTAAAGCAAATAATTTACAAGCAATAGCTTATAGGATATATGATAATATAGAAGAGAATAAAAGATTTGTTGAAAACTAACTTTACTTAAGCACGTATAGTGAAACTTTAGAATACTACATGAAGCCATGTCCCAGAGTTAACTGCGCTGATTAACAGGCATTGATAATAAGCATCACTTTTTCTATTTAAAATTAGACTTCCTTAGATTCAAGATAAACACCAGCCTGAAAGTTTAACAAATCTAGTCATTAATTTAAATACAAGTAATAACCAGAGCCAGAGGCGCCAATAAAATTGGTATTACTCTCTTCCTTCGCAAACGATCTACAGCCTTTGCTAAAGTCATTTACATGTAAACGAAGTCGCTCCACATGCCTATTCATTACAACCTTTGGAAAGGATACGATGACTTACTTGTCCTTATGGTACAATTTAAGGAATTAATTGACCGGCGTCCTTGACGTTGACATAGTCTAGTGTGTTGGCTTATTACACGATAGCCCGTGGTTAAAGCCCCTGCTCAAACATATCGAACAAACCGAAATATGAAAAAAAGAGTGCTTTGGCGACTGCCTCTCAGTAGTTTTCTGGCAAAAAGTCTGACACAATATGAGTGGTGTGAGAAGCTAGATTGTAATCCTGACTAAAACGTTGTAATGATCAGATGAGGTACTAAGAAGTTAACACGCACCCTACTCAGTTTAGGCAAGCAATAAAGCAAGATTTTTTTTAATCTTTTGACTAAAAATAGGATTTTGATATATGAATTGATTTCCAATAGAATCATCATCAATTTCACAATTATTCGAGAGGACCGTGCAACCATGAACCCATATGGGATTAATACAATACTGTCGCCAGAGTCTATCAATGGATCTCGAAAGACGATCCAATTGCCAGGTTACATATGAATGAGCACAATTAAACTTTTTCTAAAAAAATCTTTATATTCAAATTATTTTTTTATTCTTGTGTTTAAATTTTCTACCAGTTATTAACATCTTTTATTCTATAAAAATATTCAACAGTAGTTTTGAAAATAAATTTTTTTAATTTATTATTTTAGAAATGAAAAAAATTTAACAAAAAATAAAAAAAAAATCGAGTTTTGTTTCCTCCCTCGTTTTTTTGTTTTTGTTTTATAAGGATTTAACTTTGTACTGTTAAATTTCATCATCATCATCATATAATATTTGCATAATTATTGTAACACAGAAAATGAATAAGAACGAACGAGAATGAACGAGCAAAACAAAATGTAAATTATTTTTTGTGGTAATTTTATCTCTTCTTCCGGCAGTAGGAAAAAGTAAATTGTAAATGGAGTGATTCATTCATGACAATTATTACGAATGCACTACACACGTTACTTAAACCGATAAATGAATATGTACACAAGATAGCGATAAAACTTTATAATTGAGCGTCATACTTAACAGATGATCAAAATTTAGGGAATAACTTATAAGCCAATCTAATAAAATTCCCGTTACTTTCAAATATCAACGTGGCTTACCAAAGGCAAATTCCACTTTTCCTACCCATGCTTTTCGGATTTAACCTCATTACAGCCGATTAGTCTGAATGTTCGGATGATGCGTCCTTTGTGCTTTCCGCTCATTTTGAATTAAGCACATCTTTCGATGGCATAGACTACTGCATGAAAGACACGCGTGATTATCACCATGGTCACAGAATATTACACCCTGTGACAAGGAACAAGGCCAAATTGCCCGCCATTGGTCTGACCATCGAATTGGGGGTTCGGTTGTAAAACTTTCGCAAATCGTATCTGACCCGTGATCAGAGCAATGTTCTCAAGGCAAACAATATGATCTAGATTAGTTGATCTAGATTAGTTGAAAGTAAGACCTTTCACAAAAAATCTTTTAATTTCTTCCAACAGCCATAGGAAATTAAGTCCCCAACGAATGTTAACTGGAATCCATTCACATTCATGAATGGACGATTTCGTCAGAAATTGCTTGTTGATACACTGGCTAGAGCCAATAAAGCGCTCATAATGCCTAACATGTTACAGGATATAGGTTTTTCCATTGCCTTAGTTAAACTTGGTATACTCCGGTTACTAGGGCCGATACGGGATTCATAATCTCCAACATATTACAGGACATAGGTTTTTTACATTATCTCAGTTAATCTAGGTATTCTTTAGTGGCTAGGGCCGATACGGAGCTTGTAATCTGCAACACGTTAGAGAACATAGGTTTACCCATTGCTTTAGTTAAACTTGGTATACTCCAGTGGCTAGGGCCGACACGGAACTCATAATCTCCAACATGTTACAGGATATAGGTTTTCTTATTGGGTCAATTGAACTAGATTTTTGCTAGTGGCTAGGGCCGATGAGGAGCTCATAACTACCAACATGTTAAAGGACTTTGGTTTTTCCATTGCCTCACTTAAACTAGGTATTCTTTAGAGGCTAGGGCCGATATGGAGCTCGTAATCTACAACACGTTACAGTACATAGGTTTTCCCATTGTCTCAGTTAAACTAGGTATTTCCCGGTTGTTTTACTGGAAAGCTCAACTTTGCTGGCAGCAGGAAGGCACGTGCAATATTGCTCGGTTGTCCTGGACTTTTATAGATAAGAACAGACTGATAGTCTTCTGTACTTAAATCTTATCTTATTTACCGCATAGCTGAGATTCTCATGGGCCACTGTTCTATTAGAAGGTATGCTGACAGACTTGACATATATATATGCAAACATAATTGGTTATTACAGTTAGGCTTACGACCTAGTTGCTCACACCACTTATATTGTGTGTGTTAATTTTATACATGAGTGGCGGGACTTCCAGTTTAAAGTCGACTCTGAACGATCGATTTTTGAGAAACTTTTTATGTCAATTTTATTTACTCGCAGAGTTTTTGCCAGAAGAATGCTGAGAGGAAGTTGCCGAAGAAATATTTTTTATGTTTTCATCTTGATGTGGCCTCACGCCAACAAACTACCTACAAGGCTACGGCGACTTTTTGTGGGGGCTGTTGGTGTTTTTGGTATTGGGAGAAGGAAGAGATTATCTTTTAGCTCTTACCAATAGCATTAATCACTTGTCCCTCAAAAAGGGTCTGTGTTATAACGTAACCTACCTTAAAACTGAAAAGCGGAAACCTAATGCCATGTCATCTTTAACCAATAGTAGGGCATTCGTATAAATTGTAGTACAACCATCGGAGTACTAAAGTAACCAAAACACAAAAGAATATGCATAATAATAATATTAAAAAAAAAAACATTACAAAAATTTTATGCAAATTTTCACCAGCAGAGAACAAGCAAAAGTGTACGAATCAACATGGTGTAGTAAAAAGTAAAATCCCAAACGCTGTTCCCATCTTCTCCGCCCCTCATCAACAGATCAACAGAATGGTATCATGCTGAGATGAATGAAATTGAAAAGCTTAGAAAAATATTTCATAAGCAAAACTATACCGGCAAACCTAACATTAAAAGCAAAACAACACAGTGTAAGGTTGGGATTAGGATTTTACGCCTACTGACTCATTTATTATGTATGTGTGTATGGTGGTAAGTAAAGTTAAAACAATAAGTTTGTGTTTGTAAGATAGGAGCTACCCTGAATTGCTTTGCCAGCCTTATTGTCCCAAATAGACAATTTGACGTGACAGCGTATATTGAAACAAACCTTGTCTGTTTTAATTTTTCTTTGGTTTTAGTTTCGTTGTTTTTTGGTTTTGTGCTTAGATTTGTTACAAAAATTTGCTGATTTTTCAATTTACTTCATTGGAGACATTTAAATACCGCATTGGCCCTTGGTAAGAGCAACTTTAACAATTGTTTGGCGTTTATTTGTCTACGGTTTTTAACTCTTTACTGGCGGGGGCAATAAAAATCAATACAAGTCTACCAACACCAGGGAAAAGGAGAGATAAACTACCCATAAAACGTAAAAAAAGTTTTCAAAGTTCAGCCGTGTTTGCTTAGATGTTGGCATGCGATAGGTAGACGTTGTTATAGGCCCATGACCTCTGAAATGAATTTAAAATTAATTTGAACGTTAAACAGATTTTAAGAAAATTTAACTCGTTCTCATGATTAGATGCCACTAGACGTGTTAGCTGACAGCAGCTGTAAGTAAATGTTAATGGGTTAACTACGTCTGGGCTTAAATTCCGGCCATAACCTTTGATATTTTGGTGGCTGCTTAGCTTACAAAGTCAGTTGTGTAGTTGTGGGTATTTTGTTATTGTTTTGAACAAAACAAAGACTGTTTAAAAGAATTTGCTTTGAATAGTTGATTTGTAATGTCAATTTGCTTTTGAATTATTAACGGCATGACTATTTGAAATGTGACATGGGTTTCTTTTTAACTTTCAAACGATATTTAATTCAATTTAATTTAATTTGGAAATTTATACAGCGGACTATAAAAGCAACAGAAGCATTTTAAAGTTTTTAACAATTAAGACACAGCATTCATGGGGGGAGAAATTTGAATGTCTACCTTCTGATTATAAAGTGATGCAGGAGGTTATTATATTTATTATAATCTGACAATTTCATAGGATTTATAGGGTGGGCCATCTAAATTAAATTTCAATTTGATTTAAATTTGAACCATCGGTTATTTCGAAATGTAGTATATTATCTTCACTGAACGTAATGAATTGACATACGCTTGAGCAACGTTGGGATTTATCAGGCCAATGAGAAACTGCACAATGATGTCGAATCATCTTTTCGAATGAAGCTCATTTTCATCTCGGTGGGTACGCTAATACGCAAAATTGCCGTGATTGGGGCTCAGAAAACCGACACGTGGTCTTACTGAAGCCAATGCACCCATTACGAGTGACTGTTTGGTGCTGCTTGTGGATCGGAGGCATAATTGGCTCATACGAGTATTTCTTTGAAAATGAGAACGGGGCAACCACTACGGTCAATGGAAACACCTATCGTACCATGACAAACGATTTTTTGGTAACCGCTCTTCATGGAATTGATGTGAACGACGTTTGGTTTCAAAAGAATAGTGCAAGTTGCCGCACATCTTGTGCCAAAATCCATTTATTGCGTCAAACTTTTGATGGCTGCATAATTAGCCAAATGGTGATGTCAATTGCGGTTTGACACCGTTGGACTCTTTTCTATGGCGCACCGTAAAAGAAAAGTGTTATGTGAATAAGCCGAGATAATTGAGAATTTAAAGGCCAACTTTCGTGATGCCATTACCTAGTTTCGACCCCATACAGACGAAAAAGTGTTCGAAAATCGATTTGATCGAAAGAGGTACCGCGGCAGCCATATGAATGAAATAATATTCCATTTCTAACCGAAGCAATTGTACTTCACAACAAAAACAAAAATTTGGCAGAATTTCAAACCGTTTTTGCTTCATTGGATTTTTAAATTTAAACTTTTGAACAGCTCACCCTATAGTTTATAATTGTGATCTCCGGCATAAGTCGGTCATACATGATCCAATCAGGCCTTTTTTGTCAATAAATTTCTCCGTATGATATTGTCAGTCGTCGCAGTGTTGGCTTATTAGACATCAGACTACGGTTCAAACCACAGGGCAGCCTTATCCAATAAAACCAAAAATTCAAAAATATTTCTTTGACTATTTCCTCTCAGCAGATTTCTAGCAAAAATTTAGAAAGTGAAATAAAATTGCCATGAAAACTCGCTCAAAAATCTGCGGTAGGGAGTAGACTTTAAACTATAGATTCCGCCACTCATGCATAAAAAATCAACACACACAACATAAGTGATGAGTGAAGCTAGGTCGTAATCCAGTCTGAAGGGTTGTAAATACCAATTATGTATGTATGTATGTATGCATATAATGGAACTTTGAATGAATCCTGCTAGTACAGTAGTTCCCAACACGTTTGCGTGTTCATATTAAGTTCGAAAGAGTCCTCATGGAGTAATATAATGAATTTTTATTTTTCCGTCTTTTTTGGTGAGCCTAGTATCAATTACATGTTGCATTTGATGGAGAGCAATTCATTTGCTTCAACAGTTTTTTTTTAAATTTCTATTTGTCCGAAGCCAAGAAGAAATCATGTTTAACCTCTCAAAATACCATACAAGGTATGTATTTACCATGCAAAGCATACAACATTTTGTGTTACAGCTTGTTGCCGTTTAAAAGTAATTTCTCTATGAATCTGTTATGAATTCGGTACTATTAAAGGATGTCTCAGGAAGAGTTGTTGTTGCAGAGAAAAAAAAAATCTTTGTTGCACACAAGCCAAATGATTGGAAAAGGTTTCAAGTGTAATATTTAACCGTAACCGTGCTTACATTTCGATCGATTTCGACGGTTTTCAAACTAACATTGATAGAACGCCCGTAATAAATATTATAATGATGTGCTCTTTATGCCATTGAAATTTTCTAAAATAATACTCGAACATGTGTCATTGCCAAAACACACACAAACAAAAGTCGACTATCAATTGAAAAATTAACGCCAACCGGAAAAATAAAACTCATATGGGAGAATAAAAGACAATCGATGTAAATGAACTTTATGATTGAACAATTTTGGTCATACAATTGTATTGACATATTTGACAACGACACTATGTAAGTATCAAACATTATGCAGTTCTTACATTTCACATACCCTCAAGCCATAATTTGATGAAGTACTGCAGTTCATAACAAAAAATGGAATATTTTTGGGTAACACAACTGCATGCAGACAGGTACTCATAAACTTTGAAGATATTTTTTCTAGCCTTTCTGTGCGTTATTAATTACAAACAAGCATTGATCGAAAGCATTTTGTCAATGGCATCAAGCATGATGTCTGATATTTTTCCTCAGTCATATGAACAATCCCTTCCTTTTCCTAATTATTTTCTTGTGCAAATGAGTTTGAAATGAAAGTTTATGCCTTTGACTAGATAATGTATTGCTCATGTGAGGTATGTTAATAGAATTTATAGGTCTTATACATTCTAATCGCTGTGTTTTGGAATTTAGCGAATTAAATACAGAATGTTTGTATTTTTTATTTTCTATTTGTTTATTACTTACTTAATTGGTCATCACAACCGTTTAGTTATCATCTCATAACACCCATGTTATGAGTGTTAATTGTATCCATAAGTGGCGGGACCTACAGAGTAAAGTCATTCGGAGGCGATAGATTGTTGAGAAGCTTTTCATTGGAATTTTATTTACTCTAAGAGTTTTTTCCAGAAATCTGCTGAGAGGAAGCCGACGAAGAGATATTCTATTTTTCATATTTCGTTTCGTTCGAGATGTCTGACTTGGGGTTTGACAGTGGCCTCACTTTTAATAAGCCAACTAACTACATATTAGACTGCGGCGACGAAGAGCCAAGCCGAAATAGTTATTTCCAATTGGTGAAACTATATGCATCGATGAAGTTATCTGCTCTAACAAGCCTTTATTGCATAAAATAAAGTCATTTTAACGGTGAACATTTGGCTAACCAGTGCCCTGAATATGCGAATACAAATGAAGGTTTAATTATGACTATCTGCAGCCACTTGATGCTGCGGCAGTTTCGCATTAACCCCGCCGGTAAAGTCTTGATCCCATTCGAATACCATTTGTGTCGAACTCTGCAGAATTCAGCATGTTGCAGGTAGTATTGGCCATCTACCGGGCCACTCAATGTATCCTCGCCTACGGTGTTCATTTGCACCCGCATCTCGATCCTTTATGATAGTCAGACTGCCATAAGATCTCTGTGTGAACGTTGTGAATAACTCCAGTATCGTCAGGGAATGTCGCCGTTGTCTCAACCTTCTTTCTGGGCACTTCAGTGTTACACTTATCTGGGTTCCCGGGCACTATGATATTCCGGGAAACTGCAGAGCCGACGAGCTCGCCAGGGCTGGTGCACTACTTCCGGAATCCTCTTTAATCGACTAAAGAATGCCACTTACCTCTTTCAAGCTGGCCATCGCATGGAAACTATTTCGAGACGCCAACCTATTCTGGCTCAATGAGGAATCCTGCTCCACCGCTAGGCTTATTTGGGCCTCAATGGATAGAAGGCGCACCAACCAGTTACTTGGACTTGGTCGTAACATCATCTGGATCACAGTGGCCGTGCTTACAGGTCATGGTGTTATGGGAAGACACGTGGAAAGAAGGCAGGCAACTCCAATTTAACGAATTTTGCCGTGGGTGCAGATCCGCTGAGGAAGAGGAGCCTGTTATCCACTTTCTTTGCCATCTCTTGCGAGTTGCATATATAGGTTATTTGACTCTCCATTTCTTGTCAGCTTGACGGAGCTATCATTCATTGATGTCAAGGATATAGCTTCGTTTATCAAGCTTTCGGGCTGGTTTTCCAGCATGGGGTAGTCGTACTTTAAATGTGCAGCCCTTGCGTTGGCCAACTTCTTTCTCCCTGGTTTGAAGGAACTTGGTCAATACAGAAACTGCGTTCACCTGTAGCGTGACAACGGGCCGCTATGCGTGCTCAAGTGAGCTTTTGGTATCAAAGCTACCGCTCTAACCTAACCTAACCTTAATTGCCCACAGGGTATTCGATTGATTCATGAAAAATACTCGGAAATAAATTACTCTTCTAGCAATATTTCACATTAACAACCTAAAATTTAAAAAGATCACTCGATAAACAACTCGTTGCTCTTGAACTAATTGGTAAACATTTTAATCTTTACGACCGGATGACAAATCTTACACCAGAGAATCATTTAATTGCATGTAACTTTTCCTTTTGTTCGAATTTTAATACTTCAAGACTGAAATCAATAATTATCTCTCTCTGCTAATATTTTAATGGCAAGTTTGACGTTGGCTATTATCACAGTAACAATGTTATCATTTGCATCAAATGAGCAACTTTATCATCCTTCCTACACTATTATAGTTGCTTGATAAGTAAGTTTGTATGCTTTTCCAAATAAAATAGTTTCCTTCTTACACGACTCGCACAACCAGTAACAAATGATGATGATGATGATGCTGATGATGTACTAGGAAAAGAAAAACTTTTCTCTCTCTTGCTGATGAAGTTAATTTGGAAAAGTCAATACTTGTATGTATTAAGGCAACACATGTGTTTAGATGAACATTTTTTTTATGCTGCTGCATACAGTATATACAGGACTATTAGTCCTTCCCGAACAAAATCGACTTAAAGTGCCTTTCTTCTTTATCTACCAAACATGTATTTGTATTTTGTGCCATTTTTTTTTTCTTTTTTCTTACTTCAGCTATAAAACTCTTTACTCTACAATATATGCGTATGGCTTTTAAGAGCCAGCAAGTGTAAGTGTAAGTGTTATTGTATTACGTACGTATAGACAAAAATCTTTTTGACTTTCCCTTAAGTATCTTACCATCTGTGCCGATAAAAAGAATTTACTAAACTTGTATCTTTCTTAACTTTTTGTTGAGCGGCTCTATCCCTCTCTCTCTTTTCCTGCCCTTTTCTTATGGTTCGAAAAGTGTAGGAAGGTCTACTAAAGGTTTATAGGCAAGAATATAATGTGTTCAATTATTTCTCTCTTTTTTTTTCTTTTAAAATTTTTTTGTTACGAAGATGTGATTGCAAGTTTATTGTACAGTGAGAGACAAAAATGTGTAAATGAATTTCAATCATATGTTGAAGACATTTAATCAAATTGTTGATATGGAGAACATCAAAAACGCATCTAAAATAAAGCCTTTACAACAAACCTAATTAACGAGCCATACATGAGAATCAACTGGTTATTGTAGACGGGATTGAGTTCTGGAAAGCGTTATAAAGATGAGTCTACTAAATTAGAATCTCTATGACCGACTTGGATTACTTAGATGATATCTGTTTACTTACGCATAATCCTATCAATATGCACGAAAATCATGGTGCATGGTAGGCCTAGCAGCCGTTAAGCAGGTTTGAAGTCACTGTTGTCTAATAGGTAGAGTATTGACCACTGTTCAAACACCAGGTAAGACATGTCGAACAATACGAAATATGAAAATATATTTCTTAGGTCACTTCTTTCAGCACATTTCTGCCAAAAACTCTGAAATTAAATAAAATTGCCACGAAAGCATCCTCAAACATTTGTCGTTCGGTGACGACTTTAAACTGTCGGTCCCGCCACTCATGTATAAAATTAACACACACAACATAAGTAGTGTGAGAAGCTAGGTTGTAATCCTGACTGAAGGGTTGTAATGACCAATTACGTAAGTTTGTATGTAAGTGAGATTGGGATAAGTTCTATTAAATAATTATAAATAAATATTCTATTTAATACTGAAAACCCTCGACTATTTATGATGTCTGTTGCTTTACTTGACACATATGAATAGGAATGAGAACGATTCACTTCTATCTTTAAATCGCATGGCTTTTCATCGCACAATAGCGATTCACAAGAGTTACTGTTCATTTGACAGGTATGCCGAAAAACTTGGTATTCTGGCAAATAAAATGTACAGGAGCTGTGGGACTGAGGATCAGGAAGAAACTGTCTTTCACCTCATGTGCAAGTGCCTGGTTTTTGTCATAAAAAAGCCTGATCTTTTATTTTCTGATACTTTTCACCGATTTTGGTTTCGGATTGATTTTCTTGAGGGTATGTTTGATCCTAGCTGCCGGATATGTTTGATGCTAGCCGTAGTCTATTGTCTTATTAGACGTGATGCTAAGGTTCTAGCTAAAATTCTGGGCTTAAATAAAATTGCCACGAAAAATTCCTCAAAAAAAAATCTGTCGTTAGGATTCAATTTTAAACCTAAATTTTAAGCAACTCATATATAAAATTAACACACACAATATACATATGTGGTGTGGGAAGCTAGGTCGTAATCCTGACGAATGTGTTGTAATGACCAGTTATGTGTGTATATAAATGTTTGATCCCTAGGTTGAATATTGATTGTATTAAAATGAATCTAAATGTTGGCCTAAGTGGGAAGACCTTCTCTAAGGTGGTTCGCCACCTTACCTAACTCAGGCCAGTATTTTTGTAATTAATGCCTTGCATTTACCTGGGCTTTATAATTTCGAAAAAAGAAACACAGAACATGTATTTGGAATAACTAACGCAGTGTAGAGTTTCCATCAATTCTACACCGGAACGCATATACGAGTATTCAATAGAGATACATGGAGCACCGCATGTTAATCGTTGTGTGTGCAGTGTATTGGGAATTTTTTGTTCTACTAGAATCAGATATAAAACCCTTTAGATAGCTACACTCAAACTCCTTTAAAATCCAAACTTCGCATACGTAATTGTCATTGGATAGTCAATAAGTAATGTTACAAGAACAGTCCTGGGTTGTGATCCGCAAGGTCAAAGAAGTGTTGAAAGGCACTGGATATGGAAATTAGACTAACTCGACCTAGCTGGTTCGAAATTAAACAAATTGATGGAGTATTCGAACGAGCCATATTCAGACTGCTGGTAGATATAATGTGATTTCCAAATATAGCCGCCACTCACACAATTTTGCTACACACTTTATATGTTGTTGTATTTAGGTCGGCATTCTCTTGCTCATATTATTTTTGAAAGTTCAGCTTATTTAATATATTTTTGTTGTTTTTTTGTTGCTTTTTTTGTTTTTTTTTTTTTGTGTGACAGTAACCACTTTATATGTCAACATATTGCAAATTAAACTTTTGCTATTTAGAATTTTTAAAAAGTAATTTTCTCTAAAAGTTTTGTCTTGCCTTGCCTTAAATTATTAACTTACGAGTATTTGCACAGAGTTTTCATATACTTTTCTTTATCGTATGATTACAATAATAAACTCACCTTAAGTGGTTGTTTCAAATTTCCTGAAAAGAATATAAAAAAGAAATCAGAATTAAATTTTTTTCTTTACATAAATTTATCGTAAAATTTTCATTACAATTTACAAATATGTTACTGGGCTGATGAAAATTATTTGTAAAAAATTTCAATTGAACTGAAATAATAAAGAAATTCAAAAAAAAAAAAGCGGGGCTCCTAAAGAAGATTTTCTATTGGCCCCGAAAATATGTCAAACGTTTCAGTTACCTAGTATTCTCCATTTCGTTTCTACAGCCACAGACATAAAAGAAACTGATATTTTTTTGTGAAGAAAAAAAAATTAAAAACACTGAAACAGTTGATCATGTTATAGTATTTAATGCAACAATTTGACTTAAAGCTTTATCCAGAAACCACGTGACGTGTGACGTAGTGTATCAATATTTTCTACCACATGGTGTCATTTGCTAATAAAAGTGGTATTAACCCATTTGGCGCCGCCATACTCAATTGAGTACAGGTAATCATTAGCCGAAATTTTTTAAAATTTGAAGGTTTTTGTATTTTTTTTGCGTTTTTAGCATAAAAGAAACATATTCCCTGTTAAAATAATAAACATATCTGGCTATATATATATCAACTGTCACAAAATGGACTCTTAAACTTATACAAAATTGGTGTGGCCAGATAAGCACAGACTTTACCATTTTTTAGCTTTTTCAGTTTTGTTAATTTCTTTTTTATTTTAATTTTCTAAAGCAAGCATTTCTGTTTATAAAATATGTAAAAACAAATGGTCTGCAATTTACTTTTACAAAGTTATGCTTATTTAAATACAACTGTACTCAATTGAGTACAGCGGCGAAATCCACATACAAAATTAGCCATTAGGCCATTAGCTGATGTTGTAATGAAAAAATTTCTTCAGTGGGGTGTATTGCACGAGCACATTTCAATTGATGAGTCTATGGTAAAATATTTTGGCCATCACTCTGCTAAGCAATTTATACGTGGAAAACCAGTACGATTTGGTTTTAAGAACTGGGTAGAAGCTAGTTCCGCTGGATATTGCTACACTTTCGATTTTTATTGTGAAAAATCGGAGGAAATTTCTACTGATCCCCTTAGCTTTTTACTAGCTATAATCTCTTTGTGGATCTCAAAGAGAAAGGAAGGGATCGTGCGACTGGAACAATTAGAGAGAATAGAACAAAAAAGGTGTCCATTACGAAGTTCGAAAGAAATGAAAAAAGGAGAGCGGGCCTCATATGACTATAGGTTTGACAAGCAAAATGAAATTCTTTTGGTGAATTGGAAAGACAATAGCGTCTGTACAATGGCAACCAACTATGACACAATAAAACCATTAGGAGCAGTAAAACGTTGGTCTTCTACACAACGACAAAAAATTGATGTCAATATACCAAAAGTGTTTCAGTCATATAAGAAACATCTGGGAGGAATAGATGAGCTGGACCAGTCTATTACACTCTACAGAATTGCCATTCGTGGTAAGAAATGGTGGTGGGCATTGTTTACCTATATAATAGATATGGCCATTGCAAACGCTTGGCGGTTATATGTAATGAGTCATAGCGATAGCATGGATCAACTTTTATTCCGACGTTCAATTGCAAGGTACTATTTACGTCAAAACCCCCAAACTAAAGCTCGACTTTCATCATTGGTCCTAGGGTTACCCCAAGATGGTATAGGCCACTACCCCAAAAAGTTGGAAAAGCAATTAAGATGTGGTTTATGTCATGCAAGAGTTCGCTGGCAATGCAAGAAATGTTTAAAAACATTATGCATTGAAAAATAATGTTTTGAAATTTTTCACCTATAACCCGCCGCTGTACTCAGTTGAGTACACCCTCCCTACTCCACCCCTTTATTATTTTTTTAAATTTTTTCATACTTTTATATTAATTTTGTATACAATGAATTAAAAAATAGACTTTTTGTTAATTATCGCTTCTGGATTTATTTTGGCGGTTAATGGGTTAAAAAGTCGTTGTATTTTTTTTTTTTTTGGTTTTGAATCCTTTGTATTGCAAAGAAACATCGTTGATATATTGATTTTTTATAAAATACATCGTTTTTCTGTCCAGCGATTTTGATTTTTGCAACAAAATAATAAAAGTTTCCCGCATTCCTATTGCTGCACTAAATTTAGAAACCCGTTCAGAGCCAGTAGCAATAAGAAAACCGCAGTACACTCAGGTCTCGTTTATGCTATAGATGCGTTCAAAAAAAAAATCGCATAAATTGAATTCGCATAAAACGATACTCTAGCTTCATATAAAAATTAACGATTCGTTCCAAAATCCTGAAAAGCGGCATAAATTCAAATTTTAATTGAAAAATCAAAGCAAAATCGGATAAAAAAATCAACAAAAGTATATTTATTTCATTTTCTTAAACAATAAAAACAAAAACTTCTAAAAGAATAAACAAAAATAAAATATTAATTCATTATTTACAGAAAAAGACAAAATGATCCAAAAAATATGAAATATTATGAATGTACGATCAATCATTCTGTATCGTTTTGGAATTGGTCCGACGTCACTTTTATCATTACATACCTATCAGGTTGTGCATACATATGTAGGGGACTAGATCAACGAATTTTTAGAAAGTTTAATTGTTTCTTCTGAATAAGAGTATTAAAGTGCCAGTTATTAAAAAGGAGCTGCTTCTTGAAATAAAAGATTCTTTAAATCATAAGTAAGAATTGACTTTTGAAGGCTTTTATTGTCATAGTTAGAGCAATCGGATGCTAAACAATTGACTTTCCAATTGGAAACAAACTAGAACGATTGATTTTCACAAGCTATTTGGCATTGAGATCTGATAGTATGAGGTGTCAGGCTCAAACTACAGCGTACATTCACAAGAGATTCCCATATAAAAAAGGCTTTCAAACCGCAGGGAAATCACTGCCGCTTTCTGAATCAACAGCGTTGGTCATTACAATCCCTTCAGGTAGGATTAACAATAATGTGCAGTGGTGCAAACTTATTTTAACCTTTATGTCAACAGATAAAAAATTATACGTACGTCAACAGAAGCATACCCGGGTATGTTCATACATTTTATATGGAATTTCTTTTGTTGCTAAGTTTATTTCTGTTTTACTTATGTTTTGTAGTTGCATTGTTTTGTTTCTGTTTAAGTTTTGTTTTGTTTGTGCTTTGTTGCTACATTATTGCTCATCCAAATATATCCAGCTTCCATGAGCGTGCGGAATTTTGGGGACATAAGCTGCTTTATACGTTTCGACAACGGAAACACCCGTCAATAGCGTAAAACCAACAAAGCTACAGCCATAACCAACTTATATTTAATGCTGAATGATAATCTACGCAGCATTTAGGTACCAGTTCCAACCATGAGAGTTTATGAGCAGTTGTATCCCTACCGTGGTGGTACTGGGTTTACCCAATACATACCATCAAAACCCGCCAAGTACTCCGCCTCATCCTATCCAATGAAGGGACAAATTTATACTGTATTGGCCGCATTCGGCGAACGGTAAAAAAAACGTATGCGAGAGGGTAGTAAAGGACTTGTGCGTCAATCTTTTTCGTGGAAGTGGACGGAATATTATTTGTGCTAATTTCTTCACTACTTATAACTTAGCGAAAAGTTTAATGATGAACAACAGTTTATCAATGTTAGGTACAGTGAACAGAAGACGAGTCTTTGTTTGTACCACCATATTTCGCTTTATCTAAAGGACGGGAAGTAGAGTCATTTGGTTCAGTAACAATACCTTGTGCTCTTACATCACAAAAGAAATAAGTCGGTTATACTTCTTTCCACAATGCATTATTCATGCGAAGTGCAAGGTCCAAAGAAAAAGCCGCTCATGATCTTAGATTACAACAAATATAAAGGTGGCGTCGATAATATGGACAAGCCTTTAGCAGAATATTCAACAAAGCGAAGAACAAATAGATGGCCCTTGGCTTTCTTCTACAATATACTAGACGTCGCTGCCCTTGCAGCATACATAATTTACGTTGAGAATAACCCAATGCCAAAAGCTTCCACAAGCCGCCGTAGAATGTTCCTACACAGCCTCAGTGAACAACTGGCGAAGCCGGAAATAGAAAACAGAGCCACACGCAATCCTATTGAAGCCGTATATGGGGAATCAAAACGTCTGCCAACCAGAAAATCCTGCACGTTATGCAAAAAGCCCGTGTGTGCCGCTCACTCAAATATGCCGCAATGTAATAAATGCATTTAAGAAAAATTAGTATGTAATATTTTTTTATTTTTTCTTATATTTGATTGAATTTTATTTTATTTTATTATTAATAACTTGTAAATTTTACTCAATAAACATCCAATATCAACATATTTTCATATATTTCATTATACATACCCAGGTATGTAACTGTTGACGTAAGGGATAGAAATGAAAAAATGGCTATATCCTTGGCCCCCATCCCCCATTTTTACAAAAGTCTAGCAATAAGGTAGAAAACACTACTAGTGAGGATATCATGAAATTTCGGGTTAATACAGTTATTACTTCCTGAGATACGGCTATTTAAAAACACAAAACATACCCGGGTATGTATCTGTTGACATAAAGGTTAATTTAAAAATAATGCTAAGGTTTAAAAAGTATCATAACATTTAAAAATCTATAAAAAATCTAAAAAAAAATTTTTTCATTTAAAATCGCATAAATTCGAATTCGCATAAAAAAAATCCGCATAAAACGAGACCCGAGTGTATTTTTTTTTGAGAAACTGTAAACACTAAGGATAAAATTCTAACAAACACCCAAATCAACTTTTATCACTTAAAGAGAGTGCCCGAATAAATTGTACATTATTTCGAAATTTTTTATATTTTATTTTGTTTCAATTTTAAAAACTGGCAATGAAACAATTTTAAAATAAAAATAACGATAATTTATTAATGTATACTTTTTTTAATGTACAGTTTCTTTTGACGCTCACTGTATGTTCTGGCTTCAATTGATTCCTAGTCTAAAAAAATTTTCACATGAGTTTTTTCATGTGCTCTGCATATTGGATTCTGGGACGAAACACCTCCGCTTCTGTATCATTAGATGGCTCTCACCTTCAGTGCACTAAAGCATAATTATTCTCTTAAAAGAGCAAATTATTCCATTCACTCTGATTACTTATTCTCGTGACAAAACATATCAATAAACTATAGAGTTTACTGGTGCTGTCTATGGAAGAAACTGTCAGCTTTTCGACTTGCTGATGAATATTGCATTAGACCTGTATCCCATTATCTTAACCGTAATATCCATAGCTTTGATTCTCTGTACCATTGAACTTATATCTAGGAGAAACTGCAGTGATTTTGTAGGAGAATATTTTCATCTCCATGGTTATATCAACGGAAGCCCGTCTCTATATCTTATCAAATTATACCTCAGCTGGTTTTAAAATTGTATTTACATACATAATTGGTCATAACAACGCCTCATTCAGAATAACGACCAAGCAGCAGACAGACAAAAGTTATGGGCTTGAAATTATTAATTTAGAGCTTTAATAACGTTTACACAGATCTAATAGGGTTTATTTGTTTAAGAAGGTGTAGTAAAAAATATAATTCGTTAGACGCTTCAAATTACATATTGTTACGTTTTTAGCTTTTAAAAACGTTTAAAATAAGAGCTCGTAGATTGCAAATAAATAGAAATAAATTTGTGTTTAGTTTTGATTAAATTCTTTATTTTTCGCACAATTCTGGGTGCCACTGTTCGCAACTTGATGTAAACAACAACAATTGCTTTGTTTGTTATTTCTCTTTGCATTATTTTTTGCATAAAAAATAACAATTACTAGACAATTGTTCGACAGATCTTTGTAAAGGAGATCTTCTAAGCACGATTACTCTCTTTAAACGCACCGTGTCTTCATACAAGACTGACTGAAATTTTACTAACTCCGTTGCCTACTTTGTCTTCCCTTTTATATGGCAACGTAAACAGTCTGATGAATGTTCTTCAAGGCGAATGTTCTTGGCTTTGCCTTCTCGTTGTTTCATTATTGTTGTTTGTGTATTTTGTTTACATTTATTCTTGTGGTGTTTTGTTGGTATATTTTTGTATACTTGTTTACTTGTTCATCACTTTTTACGCAGTGTAATAATTAGTAAATAAATTCATTGTTTTTGAAGCTTTTGTTTATAATTTTAATGCTAAACGATGTAAAAGCAAAACACCAGTATTTAGATTTTTCCATTTTTGTAAAAATAAAAACTTTTAACGCTCAAAAATAGTGAACAGTTTAAATTCGTTAAAATTTGTTTTAAGCAGCTCTTATGAAATCACAGGTAGATTTATTTTTAATAATATTTTTTTAAAGTTAATTTGAGAACATATATGTTCTTGTTATATGCAACGAAAGTAATGCCAATGAATTATCAGCAAATATACATACACATACATACATAATTGGTCATTACAACCCTTTAGTCAGGATTACGACCTAGCTTCTCACACCACTTATGTTGTGTGCGTTAATTTTATACATGAGTGGTGGGACCTACAGTTTAAAGTCGACTCCGAACGACAGTTTTTTGAGAAAAGCTTTTTATGGCAATTTTATTTACTCTCAGAGTTTTTGCCAGAAATCTGGGCTGCCTTCCAAAATGTTAGTTGCTTTGTGTTTGAACGAAGTATCGTGTTTCATAAAGCCGCTGTACAAAATATATACGAAGTATTCGATTTCAAAATGTCGTCAATGTGTATTTTTAACGCAGTCAAAAAGCAATCAGACATCGGATTTATAGTTGATGCTTTGACATTCGTTTGTTTGCGCGCACAATTAAAACACAAAAAATAGGAGAATGGCCGACTCACAGATGTAATATGACGCGTTGCAGTGCGTACGTTTTGTATTGTAAATGTAAACAAAGCACATAGTTGCATTGTTTGGTAACTTTGCATATGTACATAATTTAAATACCGCAGTAGAACTGCATACAAACTTTGTATTGATACATTTTGGAAGGCAGCCCTGCTGAGAGGAAGTCGCCGAAGAAATATTTTCATATTTTCGTTTTGTGGGATTCGACTCGGGTTTTCAGTCTAATAAGCCAATACACTACCTACTAGACTACGGCGACTTATCAAACTTCTTAAACATTTATATTTATTTCTGCCGTTGTCTTAATGTTTAATCGTAATTGTAAAATGAGATTAAATTACTCACGCACTTGCATTGAATGGATTATCAGGAAATTAATGAATTTTGATTAATCATTGATTTCCAATAAGGAAATTTTATTACAGTGGTAACAACAACAACAACAAACAGAAAAAAAATTTACAGCTGTTGGCATTGCCAATTGAATTTCATTCACTGCATCATCAGCATCATCATCATCATCATACGCACGAATTCACACTTGCGATTCAGGAGTAAATTTTACTGATATAAGGGATTGCGGTTTTATTTATACGTGACCAAATGGTTATTTTACAAAAAAAAAAAAAATCGGCAAAAAAACAAGGCAACACAATGAAATACAACAACAAATTATAAATAATAAAGAAAGAAAAAAATGTAAACCAATTTGTAACAACTACAAGTAGAGTGTAAAACTTCATACATACAAATATAATCCCTTAAGGTAATGAATAATGATAAACAATTTGTTGTTGTTATTGTTATTATTGGCGTTGTTTTAAATTTGCATATGCAACAAGAAATTACATTCTTAATAACAATGAAAAAAAGAGGAAAGTATGTACGATGTATGTATGTATACATATGTACATACATATCTTTTCATTATAAATTCATGCGAGATAATAATGCATTCAAATGGATAACACATTTGCATATATTGTAGGTAGTAGTGGAAGCATAAATAAGATATGCAGATTTTGCATAAGTACTCTACGAGAATATTAAAGGCAATAATACAGCAAAATAGCATAAAATTAGTCTAATAAGCTGGTAAATCTTTAAAGAGGCCTTTAAGTCTAAAGCTCGTTTCTGACAATTTCGACATGAAATTAAAGATTTTCCAACGTCGTTGAACTTAGCTTTTCCACCCATGATTTCACAGCCAACTCCGCTCAATTTCTAAACAGCTGAAACGAATATGCACTAGATGTTTGAATGTATTTGATGTTTGACTCGCCGCAGTCTGTAATCGCCGCAGTCTAGTATGTAGTGTGTTGGCTTATAGGACGCGAGCTTGTGATTAAAATCCCAGCTCAGACATCTCGAATAAACCTACTGTAGCGAGAAAAGAAAAATGCAACTCATTGCCATATTATGTTCAACACCGTGTTTTGTCTTATTTACAGAATTGTTGTGAACATCTTTGTTTTCGGGGCCGATGAATGTAATTTAACCCATCACTGCCAAATAAGTTAAAATTTGATTCGTCGCTCCACAAAACTTTGGCCCACTGCTCTTTTGACCAATCCAGATACCGCCTAGCAAAGTCAAGCAGTTTTTTCTTACTACCCTTACTTATAAGTGGCTTCTTGGTTGGTCTTCTAGCTAATAAATTTGCGTCTCTTAATCGGTTTCTGGCTGTGTGGACGCCAATAGAAACTCCTAATTGGTCGTTTGCATAATTCGTACCATCTACTGCCGTTTTCCGAGGGTCAACTTTTCCTATTTTTACCATTTGGCGGTCTTGGCGGGCAGTAAATTTACGAGGTCGACCACTTCTTAGATTTCTTTCCACGTTTTTTGTTTGACAATATCGGGATGAAATCCGACAAACCGTTGATTTGTCGATATTAAATTGATAGCGACTTCATTGATTTGCCTTCTTCCAAAACCCTTATAATGGCAAAGTTGTTATCTGCTGACAGCCGTTTCTATTTTAAAATTCACAATTTGCAAATTTTTATTTTAATTACTCTAGTTCATCTACTTTTACCTTTAACACATTGCGTTGCATTTTTTCTCACTAAATTTGTTCACTTTTTTTTATAAATCTGAAAAAATTAAATACAAAGAGAAGCAAACAACGCTTACTGATGCTTTTTATTGAAATTTAAAAATCAACGAATAAAAAAAAAAACAAATGTGTAGTGGAATTGGATACTGTTATAAGTTTCGAGCCTCGATTGAATATCATATGATATAGCATTGCTTTTTTTCTCGCTACTGTATATGTAAAGAAATATTTCTTCAACGACTTCCTCTCACCAGTCTTCTAGCATAAACTCAGAGAGCAAAATAAAATTGCCATGCAAAGCTTCCCAAAAAATTGTCCTTAGAAATCGACCTTAAATTGTAGGTTCCGCCATTCACGGTTCAAATTAACCTACACAATATGGGTGGTGTAAGAAGTTAGGTTATAATCCTGACTAAAAGTTTGTAATGCTAAATGTAAGTTAGACGTTAGGTTCTAATCCTGACTAAAGTTTTGTAATGACAGCTTAAGTAAGTAAGTAAGTTGACGCAAATTTTTCGAATGACATACTTAGACCAGCTGTGTTTATTTCTTACTTCCTTATTGCTATTTCTTCCTTCGGTTATCTGAACTGATTTTTAAACATCAACTCACACTATTGAAGTGTTCGAGTACTAAGTTTGATTGATAGTTTTGCCTCGAACACTGGTTTTGAAATTCTATGGCCATACGACCTTACTTGCATACGTTTTTAAACATGTTCATCTAGCGTTGCGTCTACCACTTCACTTTAACATGTTTTTCTTTCTTACCCTATCCCTTCAAGTTCTTCAAATTATTGTCTTGTGTATGCATTTGATTTCAATGATATTCCATGACTGATGTGTTGGATCTGTTTTTTTTTGTTGTTTTTTATAGCTACATCAATAACTATGGTTTGACTGAATGTCAAACTATGTTGGCATTTCTGTTTGGTAAGATTGGTCAAGTCACCACAACTCGTTTAATGACAGATATGTGCTACATGAAAATTTACGTTAAAAATTTCAGGAGGTAAATTTACGCTCTTAATTTGTAATTGCTGTCTCCGTTGCTTTATGCTTTTCTAGAATCTGTTAGCAGCGTTCCTGAAGCAGATCATCAAACAGTTCCGCGCTTCCAATTGTCACTTCCAATTATGGAATATCTGCATTGAAATATGAATAGGGACCATTTTAGGCTCGAAAACCTTTAAATATTTGACTGCCTTTTTGTAATAAATTATCATCATCATCGCCCGGTCCTTTGTATTCACAGACAAATGTTGTATACAAGAGCATAACATACAAGAACATAATTTTGATTTTGTTACCTCACATCTATTAAGCCAACGCAATACCAAGTAGACTAAGACCACGGCAACTCAATAAAACAGTTAATATTGTTACTAAAGTGGAAATGGTGCTTTGCTTTCACATTGTTTAGATTGTAAACAAAAGCTACAAAAACAAAAATAATGTACTTGTTTACGTGATAAACAAGTAAACAAAAATATACCAACAAAACATCAGAATAAAAAAAATGATAATAAGTAAACAAAAATACAACACCAAACACCAACAACGTAAGAACAAACGTAAACAAAATACACAAACAATCATAATGTAAATAAAAAGTTTACATTTATAAAGATTTCGAGAAGGCGAAGTCGTTCGCCATTAAGAGCACCCATCAGACTGTCTACCCTGCAATATAAAAGGCAAGACAAAGCAGGCAACGGGATCAGTAAAAATTCAGTCAGTCTTGTGTGAAGACGCGGTGTTTGAAGAAAGTAATTGATGTTTGAAGATCTCCGTTATAAAGATCTATCGAACAAATCGACTAAGAGTTGTTATTGTTTACGCAAAAGAGTGCAAAGAGAAATAACAAACAAAGCAACTGTTGTTTTTTACATCAAGTTTTGAACAGTGGCACAAAAAAATTGTGCGAACAATAAAGAAAATTATTAGAACTGTACATAAATTTATTTTTATTTGCAGTCTACGAGTTCATATTTCAAACGTTTTTAAAGGTAAAAACGTAACAGTATGGTGTATATAATTCTGTCTAGCTTGGTCAGTTGTTGCAGTATACCGCACTTAAGTGTATAGAAAGTTTTTCATAAGCAAATGTATACATCCTTCCTAAGGTTGTTGACAAACAAAGTGTCAGGACTCATTTGCCTGGAAACTTGCCGTGAGTTTTTTCATAAATAGTCGTAGTTCCACAAGTGGAACATATGAATTTGTCATGCTTACGAATGGTGTTGTATTACTTAAATGTACTCCATAAAAAGGTGAAAGAGATAATAATTTTATACGAAATAATTTTTGATTTTAATGACAAAACGTAATCATTTATAAGCGAATGCCATTAATTTTAATTTATTGTTCTTTGACGTATGTCCGAACATTCCATAACTCATTAAAATTTTTGCTTAAAACTTACGATACAAATTGTGCGGCTGAATAAACACAATAAAATACTCCACATAATAATTATGAGAACTTGATGATTTAATGTATATAGAACGTGCCATAACGATGGAAATGAAAAAAATTAAAATAAAATATGAAAGATAGATGACTGGACATCATCTCGTTCATAATTTAAATGCGTTTTTTATGGGAAAGAAAAGCAGAAATTTATTAAACGAAATAAATATTACGAACGCCAGACAAGGCTACTTTTTTCATGAAATTGAAATTATTTTTCACCGGAAAGTCGAGGCAATTTTAAATAAGTTATCCTTGCATGTCTATTGGCATATACTCGCCCACACTTTGGCAAATGCATATGGGAGGTATGCAAATAAAAAAAAATTTTTAAAAGAAAAAACTTCATAAAGAGGAAATTGAAATTATTTGCATGTCTGCTCCCGCTTTTATACTACTCCCATATGTATGTAAAAGAGTGTGTGTGTGTGTCAGTTGTATATGGGCGACAACTTATTGGACCACGACGACTACAATTAAAAACAATGCAAGTTTATTGTGGACTACAGTGGCAGTGTGGCAGTAGACGCCAACAAACATTTGCTGCAGTTTCCACATGGTTAAGGTTGCTCTATGCAAATTGTATTTCAACATTGGCTGTTAAGGAAACGGAAGTGCAGTACATTTTATCCTTTTGTACATTTACCAGCGTTAAGCTTAACATTTTTTCTCTTTTCTTTTTTGGTTTTTGTTGTTTTCAACTTTTCATTTGCTAAAGAGACTTTTGGTTTCTTCCTTCGCTTGTTTTATCGTACAACTACTGTTCCCCTGTGTTTCGTTTAAAGTTCTCCAACAGTATGTCGACAGTGAATTTAAAAAAAAAACTGCAATCTTTTGCTTCATTGCCCCTTTTGTGTGTGTCAAAAACACAGCAAAAACAAAAAGAAAAAGAGAAATAAAAACTAAAAATGCATGGCATAAGAATCGATATTTTGTTGGAAACACACTTTAACCCTTTATTGTATTCAATTAATTGCCCTTTAACAGAATTTTTTAACACGGGGTATTGTAAGTTATACAATACAGTTGATTCTTCATTTGTATATATACCACATGGTATATGTATGTATGTACTCTGACTATGCCACGAGTATTGTGTTGATATTGGGGAAACGAGGCAGTAGTGTCCTTGGACTGTCACATTGTAAAGTATCGGTAATACTTCTGTCTCTACTGTATCGAATCAATAGAGCTGGGTACTCTACTGTCATTGATAAGCAGTAAATACTCTCTCTGGTTTAATGGTGCAGCTTTAGTTTCGAGAAACTGGCTCACCACGTCTATAAAATTCCATTTTCATCATGCCTTATGGTTTTATTACATACATATATACATATATAATTGGTCATTAATGCCCTGCAGTCAGGATTGTATTTTAGCTTCTCACATCTCTTATGTTGTATGTGTTAATTTTATGTATGAGCGGCGGAGCCTACAGTTTAATGTCGACTCCGAACGATAGATTTTCTTGAAAAATATTTCATGGAAATTTTATTTACTTACGTCTAATAAGCCAGCACACAGATTACGGCGATTGGTTTTAATACTTGTTGTTGTTTAGAGGTCCATACAGACTACGACATGTACATAATTTCCAGTGGATTCCAGTCTATGTGTTGCTTTTAAACAGGGATGCCCAAAGCTAAAACTGTAGTAGTATTGGTGAGCGAGAGAGAACTGCACTGAAAGAAAAGTTGTGTAAACTGAAATAAAATGTACGGAAAAAATCCAAAAAGCGGAATTTAAAATAAAATTTGAAATATAAATTTGTCTACAATGGCGTCTTCTAAAGATGCCCCCAATTGATCAGTGCGTCGAATAACACTACTGTCACTAGAAGGTTTTCGATAAGCTTAAAATTCAGTTTTTGAAAACATTTATTTAAAATTTTTTTAATTAACTCCCCATCAGAAAATGGTCTACCATGACTAACAATATCCAAGCTTATTAAGCTTGATAACTCCATTTTTAACATTTTATTTTCTGAGGTTTTTTCATTGTTTTCTTCTTCAAGTAACCACTCATTCAATTCTTCCAAATAAATTTTTTTATTTTTACAAAATAAATCATTAAAATCATCCATATCACTATGAGAAGAACAATAGTGCCTTCTAAAAGCATATTCTCTACATTCCTTCAATATTTTATAACATAAAATGCATTGAGCATCACCAAACGCATTTTTTATCATAAAATGTTTCGTAAGTCATAGAAAATTTTTTTCATCATAAAATGTTTCGTAAGTCATAGTAAATTTTTTTCAGTGCTTTAAGCAAAAAATATTACAAAAAATCGTACATCCACTACGCATGTGCATTCGTCGCTGTCGGAGTGACAGTGTGCTTTAAAACATAGATGCCCATTTCATAGTGCTTTTGCGCAAACTAAAAACACACATATTCTTATTCTCTTTGGTTAGTCGTCACTCAGACAGCGACGAATGCACATGCGTAGCGGGTGTACAATTTTTTTGTAATATTTTTTGCTTAAAGCACTGAAAAAAATTTACTATGACTTACGAAACATATTTTATGATAAAAAATGCGTTTGGTGATGCTCAATGCATTTTATGTTATAAAATATTGAAGGAATGTAGAGAATATGCTTTTATAAGCCACTATTGTACTTATCATAGTGATATGGATGATTTTAATGATTTATTTTGTAAAAATAAAAAAATTTATTTGGAAAAATTTAATGAGTGGTTACTTGAAGAAGAGAACAATGAAAAAACCTCAGAAAATAAAATGTTAAAAATGGAGTTATCAAGCTTAATAAGCTTGGATATTGTTAGTCATGGTAGACCATTTTCTGATGGGGAGTTCATTAAAAAAATTTTAAATAAATGTTTTCAAAAACTTAATTTTAAGCTTATCGAAAACCTTCCATTGTCACGCAGTAGTGTTATTCGGCGCACTGATCAATTTGGGGGCATCTTTAGAAGCCGCCATTGTAGAAAAATTTCTATTCCAAATTTTATTGTAAATTCCGCTTGTTGGATTTTTTCCGTACATTTTATTTCAGTTTACACAACTTTTCTTTCAGTGCAGTTCTCTCTCGCTCACCAATACTACTACAGTTTTAGCTTTGAGCATCCCTGCTTTAAAACAATTCATTAATGTCAAGCTGTTGACGTCATGCGAAAAATTCAACTCTACGTCAAACTTGTTGTGGCTTCGTCCCCATTATGGCGTACGTAATCATCGTTAAGAGCGACTACCGGTGAATGGACGAAAAGTACACACTAAAGAAGTTGTTGGCGCTGTATAGGGAAGTATTAAAGAAGATCCATATCAATTCATATTTCTTCAAGAAACGTTGATGGTCAGAATCAGAGATCAGCAATGAATCGTATTTTCGCTACTCATAGGTACTTATGAAATTTTGAGTATGAGTGAGTCAAGAGTATTAAAATTCAACTACTCTGATTCATTCGTACTCGCTACAACTTTGATTTATAAGTATAGGTTGCAATGAGTATGAGTACAACGTTGACATCAAACTCACAACATTTGATTCATTGTTTGATTCATACGCCTACTCATTTAGATTCATAAATTTAGAAAAATACTTATAATACTTACGAATGATTCGAGTCACTCGATAAGTATTTCTAACTTTGAATATGAGTAGCATGAGTATGATATTAAAATAAGTATGAATGCGTTAAGTAACTGAAATTTTAAGTACGACTCGAATCTACTCATCGTTTTGAATACTCGTTGCTGATCTCTGGTCAGAATGCTATCATTAATAGCAAACGCTATAGGGACATACTACGAAATTATTTCGTACCCCAATTAGCCAGCATTAAACTTAATGGCATGGAGTTCAAAAATGAAGAAGCCAGAAGTCAACACAGCGCGCGCTTAAAAACATCTGATAGAATTTTAAGTTAAGTAATACAAAATTGTTAGAAAAGATAAGAAATACAGTTGAAGATGGGAACATAACTACATATAACAAATCGCTGATGTGATGTCTGACAAGCCTTGAAATGAACTGAAAACTCAAACTTCCTTTAAGCTCCACAAATTCACACCCACCAAGTAGCTGTTTGGATCGGAGAGTACTGCCAACAAGTCACTAATCGAACACGCCATGAACATATCGTACTGCCTGTTGCTGGATATGTTCTTTCACCTTAAGATTTTAGCAAAATTGTTGTTCATCGTACTTTTTTACAATTTTGAAAAGTTAAGAAAAAGCAATAAAACTGTCGAATGAGTCTGAGACTGCCAATAGGTTAAATCAAAGTTAACAAAATGGTCTATCGCGTACATGTTAAACATTTTGATAAAAGTAAAAGTATCCATCAATTTCATTTTGCGGTTAACCAAAATTGTTTTGTGGAATTTATGATGTTTTTGTAGTTAGCAGCTCTTTATTGGGTTGCTCACGGAGCTAATTTTTAACTTTCTTAATTAATCATTACAACCCTTTTAATCAGGATAACAATTTAGCTTCTCACACCATCAAGATAGTGTGTGTTAATTTTCTCAATGAGTGGTGGGCTCTGTAGTTTAACACCTACCCTGAATGACAGATTTGAAAAAGTTATTGTAGCAGTTGTACGGGTACTGGAAGTTTTTGTCAAGTGGTAGTCGCCGAAAGAAATATTTGCTTTTATTTCGTTGTGTTCGAGATGTCTAAGAAGATGTCTGAACCGCGGACTCTGGTCTAATATGTCAGCGGCTACGTTATCACTTCAGTCTTTTGAATTTTGATGTATTTGTAGCGTCATCTATTCTATTGTATTCGGCATTCTGTTACTAAACCCGTGGAACATATAAATTTGTTTATTTAAATTTACAAGTTTAATATAAATAAGTTATAAACTTCAATATTTTGTTTATGCTTGAAACGAAATTAAAAAAAAATTTATATTTTATTTGTTTAAATTCTTTGAAGAAAATTTCATAATTTTGTTAACATTGCTTGTGCTATTTCTTCAAAGAAGGTTTTATTTTTATTAACATAAAAAGCCAAATTTAATGAATAACAATTTATTTTATATACTTTTTCCATAACATTAAGTGTTTTCTTCTTCTTTTCTTTTTCTCCAACAATATTTGTTACATTTGAGTGAAAAACCATTCAAATGGAAGAACTTTTAACCTCATAAACTTTCAAAATATTCTTTACCTTTGCCATCCTGACACACACACAACAATTCTTCTACGAACAAAACAAAAAAAAAACGCCGCTGGAATAAAAGATCACAAGACTTTTAACAGTTTAACCAAAGAGACTTCAGTCACACAAAAAAAAAAAAACTTTTTTTCACATTTTTTCAAACTTTTGTGTCAGGCAATGACACAAAACGGTAGACAGATTTGATGCAGAAACTGACAGTCATACGCACACGTATATGTACATACCCATGTACTCATATTCATTCGTTTATTCATTCATTTTGCCATTTACGAAATAAAATGTGGATTCAACAACTACGAAACTTTTTTTTTTTGGAAACCATAAAAAAAGAATTGAAGCGACGTAAAGAAAAAAAGTTTTAGTTGTCGAAAAATTATCGACATTTTCTTTCATTTTCTTCAATTTTTTTTTTTTTTGTTCTGCCCTTTTTCAATTTATGGTTACTGCTGTTGTTGTTGCCATGGGGGTACAATATGAAATTGATGCCTAAGGATTAACTTTTGAATTCGCTTCATTTAGAAAAACCTAGCGTTGGCTTGTATTTCTATTATCGTTCTATTGCTTCAACACCAAAACTTTTGCCACTCATCAGTTTCATAACAAAATAAAAAAAAAACAAAATTTTTGATTTTATTAAATTCTCTCGTATTGCCTTACTAGCGCTAATGGTATTCCTACCACCGCATCCATAACAACGGGATTGTTGCATTGAGAACCAGTCTTAGAGATTTTATCTTTAATTTTTCAATTTTTTTACAATAATTCGTTTAATTTTGCTGACTGTCAATATTTTGTTGAATGATTGAATAATTATTTGGGGGCGTGCAATGATTCATTGAAAGTAAAGTGGCCATTGGATTCATAGAAAATACGTTCACCACATCGAACAACATAGCTTCCGTACTGAAGAAATCCAAAACAAAAAGTACTTCAAATATATTCCAACAGAGAGGCATCCCTCTCCTGTCGGCATTATTTATTTGACGCACACATTTCCCGTATTCGCAACGGAAAGATAGGAAACGAACTGCCTTATATAGAGACAATGCTTTGGCAACAACCACATCTCAGGAAAAATTAACGACTAATCGTTTGATGATATTTATCAACTTAAAAGTTGAGCTGAAACTAATACTCAGGTTGCGCTACTAGTACATACACAACATTTCTTCCTGGATCTCGTTTTGTCGGAATATTTAATGTAGGATGAAAGTCAATAAACAATAATTAGCAATAGTCGCTGATGATGGTTTTTCCCTTTTAGGTTACACCATGAATCGGAGTCGATTTTCCAAACTGTAATCCGCCCGCATGAAAATTCTTTCGAAACTGGTGTGAAATTATCAAGCTCTGTTTCAGTCATTGTTACATATCAGCGCATAAATTTGGGTTTTCTATGGCGGCGCAGCTTTAAGCAATACTCGCAATTCTTAATTCGTAATTGTTTTTAGTCGTTTCGTCGCTCAGGCGACACCCTTCAGATTCCTTTTATAGCTGTAGAGCCTCTAATATCTCGATCAAATTGTCATCTTTTTCATCGAAAATGATATAGTGCACGTAGAGCACCTCCCGTAGAAGCTGTTACCAAAGGAGGTTTGACGGGAGCTCCACAATGTGCACCATGGATAAAAGCTGTTACCGAAGGAAAGATCAAATTTCCTTCGAAGGTGAACAGGGTCCATCCTCCTCAATGCTGATTTCGTCTCATAATTGAAGTTAGTTAAAGAATTTATTTTATTAGGTTTAATAGTTGTTGTCATAGTCTAATAGGTAATACAATTCAAACCCCAGATAAATATGAACAATATTTTTCCTTTGGTGACTTCCACTCAATAGTTTTAAAAATTTAAATAAAAAAATAAATAAAATTGCTATAAAAGTTTCTCAAAATTCTGTCGATTGGAGTAGACTTTAAACAGTGCCTCTTTTAAGAAATTTATCACAATTCCTTAATTTTCTTCCCAAAAATTTCCAAAATCATACTAAGTTCCAGGCCACTCGTAATAGTATATCTACCGAAGTATTTGCGCTTGCTTTAGATTATTGTTCGATGAGGAATTTGTAGCCATTGTTAGACTCACTTGGCCCACGATGGATAGAAAGTGCACCAATCAATTACTCAAGCTTGATCGGAATGTAATCTCGATCACAGTAGCCATGCTTACAGGTCGTTGCGTTATGAGAAGAAACGCCGAAAGTATGCAGCTCCCATCAATCCATTATCAGCTGTGCTTCTGGGTCTGCTGGAGAGGAGGAAACTGTTATTCATCTTCTTTGCCAATACCCACCTCTTACGAGGTGAAGATTTAGGTTATTTGGCTCTTCATTCATTGTCAGCTTCACTGAGTTATCATGCATTAACATCAACAATATTGCTTCGTTTATTAAGAATTCAGGCTGGTTTCCAGCATAGGATAGTCGTGCTTTTAATGTGCAGTCCCTGTGCGCCTACCAACTTCTTCGATGAGTTTGGCGGAATCCGATCAGTACAGGGACTGTACTTATCTATGGCGTCACAACGGGCAGCTATGCGTGCTCATGTGTGCTAACCTAACCTAGATTATGGTCAAATGATTATGGGGTGCACCAGTATCTAACGCTGCTAATTTAAACGCCGTTTAGAATGCGTTACATCTAAAGTTTCTATTAGACTGATGAAATGTATTGACTTTAATCCTTTAAAGGTCACAGGAACACGTAACAGAAAATTCAAAAAACCTAAATAATTAAAAATCGAATTGGCCTTTCCTTTAGATAGCGGGGTCATTCAATATACATACATGGTTAGTTAAAGTTGACAATTTTTTTGGTTTTCGTAATTTGGTTTTAAATCGTCTAAGTAGTCTAGTAGGTAGTGTGTTGGCTTATTTGACATAAGGCCACGATTCAAACTCCAGGTCAAACATCTCCAACAAAACGAAATATGAAAAAATATTTCTTCGAAAACTTACTTTCAGCAGATTTCTGGCAAAAACTCTGAGAGTAAATAAAATAAAATTGCAATAAAAAAGTTTCAAAAAGATCTGTCGTTTGGAGTCTACTTTCAACTGTAGGACGCCACTCATGCATAAAATTAACACACAACATAAGTGACGTGAGAAGCTAGGTCGTAATCCTGACTGAAGGATCCTAATGACCAACCGTGAACCGAGGCCTCACGTCTAATAAGATAACACACTACTTAATGGACTGTGGCCATTACATAATTTTCTTATTATAAAAAATAGTACCGTCTTTCAGCGATTTATATTTTGCACCAAAATGTTTGAATCCACACCAAGCAATATACTATCTGCCTAAGAATTTACGCTTGCTTATGATTATGGTTAAACTTTAAAAAATATGTACACATTTTGCCCGTACGTAATTATTTTCACTTTGATAATTGTAGACTTCAATTTCAATATAAAAAAAACAAGAAAACATTTTTTATTACCTGAGTTTATATTGAATTGAAACATATAAAACTTTAATGCGAAATCAAGGAGATTTTATTTGATTCAATTTTTTTGTTGTTTTTTTTTTCTAATATTAAAACACTATTGTCTTGGTAATAAACAGAATATCAAAGTCACTATCAGCATAGCATTCTACTTTTAATATTTATATCCTCTTTTCATTTTATTCTTGCATACGCTTTATTAGCTTCGTGTACCATATACAAAGGGAAACATAAATGAAATGGCTCTTATAGCTGGAATATAAAATAAAACATAACGAATGAACGAACGCAATATTTTTATACGGTAATAGTGAGCACTAAATGAACTACAACACCTGAACCAAAAAAAAAAAAAAAAAAGTACCGGGGAGTCATTCGTATGTTAAATTAAAAATGAATTACATTTTGGGATAACTTTGACCCTCCATGTTTCCTTTAAAGTATCATCTTTTTGTTGGATTTAATATGTATTTACGGTTAAGAAACATATGCTTTATACAACTAAATTTTCCCAACTATTTCATTCAAGTTACTGCAAAAGCAAAAAAAAAAGGTACCTTTTGGAAGGCTAAGAGTAGGGGGATATATTTTATTGTTTTATGACCGTTATTCTTACTGTAGTGCCCACACTACACATGTACAAAACATGTAAGGCCAACAAAAACAAAATAGATTTACATTTTCAACTTAAAAGGTGTGTCTGTCTACCTTCTCCACTTGGTTCAAGGACTTTTTGATGAAGATAATAAAGTTTAACTGAAGGGACAGACAAAGTAAGAACAGAACAGTACAGTATAGAACAGTGGAAAATACTTAAAAATACAATTGAATTGGCCTCTTGGTATAAAAGTTGATTTAACACCTTCCAGCCAAGCATATAACCTTCATATATCGTTAGAAGCCCTCGTGCCATGAAGATGAAAACATAAATCTTCTTTTAATTTAAATCAAGTTTACTGTATACAGGGATTACAAAATAAATATTAAAGAAGGTAGTAAAAGTGTACACAGTAAAGTTCATAGGGAAATGGGGATTTAAGAAAGGCTTTAATAAGTATAAAGAATTATTGTTTTATAGGCAGCTATTTAATTATATAGGGTGTGCCATTTAAAATTTTAGAAATGGATTAAAATGTTGGCAAATTTATTTTTTCTTGTAAAGTACAATTATTCCGGTTAGAAATGGAATTTTATTTCATTTATATGGCTGCCGAGGCTGGTCTAATAGTACCCTTTTCGATCGGATCAATTTTCGTGCATTTTTTCGAGTGTATGGAGTCGTATTTAGGCAATGGCATCACGAATGTTGGCCTTCAAATGCTCAATTGTCTCTGGTTTGTCGACATAACACTTCTCTTTAACGGCGCCCCATAGAAAATAGTTCAACGGTGTCAAATCGCAGCTTCTTGGCGGCCAATTTTGGCTAATTAAATGGCTATAAAAAGCTTGACGCAATAAATCCTTGTGAGATGAGATGTGTGGTAAGTTGTCCAATCCTGTTGAAACCAAACATCGTTCATATCAATAGGCGCGATAGGTGTCCCCATTTACCACATTGCTTGCGCTGTTCTCATTTTGAAAGTAGGCTTATTAGACGAATGATCGCGGTTCAAAGCCCAGGTCAGACATTTCCAACTAAATTAATTATGAAAAAATATTTCTTCAGCGACTTCCTCTCAGCAGATTTCTTGCAAAAACTCTGAAAGTAAAATTATATTACCGTGAAAAGTTTTTCAAAAATCTGTTGATCGGAGATCGGAGTTAAAGTGTAGGTCCCGCCATTCAAGATAAAATCAACGCACAAGACATGTAGTAAATGTAAGTAAATTAAATATTCATTTGAGTCCATAAATGTATTTACTTTTTAAAGATTATTTCAATAATTTAAATATTTCCCCTATGTGATCCATCATCCCTTGATCAATTTTTGGCGTACTTCCCTGAATTTTTAGAGATAAATTATCAGTTAATATACACAGGATATTAAAGGATGACAAAAAAAGCTAAAAAATACACATAGAAATACACATACAAAATAGAAAAGAATTTAAAGGAGATAGAACGAGAGGTGTTGTAGAGGAACTATTATTACTAGAAACCAATAAAAAAATAAATACACAGTCCAGCCAAAAGTCATGGCAATTTTAAAAGCAGCGAAATGATTGTAGACAGGCATGAATTTCTTTGAAAATCTTTTGATTGACTGCCATCAAGTATTTAATGAATGCAGATTCAACGTTCGTCCTTGTACATGTATGTCAAGGATTTCTGAGAAAAATTTCGGATCATTCAAAGGCAAC